>OX424576.1:44172643-44637643 GCA_949152435.1 Gastracanthus pulcherrimus
TTCATTACAGAAAGTAACGTACTGTACATCTTACCTTTCTCAAAAATTCTCAAACAAAACAATGGAAAGAAAGTAAGATAGTAATCGCATTTAATTGTCCTATAGTTAGTTTAATATTTTTAAGAAGTGTTAATTAATTACTTACATTTATTTATGGTCTCGAAAGAGCATCATATGCAGGATGCGAATTAGTGAAACGTATTCAATGAACGCGCTCATCCACGATTCAACAATGGGTAAAAAGTGGCAAAATTTTAACACGGAAGTGCTTGTCCGATATTTAATCTCGGTTTCGAATTTTAATTTGTTTCCCTGTTCACGCTGCATCGCTTAGATGTGTGTCAAGGATGTGGCACAGTTCGTTTTATCTTCTTGGATTTCACACGGCGGCAGGTTACTCGGGTTCCAACGGCTTAACAGACATTAGTTTATACATCGCGCATGTACATGATGAAAGCACACAACACCTGTCATTTCCTTTAACGTGTTTTATGTCACGATCTATTCAGGTCGGCAATCTTTTATAATGCCAAATTGGTCTGCAATTTTAGTTAAAATAACTTGCTCATACCGAGTGCAGTATTATTATAATATTACTATGTATAGATAAATTATGCGTTGTTTAACGAAAATTAAACTTTAAACTTTATAATTATTATTTGAAAATAAAGACATTTAGAAAGTATTATTCATTTTTATTACTCATTTACATTTATCCTATTTGCGATAACTTAAAAAGTATTTTAAATAACAAAGAGACTTTTCGTTAAGCATTTTTAAAGCGCAGTCATGCTCTCAAAACACATTTAATAAAGATTTATCTTCTTCACCTTCAAAACCCGAATCCCCCCCCAATTAAGACCATGAATATTTAAATGTTAAGGCTAAACATTAGATAACCAACAATGCTATTCAAATTTCTTGTCACGAGCGTTTCCTGAAAAGCGACAATTCGTGTAAGTATACATATATCCTTCAGTCGCGAATCGAGTACCAGAAGTAAGATAACGAAGGAAACATACGCCGTGTTTTGCGCAGAGAAACAAGTTCTTTTTAAAAGGCTTCGCCGTTTCCGGCCTCTCTCACATTCATACGAACTGACCGGTTCAAAGAGCCAATGAACGTTCTTCTTGTATAAGGGGTTATTACAAAAGTTCAGGATATGGCATGTATTTACTAATCTTCAGAGGTAATAACCATAGAAGGAATCGTAATTTTGTTAAAAAATGTATAGGAAACAGCATTATAAAACTTAATTAACACCTATACGCAATTTACTGGCCGTTTATATTTTCTTATACATTATAACAAAAACGCTCTGTACAGAATTATAGTATACCGATAAACTATATCGAACTATAAAGTATATAAACTATGACCAATGACTTTCAATATACGTATAGGCTCTTGAAGATCGTTAAACGTCATCAATCCTTTTCATACACTCAAAACATAAATTACTAAAAGAGAAATTCACGTTTTTTACAAAAAGAATCATTGACCTTCTTTCAAAATCGACAATTCCAAAACAAAATATAAGCCCATACCTAGGCTCTAAATCGAAAAGAAAAAGAGCCGAAAAAAAGAAAGATGCACTCTTATCCCCGAAGAATCTCGGTCTGGTAGGTATAATGAGCTCGCTTGTCCTCCTTATAACCAGCCTGCGTTCGTTTCATGCTTACAGGCGCGGACGCTGACGATATACCGGGCGTGAAACCGTTGGATGCCGATGGCGCTTCGAGGAAGGCCATCGAAAAGCCGGCGCTCGAGGCTAAAATCAGCAGCGCTGGCGGCGTCGATCCTCCCGATGCGAAATCACCGAACGAGGCCAAGAAGAAGACGATCGTCGATTTCGCCAAGCCCAAGCCTGAGACCAAGTACCAGAAGCCAGTGCCCAAGGATAGCGGCAAATCCGGCGACGAGGCCGAGACGACGACGCTGTTCTTGTCCGACTCCACCACCACCACAACGACGACGTCGAGGGGCGCGTCCGAGGAGACGTCGAGCCTGAAGCCAGCGATGATCGAGCTGCCGCTGCTGCTGCGCGGCGAGCCGATCGCACAGCTGCAGACGACGACGACGACCACCGAGGCACCGACCAGCGGCGGTAGCAGTACCTCGGGCTTCCCGAGCTCCACGACGACAATGATGATGACCGTGAGCGCGAGAAAGACGGAGCCAGAGGAAACGGCGACGACGAGCGCAGACATCGTTTCGTCGAGGGCCAGGGCACTCAACGTCTCGGCGCCCGAGCTCACGAACGTGCTGCATCCGAATGTGACCGATCTCAGTGACGTCAGCATGGACGACGAGGATAAGGAGGTCGAAGGTGCGTTGTGTGCGCTCAGCTGGGAAATGTGCGAGGCTGCATTTTTTGCGCAGTTTATTTGCTGCTTTTCTCCGCGTGCCTGGAATAATTCAGATGTATCGAGAGAGTGGCTTGATTTTCACTTTTTTATATAATGCCGAAAAGTGGGATAATGCTTGGAGGGACGTGGGACGTGGGACGTATAAAGATCGTTTTCTGAGATATCGCGTGTGGTGCGTTCTAGGCAGATAATCCACATAAATATTGTAATCGCTAAATGCATGTTTCTTAAACATTTTCATGATTTTACTATTATTCGCGCAACGATTTTCCTTTGACGACTAGAATCTTTTGATTGCTGGTATTGATTTGAAACGATAAACTTAGCAAATTTTTGTTTATTCAAACCGGTCTTAATACATGTATTCTATTATCGTCTTGACCTCTGATATAACCAGTATTTATTTTGTAACTTCCTAAGAGTTACAGGATTTGCAGATTAGCACGTTTTGATACGCTCATAGAATATTAAGTCAAGTTTTTGATATACAATCTAAATCTTACCGATAAAATTTGCACTTTCGAATCTTAAATCTTTATTATATTGACAACAAGATAGTTTAGATTCCGCATCTGTAAATCAAGATAATTCCTTATTATTTATTAAAATGACACTCCAGTATATATATTCAAAATAACACATTTTTTTATTTTTTATTCAAAATTTACTTATATTGTTAACGATAATGATATAATCATGCGTAAATCTATTATAATAAAAATATCTAATTTACTTAAACTTTATAGTATTATAATTTCAACAGTTGTCAAAAAATAAATACTCAAAAATCCATAAGCTATTTTTCAATATACACGCAATAAACTTTATTTTACATACATACTAAAGTGTTTTCTTTTTATTGGGTAGGAGGGGAATACATTGCAATGCACAACGGCACAGCAGCTAACGTAACAATGGTGCATCCACTGCCAACATCCACGTTGATGTGTATAGACGGCAACAAGACTTACGTGATTGGAGAGAAAATCAAAAGAGGATGTGAAGAACAATGTGTATGCGGCGCAGGAGGAATAATCACGGAATGCGAGCCAATGTGCCAATCGCCATTCGTTCGTGCCGGCAGAAAAAATAGCGATCCTTTCTGCCATGCCCGCGATCTACCGGAAAATCCGTGCTGCGCCATCTTAGTTTGCACCGATTCTGGTATTGACTTTTGATGTTTTACAAAGTACAAAAAAAAATATATTTTATTTGCGATCGAAATATTTGCTCTATGCAAATGTAAAATGAAAGTCTTAATTGTATTACTTACCATATTACTAATTAGGTAAATTAACGTAAAAAACTCTTTTTTTGCAATTTGTTTTTAAACAGTGATTGTTTAAAGAAAACGCAAACAAATGATTTTTCCGAAAACTTATAGCGACAATCGATTTTAGGGGAAACAAATTGAAGAAATAATTATCACTTTTTTTATGTCACCTTCCAATTTGTTGTAAAATCTGTATAAACCATTATGTACCGTAGTAAGAAAAAATTAACTAATTTTGATAATTTCATTAATTGTTTATATAAGACTTTTAGAATAAATTGGAAGGTGATATGACAAAAGTGATGCTTCGTGTAGATTTCTGTGGTCAGTTTTAAAAAAAAAACTATTTTTTAATAATTAGCTAAAACTAAAAATCCTTTTACAATATTTAGTTTTACTCTATGGAGATTGTAAATTGTAACAATTAAAATATTGGATCAAATATTTATAATTAAGAAAACGTTTTTATGTTGACAAATTATTAAATATTTATTTAATATTATAAATGGACTTCGACAGTTTGTTATATTATACATTCAAAATCTCAAAGTATAATATTAATTATGCATGAGTAAATAAATGAAGTAATAAATTGCTTTTAGCGCCTGAGCCTGAAGAGACTTGTGTTTTTGGAAACAACACAGTAGCACGAGGACAGAAAGTTGAAGACGGATGCTCGAAAACGTGTATTTGCGAAGCAGCAGGTCATTTGAAATGCCAGCCAAGATGTCCTCCGAATGACACTGCTTCCGGTATAAATCAGCATGATCGTTGCGTCGTACTGCAAGATCCCAGGTATTTTTCAATCAGAAAAGATTTTTAAAAATTGTCTTTTCTTTTAAATAAACCTTTACAAAAATGCGGTTTAATTGTAGTGATTCGTGCTGTACTATTACGTTGTGTGACGTTACACTGGGTGATCACGAAATAAAACCTGAAAGTCCTGTAGATTTGTCTGTCAACTTAACAGACGTCAAGGTTCTTAACTCAACTGCCATTAAATTAAAGTTATCGTCGAAATCACCCGATGAAGTCACGATAGAGCTTTCGGAAAATAATCATGTATGGAGACAAGTGAAACCTACCAAAGGTAACATTAAAAATAATTAAGTTGTTACTTTTAATTGCTTAATAATATAACTTACAATCCTCTTAAGATAGTTGGTACCTAAACGATTCTTCTTGAGCGTATTTTATAATTTAGACCACATCTGAAATATACCATTTTACATGTGGTAAAGATTTTAGAAAGCTTTACCGTTAAAAAATCGAGATATAAGCTCACAAGTTGCGATTTTAACGAAGTCTCTATGTATTAGCGTGTCCGTTATTCTCCAATTTAAACTTCACGGTCCTGCCGCCCCCTAGATTAAATCTTTAGGTTTAAAGAATGATTTTGACACGTCGAAAAAAATAATTTTTTTTCCATTCTAACCCGTGCTTTTAGGCATCGACATTTTCCATTTAAATAACATAAGAATTTGACGTTTTTCGGTAATATATTTTTCATTGGCACATACGTCTACAATCAATTCTGAAAAGAAAATAAATATCTTCTTTTTACATGTTCGGATGTGTACACATTTTTGTAGACCTCTGGATTTCATTACGTGTCCCTGTAAAGTGCTTGAGTAACAGCTGACATTTTTCATGTAAAAAAGCATGGTACTAAAGTACATTGACGTAATTTACTCTATGTAATTTGAGTCACACCTATTTACTTACAACTTTATATAAACTCTGATATCGAGGCCATTTATTTAAGGAATCTAAGAATTTTTAAGGTTAATGTGATCAAAAGTTACGCCCATTTTAAGATTGGAAAAAATTTTTGATGATAAATTGAGAATTCGCTGAAGTTTTTCTGGACTTTTAAAAATTATCAAATTATTCAAATTCTCATGTTAATTAAATGGGAAATGTGGATGCCTGAAGACTCGAATTATAATAAAATTAAAAAGTTTTCAAGGTACCAAAATCATTGTTTTAAGACAAAGATTTAATCTATGAGGCGGCCAGCGGAACCGTGAAGTTTAGTTTGGGAAATAACGGACACCATACTATGTATGTATATTGAGATAGCTAAAAAGAAACGTTTTACTTATTGCAAAAAATCTATTCTCATAATTCTTCCAAAATCAAGTATATATTATAGGTAAAACAGATACTTAGAAGTTAGCTTTACCTATCCTTTAACCCACCTTGATTTACCGTGGGGTTCCTCCCTCCATTGATTTACTATGAAGAAGTAACCCCATCGGTAAGCCGAGGGTTAAAGCCTCTTTACAAATATTTTCATGCTGTTCATTATAATTTTAGCTTCTTCATTACATGATAAGATATAAAGTTACAAATAACGCGACTTAATCATTAATTAAAAAAAGTTTAACTTTAGAAACCGATTTTGGGGTACCAACTATACCTTAATGCTAAAAACACTTTATTAAAAATATCAAAACCTAATCTCGCGTTTTCGCTCACCTCCGCAGATGGAATAATTTCGAATCTGCAGCCGGCGCACGGCTACTACGTCCGCGTGGTCGAGGGTTCGCGAGCCGGACCGGCGATTCATGTGTCGCTCCTCGCCGAGGTGATCAAGACGAGCGTCACGGAGAAGAGCGAGAAGGGCAGCTGCAGCCACCGCGGCAAGTCATATAAGATCGGCGCCGAGTGGCACGACGAGTGCATAGCCATTTGCTTCTGCAACGACACCGCCCAGACCGAGTGCGTGACCATCGAGTGTCCCACGGACTTTGGCCTCGACGTCCTCGATCCGCACTGTCTCGACTGGGAGACGGTGCCACCGAATCACGTTCCGAAAGCTCCAAATTGCTGTCCACATGTGAGTTTGGTAGCCTTTCAGTCGGGACTTTATAATTCGCAGACTTCATATACTATGTCCTGACAGGAGAGAAACTGCTCTAAGCATCGGACTGAACTTTTCCAAAGTATATAAAAAATTACAAACATAAGTTATAGTACAAAAATCAAAAAAATGTGACTTTGAGTGACTATAACGTCTGTGAATTTTTAATACAAATTCCTTCGCTCATGTTAGAATTAATTGTATATTAAACAAAATAACCTTTGGAAAAGTTCAATCCGATGCTTAGAACTCTCAAAATCATGTGGACGATGAAAAAAGAGCAGTTTCTCTTCGGTAGCTGTTTAAGATGACCTAACGAACAAGAAAAAAATAATTTTTTCCGATATATTTCGATAAAATATTTAAATTTACTGACAAAGAATATGTAATATATGATGAATAGGTAATTCATTCTTACCTAAAAATATATAACAAATTTAATTAAAATTTTAAGGTTGGCAGATCCGCTTAAATATAGCTTTGCATTAAGTTAGACAAATTCCCGCTACTTTAGAAGTTCTATAAAAGAAACAATTAGTAGGTGATTGAAAAGATTGAAATAGAAAGACATTTTACATGATAGAAAAAATATACTTGTAATATTCATGCGCATATTAAATTAGAAATGAACTGTTTGTGTTGCCAGGAGGTACGATGCAGGAACAATGGTTCATGCACATACGAAGGAAAAACTTACGATAATTGGTCCAGACTACCAACTAACATTACTGGTTGTGAAAAAGAGTGCTACTGTGAATTTGGAAATGTCACGTGCAATGCAGCTTGTCCGCCTGTTTCTTCTCAGCCGCCTAGTAATCTGAATTGCAAGGCTCACGAAGCAATTCTCACGCATTTGCCTGGTGACGAATGTTGCATGTACTGGGATTGTGCACAAAGTGAAACGAATATACCAGGTATTTATAATTTTCTTTTATACTAAATTACGTTTTGCGTTGCTATCGTGATTTAGCGAAATGGATATTGTAGAGGTAAAACATGCGTTTTGATCGAAAATGGAAATCGATCAATGGGAAGTTGAAACTATATGCATATTTGTTAATGAGAGGTATTTATTAACCACGTGGTGGTGGAAAGAGGAATACGAGTTTTTAATGCTGAATTGAGAATCATGGCTGATATTTATGGAACGGCTATTGTATATAAGGTTATGCCGGATAATTTTAAAGATGTAAATACTACCAACAAATCCTACATAAAAAATGAATTGAAACGAATCGCTTTTGGTTATTCTTGTTACTAACAAAATTGGAATTTACGGTACACCTTTGCGGAATTGCGTTCTTACTAAACGGCAATATGTACCGATTTAATTCATGGTCCCTTGGCGAATCTCGCGCTAGACTGGTTTATGGTACATAGTTCGGAATGCTGCTTTACCTAACTATCCGGAGTGCGGACCTGACTGGATCCTTATATTCCTGGAAAATCTGAAAGTATACAATCACTACCTGACATAGACTTAAAACTGACAACGACAATTTTATTGAAAAAAAAAATTGAAATTTTTAATATAAAAAAATAAAAATGAATTTATTTTACCATTGAGGTCAATGGTCTTTGTGAATATATTATAGATGATGCATGCTCATTTAATGCTGTACTTTGTAAAGCTTTGTTATTGTTTAATAGGAGCATTGGCTTTTAAGAAAATTTGCATGATAAAGCGTATGCAGAATGAGTTGCAAAAATACTATTGTTATTTTGTACAATGTATATATTATTGAGTGTTGTTTTTTATGTGTTTTTAAACATTTTAATCGTCTCTCTAAAAATAAATTTCTTTTCCTTTTCTTGTCTTTTATGTTATTACCTCCAAATAGTTCGCCAAAGATACTGTACTAAAAAACGCCGATACAACAGAGTAAACAAAACTTTAAACATAATATTAGTCTGTTTAAAAATTAGACATCGATATTTTTATTTTGTGTTAATTGGTTTAATAATATATTTAATAATAGCAAATGATATAGAAATTTGTAAATATTACGTTTCAAAAAAGTTTATAGATTAAAGTATATGTTTTGTAACTTTTTATGTTTTTTTATTCAACTGAATTTCTTTTTTTGCTTTTGAATGAGATATGCGATTTAAAATTAACACGAGTATCCTACATTTTTTTAGGTACAAAATTAAATGTTTTAGAATTTAATTAAAAAGTGTGTATTTCTAAAGACACAATTTTCGTTGAGATGTCGGTTAAAAATTGATCAAAACAACAATGTAAATACCGCAGCATGCATGGACATTGGACTGGCTACTGGGTGAAAATATATACCCCAGACGCATTAAATACGACCAAAACACGACATAACTCTCTCATTACAGGAAAGAACGCGACGACCTACATATATCCTGGCCCCATAGCCATAGACACTACTGCCAAGCGACCGAAAGACAAGCCAGAATCCAGCAAACCCAGCCAGGAGCCACCTCAAGGCCCATCGTTTCTCTGGCCCATGTCACCCAGTGCTACCTATCCACCTCAACCCGCCGTACCCCCCAATTCTGACATTGTTCACTATCCCATGGATCCAGGTCACCCCACTGTACCGTACATGGGTCCTTACAATCCCGATTTCAAGCCCACTCAACCCAGTGTAGAGGAGCTCTTCCACCTACCGGGTCATTTCGAGAAGGCACCTCCCATTAAGGAGAAGTCCAAATCCAAATCCGACTCTAAAAAACCCGTCGACGCATTCAAATCGCACAAGGACGGCATCGAGCAGTTCCCCGGTCCACTGGCGCCCGATCGTTTCCCGGACAAGCCTCATCCGTCTGAAAAGACAATTTTACCGCCCCCGCCTCCGTCCAGGCCCATCAATCCAAATCTCGGGCTTCCCCAGAATCCCAACAAATTACCCGGACTGAGCAAGGGCGGTGCGTCGTCTGATCACGTGGAGCAGCCGCAGTTCATTCCGCTGAACGTGCACGACCACGTGTCCAGGCCGAGCTTCGAATTCGCGCCGAGCAACGGCGAGAACCTTCCGGCCTCACACTTCGACACGCTCCTGGAGAATCCGGCAGCTGCCGGTCCGCCCTACGGCGGTAGCATCGGCTCGCGTCCTGGGGTCACCGACCCGAACAACGTCCTTCCCTCGGTCTCCAAGAAGAAACTGCCCGGCTCCGATATCTATCCCAGCGACAAGGGCAAGCCCACCTCGTTTCTCCCGCCGAAGCGACCCGACGCGACACCTCCGCGAAATCCACATCCGGAGGCCATCCCCGACGAGCTCTACCACCTGATCAACCTCCAGCATCCGGGTCTGATCCAGCTGGATAGGGGTCCGCCCACCGGTCATCCCGGCCTCTACGACATCCACCAAGAGATCGCCGGTAGCGAGAAGGCACCACTGCCGCCGCCGCCTACGCAACAGGTGGCGCCCAACTACTTCGGCCAGGCTGGTGTGCCGGCGAAGAAGGCCGGCGCACACGGCAAGCCGCAGATCTTCGCGCAGAAGGACGAGAACGGCCAGACGACGTACCACGTGCACGCGGCCGAGGTGCCCAACTCGCCGCAGCAGCTCGAGGAGCTGCTGGCCCACATAGCTCAGCACGACCCCAGCAATAATCCCTACCAGCAGCACTACCCAGTGGGCCAGCAGCAGCAGCAGGCCAACGGTGTGCTGCAGCAGCCGCAGCACGGCCTCGACCTTGACCCGTTGCAGGTGCAGCAGCAGCAGGTGCAGCAACAGCAGCAGGGAGCTGCTGCCGGAGCGCCGGTGCAGCTGGGCCCACACGGCTTCGTCGCACAAGTGCCGCCCGGACCCGGTCAGTCAGGTTCGTTTGTCGACGGTTGCGTGGCTGTAGACTCGCCTTTCCGGAGCTTATCGAACTGTAGTTTCTTTTGGGTCTGATCGTCTGCATTGTTTGCGAGACATGCAAAGCTCAGCCGCGATATATGCGTTGTACGGAGACTTTTGTGAGAATATGTATTGTGATTATTGTTACCTTAACTCTTTACCGCCTAAACAGTCGCTGTCCATCATGATTGCTCATCTTAAAGTCTCGTACAAAATCTGTAATTGAGGAAGTAAGGGCGGTCAGTGGCTCGAGTGGTATAGGTATTTTCACGTCTGACGTCATTCACAAATGCAGGAATAAAGTAACAGAGGGATTAATACGTCACTTTCGTCCCGCTATTCAGGTCAATAAAGTGGTCATTATAGTCAAGTAGGGAATAAATATTTTTTCCGTACTTCAAAAAACATCATTATATTTAAATCAGCACATATTAAGAAAAATTTACGTGTTTATAATAGCACAAAATCGACCTAAGAAGGGCTAATATTCAAGTGAGGAAAACTATTGGTTGCTCACTTTTAAACCATTTTAAGATTACCTGGGTAAAAATCAGTCATATATAATTATATATAAAAATCATGTACAGTTATATTATATATATATATATATATATATATATATATATATATATATATATATATATATATATATATATCTCATTTATCATAGGTTATATATCATTATATATAGTTGTATATGATTATATATAATCATATATAACTATATATAATTATATATATCACTATTTATAACTATTGAATAGTATAATATTAATAACGATAAGTATATGACTCATTTTTACCCGGGTATGTTCAAAAAACATTAATTTTTGTGCGATAAAGAATGTCAGAGCGTTAAAGGGTTAATGAATAAAATTCTACATTTATAGATTTATAGTATACGTTCAGTACGTTAAGAAAACAATAGATCAGTTATTGACATACTATTAGAAGAATTAAGAGAAATAACGAAAGCGATGCGTATTCGGTATTAAATACAAAATAGAAATTGATTGAAATTTTTCCTACGTAATAACAACTAGATTTTACCTATATTACGATATTATAATAATTATTTCAAATGATAATTTTCAAATTTTAATTTGCAATCGTTTGAGATTAATAATACATTAATAAAAACATTAGGAAATACTATTTTATTTAAATGTTCAGCATTAATAAAAATAGGTTTTAATAAAAAGTAATAGATTACGACAGAAGTAAAGTTAAATATAAAAATAAATACATAAGTATAGAGCATAATTTAACCTTATAATATAAAATAAATTATTATCCTTCATACTCTATAAGTATTGTTATACGTAATAATATTAATGTTGTAATAAAAACGCAGGTTTCGAACATGGAATACCACCCATTGGACAATTCCCTGGGATTTTGGGACACGGCGGCTCAAACCTACCGAGTCAACAAGCGTACGAAATATCCGTTGAAGATTTGCGAGCAATCAGCGGTAATACTGTGCGCTTGATGTTCACCGTGCCATCAGTTCTGGTTGGACTTCACGGTCGAGTCGAAGTTCGCTATACCAGTGACAAATCGTGAGTTTCTCCAATTAATGTGAAAATCGAAAGTTCTTTCTGTGAATGCCTTCTAATCATTTGAATGTACCACTAGTAACGTACAAGCATCGGTTTCTCTTTGTAAATATTATCTTGTTATTTGCATGTACTTTTTTTGGAAATTCCATTTTTACCTGGTCATATAGTTTAAAATACCATTTTTTTTAAATCAACAGATTTTGTGTTTATTAGAACAATAAATCTGTGGCTCCGATGCATAACTACTTGAGTCCCATTTTATGAAAATTAAGATTTTCATCGAATTCATACGTTTGATTGGTCCTTTTTCACATAAAACTTGCAGAAAGTATAATAAAACCTAATCAATTGACCAGCTATGTGCATAATGACTTAAATCCACTTTCTTGCATTTTGTTCACGACATAACAACTTAAGTCCACTTATTTGCGGTTTGTTCAAGGCATAAAGACTTAAATCACAATACTGAAATTACACTAAACATAAGGACTTAAGGTAGTTTTCCGAATTTTTCGATTTCTTTAAAAATCCTTGGAAATTGGTATATATGTTTAATAAGGTGTCCGTTATATGTGGTTAAAATCTTGAACCCCCAAGCCACATGAAATTTGGAGATATTGCGCCTTGAAATATCATATTTTAACATAGGAAGCCTATACTGACAAGGGGGGACCGAGCTCTGCGGAACACGGATCCTGTCCAGACTTTTTGAGGGTGCTTCTACCATCAAAAAAGGTGAGCTCTGTACAGTATTACAATCCCATGGAGCTTCTAAGCTATGTTGTGGAATATTAAAGTTTAGCAAAATAAGCTATTTTTAATAATTTCACAATTTTAGCATTGAATTCTTAATACACCGTTTAAGAACTATTTATGTACCTTAAGTACATCAGGTATCATAAGAGAAGGATATATACGTATATTCTTGCTCATAATATTAATAATTTAATATGTTTTAAATGTTTAACATCGTACAAACAAATTCGATTTTAAAAAAATCATTAAAAATACTGTAATATCCGTATGTCATATATGTATATATCCTTCTCTTATGACACCTGATGTACTTAAGGTACATAAATAGTTCTTAAACGGTGTATCAAGAATTCAATGCTAAAATAGTGAAATTATTAAAAATACCTTATTTTGCTAAACTTTAATATTCCACAACATAGATTAGAAGCCACATGGGATTGTAATACTGTACAGAGCTCACCTTTTTTGATGGTAGAAGCACCCTCAAAAAGTCTGGACAGGATCCGTGTTCCGCAGAGCTCGGTCCCCCCCTTGTGAGTCCCACGGCGAGAGAGATTTCGTTTAATTGTAAAAAAAGTTATCTTTAAATTTTTTTTAAAAACTAGCATATGATGTAAAATAACGATACAAATCGTGGAGAAAAAATTCTGATAGAGCAGGCATTGCTATTTTTAATTTTTTAAGATACAACAGTCCAAAGTTTTAATCCCATGCTACAGTATATATATATATATATATATATATATATATATATATATATATATATATATATATATATATATATATATATATATATATATATATATATATATATATATGTTCGCAGTGTTTCACTCTCTTTCGACTTTTGAGAATATTTGATACTCTAGACACTGTCTATCGAAATTCTGATGTTTAAAAGTATTAATTGTGAGGTTTTCACATTAGATAACGCCGTATAATATCTTAGAAAATAAATTTTCTAATTTAACCCCGAATTGATCATCACTGCAGCCGGAGAACTACCTTAAGGGGTCGCCGGATATCTCTGTCCTTGTCTAATTGAGTTTTCATTCATAATTTTAAGAGAAATCATTTTTTTGAAAAAATAATAGTTGTCCCCGCTTCGTTTTATAGTAATCTAAATATATGTCCAAGCTGGGTTCATATGATCGTTTTGTTTTCGAGAAAACTTTGACACACTATGAGGGCCAACTGCATGGAGATTAACCTTTACATACAAAGTTTTCTCGAAAGCAAAACAATCATATGCAACCAGTTTGGACATATATTTAGATTACTATAAAACGAAGCGGGGACAACTATTATTTTTTTAGAAAAATTATTTCTCTTAAAATTATGAATGAAAACTCAATTAGATAAGGACAGAGATATCCGGCGTCCCCTTAAGCCTGATATCCTTTTCTTTTATATGGAAAATCAAAATTTATTAGGTTCTTAAATAGTTAATTAAGCGGGCAGACCTGGGTTAAACTCAAAAAAATACTTGTTTTTACGAGTCTAGAAAACTTTTTATGTTCTAAAGAAATTATTCTGAAAATTTGTATGCTATCAATACACAATAATATCTTAAAGCAATCATTTAAATTATACCGTTGTAAAACCTAAAAATTGTAATCCTTCACCTCACAATAAATCAGTGTTTGCAATACCATATTTATTAAAGGAGAAAGGAAAATTTTTTTTCGATCATCATGTCACCTAGAATTGGGTGAGGAATAAAGTTCCTTTAATAAATATGGTATTGAAAATAGTGATTTATTGTGACAGGTAGGATCAAGATTTTGATTTTGATTCAAGAGTGATTGCTTTTAAACATAAAAAGTTTTCTGGGCTTATAAAAAAATCTCTTTCTGAGTTTAACCCAGGCCTACCCCCTTAAGGTGGGTCTACACTAATTTTTTCAAAATCGATAAACATCCGAAATTTTATTTCAAAATTTTAATATGTTAATAATAACCAAGAAAGAGGAATATATACCAATATTGAGCAATTTTCAGTTTCCTAATCCCAATTCATTGAACAAAATGCACTTTTTTGCAGTTAAAAAAAAGGTTAATTCAAAAAGTTCCTTGCGTATTTAAGTTTGACAATATCAACCTAATAAATTCTCACTAAACTCAGAACTCGTAAAAAACAAAAGTTAGTATTTTATATTATAATTTTCTATCATAAATAGCTTGAAAAAATATATCTCCATTTTAAATAAATATATGACAAAAAATACCATGTCTTTGTATTATACATACTTAGACGGCAAAAATTTGTATACGCAATTCATGAAAAAAAAAATAGTAACTTCTTTAAATAGTCCTGATAGGAATATTTGCTACGAGTTATAGCTACATTCATCGACTATAAAATGTGCGAACAACTTTTGAAGTTTGAAAAATAAGTTTCGAGAAAAACGCATTTAAATATTCAGTTCTACATAAGAAGGAATGTTAATTATTTTATTTTAATGGTTATAACTTTGTTGATTGTGACATTTCTTTTGTTCTTTCAGGTCCCAAAATCTTCTTATAAATGTTGAGATTCAAAAAGTGTCATAATTTTGTTTTCGATTTTTTGTTTAAAAATCAGTGTATACCCACCTTAAGTGAACACCATAAAATAACTTAATTTTCTTATATATAGCATAATCGCTTGAGTTCATGTGTCAAGCGTTCGAGGTATAACAACTTTATTGCATTGTTAAGCTATCTTGCAAAGAAACGAAATAGAAATCCTTATATTCAAATGTGTGCTATGATTCTGTTCTTATTTGATGCCCAACTAGATAGCAGACTCTCAAGTTTTATATTCGGTACTGTAGTATTTAGCAACAGTGAATACATAAAACTGCGAATTTTTCGAAAACACGAAAAATGGACTTGAGTCGTTATGCCACGAAGCCACATAAATGTAGTCAAACATTTTATAAATATGAAAAACTTATCAGTGCATAATTAATGAAACATCTGTATATTATTAAAAATATACACAGATCATTTTTAAAGATATCAGATATTTATAAAGATAAATTTTTTAACGTATTTTAAAAAATATATAATCTATGAAACTTTTGTAATCGATGTGATTAAAAGATTATTTTATCCTATTATATGTAATAACAATCTGAACATGTTCTTACAGAAATATGGATCCATCAACTTGGAAATCGCAAACTTTCGCACCTCCTGGAGATCTTATCGATACCGAAGATTTGGAGTTCGACTTAAGTGGCTTGAAGCCCTCGACGGTTTATAGATTGATGATAGTGGTGAAATTGCGTGATCTGTCCAACACGCACACCAGTAAAATCTATCAAGTTCGCACTCTCGACAAACAGGCACCAAGTTCGGTGTCGACAGACATTAGCATCGATTCCGAACTCAAAGTTCTTCAGGTCAATTCCACATTTGCGGAATTCGAATGGAAGAAATTCACCAACCAGGAATTACAATTCATCGATGGCATTTATCTCATGTACAAGGCTGAAGACGAAAAGACTTACTCCGTTACTCCACTCCTACATAGGAGTGTTAATTATTATGTGCTTGATCACTTAAGACCTTCGACGACTTATGAGATTCACCTGAGTACCAAGGACATAATTGGACAGGCGAATGTGTTGATTGATAGTAAAACGGTAAATACACATTTTTATCTTATTTTTGGAGAGGGTGTGTGAAAATGTATCTATAATACTATTTAAATACATTTTTCTTCAGCAAACCATACTGGTAGTTCAAAATCAACATAAGATCAAAATCTAACCAGATATTAGGGTAGAACAGGGTCATGCCGATCATTTAAAGAAAAATTGTTATAAAAAAAAATATTAGCACTTAAGAATAAGTTCAAACCTTTTCAATTTTAATTGTTTTAACTGACAGAAATGTCGACAGAAGTATCTCGTACATAAACCTCGTACTTTTCTATCAAAATAAAAAAAATCGCTTTTTCAACATTAATCGTACAAGGTGAACCATTCCGATCAGTTAGACAAAACGTAAAATAAAGTTAAATTTCTCTTAAATGTATATTTCTTATGCTCGCAATGTTAGATTTGAATGTGCAAGACACTATTGTGTACTACTTATAATATATCGAAAGCCCTACAAGAAAACGTTTTTTCGATATATTTACAATCTTAGGAATCTTCCTAGCAACTTTTCATTTGTTTAAGATATTTGTGTTTAAGGCGATGTGAAATAGAAGGGAAGATTCATACGTTATCAACTCTATGGTTTTTATTTTTTAAATAAATTTTAAAATATTTTTTTAGAAAAAAGATACATCAGGCCCTTTCTTTATCAACAGGCAATAACCAAAAAAATTTCAAGCCATTCTATTAATTTTATCACTATAAACTTTTTGTTCTCGTTATAGAAAACCGTATTCAGCATCTAGAACAACAAGTATATAGTGATAAAGTGAATCGAATAACTTGAAAACATTTTTGGTTGTTGTTTATTGATAATAGAAGAGCCTAATGTATCGTTTTCTTCAAATATTTTAAAATTTATTTTAAAAATAGAAAACATAGATTCGGTAACGTGGGAATCTTCCCTTAATTCCCTTTCACACCCCCTTATTAAGTAACTTCTTCAGAAAAAAGCTTATTCACAACTTACAGTTACAAATATCAAATCCACTTATGATTGCCAGTAAAAAAACTGTTTGAAAAATATGTTAATTATAATTAAGGTGGGTGCAGCTTATGTGGTCACGCAGGTATTTTGGCCACCTATACGAGATCTCACAGTATGCATTATTCTGGGGCGCCGTAATTCCTACAGTATATGTATTGTGACAATAGATGTTGAAAGACGCGGTGATCCCGCTGCTAGCGCCCTCTAATTTTACGATAGGCTCACGTTTAGGCGCGAAAGCATAAAAACTCTGATTTCTTAACAGTATATACATGTAAAGGAACCACATTTTTGTTTTTGCCGTAGAGTTTATTTTCAATTGCAGCTTTTGTTGATGTTTGTAGGTTGGTAAAGTGGCCATGCGAATGCATTGCAAGGCAAAAGACAATCAACGCCGGTAAAAATGGCGGTTGTTTCTTAAAAATTCCTAGGCCTTCTAATCACTAAATATCGACACCAAGGCGTACGCTACAGTACCATGTAGTTAAATAACACATAAGGGAAGTCTCTGCTAAGCTAGTCTTGACTTTCTGAAGCACTTACTATACGACTTTACCATAAGACCTGATAAGTGGCTTACACTGTTGGTAAAGTGGCCAATTTTTAACTACTTAGAACTTCTTTAATTAAAATACAGAGAGTACATTTTTTGCAAAAAAACTCATGATGTATTAAAGTTAAAGATTCAAATAACATATCTCAATAGTTTCCAAAGCTCCAAAACTCGATATATATCTACTGGGAATCGAAAGTTCCTTAAGGTGGCCATATTACCTGCATCCCCTTATAATTTCACGTCCTCTCAATGGATCTGTGACTATTAAGCCTAATCAACTTTTTTAGGAATTTGAAATTTTTTAAATTTTCAATATGAGGCTGCTAGTCCAAGTTTAGACTTTACATTGTTTGAAACGCAAATTCAACTTGAAATAAATCTAATTCTAAATGCATTACACACTAATATAATACCACGAAGTAAATATATGCCAAACGTAATCAGACATGTGCGAATTGTGCAAACTTTGATTGATTTTCTTATACCTTCTTATTCCACCTTCTTTTTGAAGTTTTCTAAAATAGCTTGATTCTCAAAACCGTCACAACTACAGTCTGACATCACCAAGTTATTTAACGTTCTATATATATTTATTGGAAAGTTTGTAAGATGTTTATACGAACATTCGTTTATTAATTTGCTATAAGCAATCTTTTAACTCTATACCTATATACCTTTTTTTAAGCCATGTTAAACCCGAATCGCGTACACTGATAAGTAGTAATAAATAATTAAATATTATGTCTATTACTACTGATTTAAACTTTTCTTAATTTTTTTCTCTCTTTAATAGCATTAAGGTCAAGCTATTTTCTACCAATTCAATTGTATTTATATTTTTCTTTTCTTTTTTTTACTTAATTTTTACTATATTTAAGTATACCAATCTGTCTTTTGAAAAAAGTAGAAAAAGTATATTTAGCAGTATAAATTCTCTAAATTAACAAAGTTTAAAAATGAATAAACGTAAAATTTTGTGCAGGTGAATTTCACAACAACAGCAGAAACCGATCCATACTCGTTCGATGTTAAAGTCGAAATCAAGGCGATCAAGTCCACGGAAGTCGAGGTATCCTGGAACGGTGTACCCCAGCCACAGGAGAAGTACGTCAACATCTACAGAGCAGTTTATCACAGCGATACCGGAAAGGAAGACACCAGCACCTTCAAAATCGCCAAGAAGGACTCGCCCGCGAAGACAATTATCGGCGACCTAAAGCCGGGCACTCGGTATCGTTTCTGGATAGAGGTCTACCTGACCAACGGCAAAATCAAGAAGAGCAACGTTCAAGACTTCGTTACCAAGCCCGGAGTTCTACTACCACCTGGTGCTTCTCAACAGCAAGGTATGCAAATAAAACTATAATTTTAATTCGTATAAAAGAAAAATATTTTTTCGATCTATTTTCGATAATATTATAAAGAATAAATTATCCATTGTCCGGAAGAACGGAATATTTTTCCAAAATAATGAAATATGTAGCAAGTAGCAGAGATAAATTAATTTTAAATAGCTTCAAATTTAGGAATCGGTCAAATGGATATTCACCATCTATCTCACTATTTATTTGAATCAACAGATGCCGATGACAGAAAGTATTACACCCAACAGAAGGGAAATTACTTATTTAAAGCACATGAATTTATTTCTTCAATGGCATTTTTGATTTGAATTTAAAAGGATAATTTGTTAAAAAGTTATTGTTTACGTTACCCTTTGAATAAAATAAGTTTATATTAAATATATTTGTAACTATTTCACAGGAAAACTTGCATCGATACCCCTCCACGAAGGTGACTACTATGGACCCCTGGTTATAGTTGCTATAGTAGCATCATTGGCCATATTGTCGACTCTGATACTCCTGATGATGCTTATGAAAAGGAGAACGAGCAGCAAGGCTGACATATCGCCGCGAAAAACTACGTCAGCCTACGACAATCCCTCCTACAAGGTAGAATTACAACAAGAGACTATGGGTAATTCAATGCTTTTCTTTTCCTCTTAAAAATAGATTATTTCTTATTATTTTATATTAATTTCTCTGTACTATTTTCCTCTTTAAACTTCATCAACTGAAAAAATACATTAATGTGAAATCTAATATAAAGCTTTCGAACTATTGTTGCAGACCTGTGAAGAAACAGTTCCTAATGGTCGAAACAAAATAACGTCCGAGCATGAAATGGCCACTATGAATGGTAACAACAGCAATGGGAAGGAAACTGCTTAAGATTGTATAACTTATATAGATTAAATATTTATTTATGTTAGGATAGCTAATGGCAAACAGCTAAATGCCCTTAAATGTCAAATCCGTCCATGTTATAGAATAAGTTCTCCACCTTTCTCCAAAGTGAAGTGGAGAAGGCCTAGTTTACGTTTAGATTAGTAAGTTAGTTATGTTAAATGTCACTTTTTTCAAAATTTTATTTTCCGAAAATGTATCCTGCCACGAGTGTTATAAGTTGATATAGCACGAAAAACTGTTCAATACTCAAGTCATACGACATAATTCATCACATCCCTCCGTGGGCAATGCGTTTTTTACTGACACCGTGTGCAATGGGAGTTGTACTTTTCCTGACGATGTTTTCAACCGTTTATTGGCTTCCAATACATCTAAAAGATTAATGTTTAATTCGGAAAGATTATTTTTTTTCTAAAAATCGAAGTTTAATATAGATGAACGCGATTAGAAACTAACGTTATCTTTAATGATTCCCTCTGCACACGGGTGGATATAAATGTGCAACATTATTTACAACTATTATGGCAGCTTTTATTTGTTTGTTGGATTTTGCATGAAGGAGAGTACTTAAAAGATTGTAAGAAAGTTATTGTACATAGAATTTTATATATAGAGAGAATATATACATATATACATATATATATATACATAAAGTATAGAGCATATAAAGATTTTTATTATTTGATACTTGTAATTTATTTACTAAGAAACAAATTTATGAAATCTTTTTTCGGTAGACTAATTTTGTTATAAATATTCGAATTCAGAAGTTAAAAAGTCTATAAGTCAATAAATTTAGATTTTAAGTAGGTATACTTAATATGAATTATGATTTATTTAGGTATAAAGTAAAAATATGATTATTGTCTAAATGTAATGGACATGTGCTTATATAATTTAAATCATAATTAAGAATCTAGATTGCGCAATACCAGTAATAATTTTTGTACAGAAAGTATATGTATTATCAATTAAATATTATATTACTAAGCAATAAATTTATTATTAATTAAAACAAAGTGGAGTGTACTAATCTTTTAGCTTTAAGTAATTTATTATTCAATGATTCTTATTTGATATAAACGGTAAAAAATGTGGAATAATTTATAAATGTATACAAATTACTTACTTTTTATATGAAATAGAATAATCATTCTTTAAATAAAAAAAGTTTATTGTATTGAAATATACTGAAGGTTTTTATTCAAGTAAAAGAGAAACTATGAAATAATATAATCTTAAAAAGTCAATAATAAAGCTACATTAATGTAAAAATACAATTGTTTTAGTAAAACAGTCTTCAACAATTAAATTTGTTCTTATACATTGTTCAAATTTATAAGTATATTTTAAAATTAGGCAATAAGTCATTATAAATATAATAGAAATGTTTAAATTAGAAATATTTCAATAAAGTATCTTCCATTGAAAAAGGCTCTGTTGTCGGTGCAAATCTAGATACTACTTTTCCATTTTTATCAATTATAAATTTGGTAAAGTTCCATTTTATACCATCAGTAATAGTTCCTGATCCTTCTTCTTGTGACTTGAGCCATTTATACAAGGGATGAGCATCATCTCCATTGACTTTAATTTTTTCATACATGTCAAAGGAAACATTGTACTTCTTGATGAAATCCAAAATTTCTTGTGATGTTCCTGGTTCTTGTCCAGCAAATTCATTTGATGGGAAAGCCAAAACTCTTAGTCCTTTTGTTTCTCCATACTTTTCAAACAAGCTTTGGAGTTGCTTATAATTTGTATCGGTCAAACCGCATTGACTTGCAACATTGATAATAATAGAAACGTGGTCCCGGTATTTATCTAATGATACGTCATTACCATGTATGTCTTTAGCATGGAATTCATAAATAGATTTAGCCTTGCTCCAATCCATATCCTGATTGAAGTTAACGCGAGCTTCATTTGATACAGGACATTCTTCACCTGTTGTTTTATCACAGCTCTGGCTGAATACACCAGCAATACACAGAAGGCCCAATGTTACTGCAAAACCTAATGATAATACTTTATATTAGCTAATAAATATAAATGATCATGTTTGAATTTTAAAATGTATACAATATATTATGGAACATAAAAACCATAACAGAATAAGTATTTTCAAGTATATCAAATACTTATCAAAATCTATTTATAAATTACACCATTATTGATCTCATTTTTATTATATAATTGACATATAGCATATTCAAATATTAATTACAATGATAAAATTAATCCAATCTTACTTCTTTATGGCATGAAAGTTGAAACGTTAACGACAAATTACAAAATTTTCAAAATATATTTATTCTATTAAGCTTCTGAATGCACTATTTAATAATCGAAGACAAAAATGAAACTATGTGGAAAGCAATTCTGATTTAAAAGTAACATTTATAAAATAAATAAATCATATTTACAAATTATTTTACATAAGTATACATTGATTCAGAATTATTTTAATATTTCTGTATTTCTACATCAAAATTTATTGATAGCTTCATTTTCTAGTATAAATAAATCAAAGTAAAGTAGAATTAGCTGTTAAAAATAAGCTGATAACAAAAATCGATAACTGGTTAATTAATTCAAACGTATTATCGATGACAATGCAATAATGCCAAATTAAAACCTAACCTAGAAGTATTACATTCACAAACTAGAACAATTTGAGTTGATTCTAAAATAAAATAAAATTTTCTTCAATTATGAAATCTTATTAAGTTATAACTACTCCATTTTCTCAAACCAATTTCAATCTTATCAAAGGAAGAAAAATAAACACTCGATTATTTGCAATTATTAACATTTAACTAAACTACAATTATTTAACTACTACATCAGAAACAAAATTTGTGCTCCAATGCATCGTACCAACAATGAAGCCGAAGGCAAAAACTAACAATAGAGGAGAGAAAAAACATCTTACGTATCATCTTGCTTCACTTTCACTCGTCTCTGTTGGATGATGACTGTCGACTGACCGCTGCGCGAGCGCAAACTCCAGAAAGTCGTGCCCACGTCTCGCGCCCCGTCGCTCGCGCCTATTATACACACGCAGAATTTATGTTTGCATGGTGCTTATAAGCAGCGCTCTCAGATAGCCCGAGAGTTGAATAGTTATAAACGTCGGCCTGACGAACGTCAAGATCACGGCCAAGATAATGCCAGAATTAAACGAGAGGCAAACGCAAAGCGAAATAATCAGCTCTAGCCGTGTTTTTCTCTTGCATGCAGGAGGAAACCGGTGACTCTTGAAGAGGGGCCGGGACGAGTGATGAACACGTATGTTTATATTCGCATATAAGGTATCATCGGAAACTCGTTCTTCGTACGCTGCTTAGCTATTGCTTTTCTTATAACTTATAAGTCGCCTTCTTCTTTGGCTATATGTCATTTTTAAATTTCCGGCTGTATACAAAAAATCAAGACATTAAGAAGAGTTAGTTAAACTCGAAAATAAATTTTTTTTTAACCGATTACATTTTTTTTTAAGCAACAATTCTGAATTTTTTTTACTATAAATATTTAATAATATGTGTAATTTTACCGTAACAAAATCTCAAAATCTTGTTCCTAGCGACACAAGATATTACTATTGGCAATACTATATTTATGGGGAAAACTTAGCGGCGTGCACGTTTCTAAGTTACACGATCAGCAACAACAAATTTTCCGACGGTAATTTGATTCCTTTTTGTATATACTAAAACTTCTCTGGATTAATTTTTCGTTAAAATTTTTTTATTAATATATTTCGGAGAAGAAACCAATTAAAAAATTTTTTATTTGTGATTTAAAAAAAATTGATTTGTTTTCTAAAAAAAAGGATAAAAAAATTTTAAGGAAAAAATAATTCACAAAAGTTTAGTAGTTTTATTAGACGTACGTAAAATGTAGCAAAAAGTGACGTTATGCGAAAATCCAAAAATTGCTTAAAAATTACTCAAAAATTAGCCATTTTGAAAATGTAATTGGCGATGAAATACTGATTTTGATGAAAAGTCCTGAGGTATATAAGTTTGTTCGGAGGTACAAAATGAAGAAAAATACGTACGGATTTTTTAAAACTCAAAATACAAAATTGCACCTGCTAGACCAAACAAGACGATAAAAAATCAATTTTTTAGTGCCTCTTTATTAATAATTGTAGTTTTGACCTTGAAAACTTTTGTAATTTTTAAAAAGCTTACGTATTTTTCTTGCTTACATCAATGAGGAAACATTATACACAAGTTGATTCGTCAAAAGCTTTTACGCCAATTCTGCTTTGAATCTGAAAAGTATGATATTTACAGGTTTCAAATTTGTTAGCAGTTCATTTTCGATTTACTGAAGTTACATAACTGTTATTTGACAGTTTATTTTAGGTTCTTCACCCTTGGGCATCTTGTTTTGAATAGGTTGAATGACTATATTGCTCTCTTACTCTGAAGGAAATAAGAACTCAACAATATCGATTTTCAACAAGATTCTGTAAGTTCTTAAGGAGGTTCAATAATGAAGTCAAAATGATAAGATGTTTTTGAAAATTGAATATGTCATTCTGCTATGAAATTTACGATCGCATGTGAAATTTGAAAGCATTAGCCATTATCGTTTGAAAGATAATTGACTTCAAAGTTTGACTCTTATACACAGGTTCTTTGGGAGCAAGTTGAAAAACGGTCAATAAACTTGTCCGATTATTTAAAAATGATAAGAAAAATCCGATTATTTAAAAATGTCTTGAGTCCGATTATTTAAAAATGATAAAAAATAAATAAATGCAAAATATTGGAAAATTTAGAACGAATGATAACACTTCCGAGTACTAAGAGAGAGTGTAAATAAAAACACTAGCTTGTAAGCTGCGCGGGGAGGTTCGGGATGAGAGGGGTGCCGTTGCGCGGCGCGAGGGGACTCCCCATTCCTCACCCTGTGCAAGAGATCTATATAACCTCTAATATCTGTATGTAGTATAATAATATAAAAATATTGAAAAAATTATTTTTCTTTATATTTTTGACGATTTTTTGGGTAAACGGCATCCTTAAGACTCGTCAGACGTGTTTGTCATCTGTTTTTTGCTGAATAATATGCAAAAGAACACCCTCGAATATCTCAATCACGATTATTGGAAATGCTTAATTTCACCGTAATTATCAATGATTCATTGTTTGATTAACGATCGAACGAAGAATAAAGCATTGTTATTAAATTCTATGGTCATGTAATGCATAGCATAGACATATATTCTGAGCTATACGAGGAGCTATACCTAATATGATTTCTAATGCACGAGAATTTTATTTATCTACCTTACTAGATTTTAATTTCACTACTTGGTACGTGACATAAAAAAATATACCTACATGAGGACAAAGAAATTGTTATAATATAGATTATACAATTTTGCTTTTGATGATGCTCTCTGATAAGAAAAATTATAAAAGCTTAATTTATTCTAAATGTTATGTTAGATAAATACAAATGTGTCATATTATCCTGGTTATATATAATATATTTTTTGCAACACATGCACGATTTACTTGCCGCAAATTTTAAATTCTTAATAGTTAAGAACTCGAACTTGAGAAAGGTCTATACGAGTAAGATAAACATACCGAGTACGAAAGGTTATTTAACGATTTTATAGCATATAATGATGCTTTTCAAGCATTAGAATATCAAAAGATCCTATACGTAATCGTGGCAGGCGAAAACTTATACTAACATGTAATGAACATATAAACATTTTAGAAATATAAAAAATTCAGTTAACCTTAAAATCAGGCGGTCAGCCGTTGGCAAGCGACTCAAGTACTCAGTTCTTAACTATTAAGACGATGCGTTTAACTGTTAAGAAATATTCATTTGACCGTATTCAAATCTACAAAATTTAAAAATTAAGAAATATTGTTTGCCGCAAAGAATCCTTTCTCTCAGAGTACCTAGAAATGAAGCGTAGCACACCCTTAGTTTGTTCCAATAGGCCCTTGTATTCGAGATATACCGTAGAGCGGGGTGATTGTAGGCCCGTGGGGCGACTATGGGTCAAATGAAAAAAATATGATTTTATATCCAGCATCGCAAAAAGTACGCATTTTGAAGCGGTTTGAGATACTTAGATTTGTAGGTCAGATCCTTTAGATACAAAATAAACCGAAAAGAAAATTATTAAATACATCTAAAAGTGATTTTTGGTCATTTGAAAGTAAATAAGAATTTTACCAAATTTCCAACCTTGAAAACTTTCTTCTGTTAGTGCGCGAAAAGGGCTGGTATTCCGACATTTTTGGTTTTCGTATATAAATTTTTGACTTATTATTTACTATCGGAGCATCTTGTAAAACATAAAATGAGTTTGTAACTGACTTGTAAGTGCTAAAAAATGAAAATTTAGCTATGAGATATATAGAAATAAAATAAGTGGCTCAAAGTCGACCCTCTAAGCGGGGTGACTTTGACCATTCTATTTTTCATACGTTACTAAAAGGTACACTTTTGAAATTTTATTTTTAGGGTGTGGATATATACTATAGCTCAAGACTAAACTTTTAGTACCTGTTTTAGAACTTAATTTTTGTCAGGCAGCAAACCTGCGTAGTGTAAAGTTTCAAAGTGGTCCAAAGTCACCCGGCATCGGAGGTATAAAGCTATTTTACTCCCAATATACGTTATTTTAGTGAAAAAGGGGACCTATTCTAGTGATTATAAATATGCATGTATTCACACTAGAAAAAAATTACTTGAAAGATAATAAAAGTAGGCAGATAGAGCTTTAATTTGAGACCTGTAACGTTAGAAAATATTATTCTGAACAAAAGTTATTAACACTTGAAGATGATGTATGTGTATGTGTGCGTGTGCGCGGGTGCGCGGGTGCGTGTGTGTGGGTGTGTGTGTATGTGTGTGTGTGTGTGTCGCTCGCCCGCGTTCGTATATTCAGCGGAAAAACTTAGAGGCTTTAAAATTTCAGCAAAAATGGTCGACTCAATTTCATTTTGCAGTCATTTTTCGAAATTTGAAAAATTGAAAATTTAGGTTCTTGACATTTTCTTTTGTGTGCGGTAATAATGTTCGTGTAGGTGAATTATGTGACAGGGGATTCCTTAAGTACAAGTGATAAACAGTTCTACTGCAGTTATTATATTTATTTTACTTATTGCTGCGAAGTGCAGTCGATGGTCGTTTGATAGGTTAGAATCCTGCAATTTATGATATGACAATAGCGGTTCAGTGTAGGGAAAATCGTAGAAAAATGCATAAAATGTATTTATTTCAAAACTTTGACCATGTTTCTTTAAATCTAATTTTTAATTAAAAATTGCTTATAAAAGAAAAAATCACTTTTTCAAATTTATGTTAAAAAAATATGTAAATTCACGCTGAGTATGTAAAAATTAAAATTTGTATGAAACTTTTGTTTATTTTTAAAATATTACTATAAAAACGATAATAAGCCTATACTCTGTGTACTATGTTCCTACAACGAACCGCCATGTTGATTGCCGGTGACATATTAGGCCAGGAGGGTTACAGATTGGCATGGCTCTATCGTGACGTAACTTAGATAACTATTGGAATCGCTCGGGAATGGTATACTGAAAATGGTATATTGAAAATATCGAGGTGCGCCAGCTTGAAAAGGTGTGCTGTTTGCATAAACAACGAAAAAGTGAAAATAAAATGCGAAAATCGCATTTTTTTTTCCGGAAACAATCGCATATAACTCGGTAAGTATGCATTTTAGAGAAAAAATGTATACTTATAAATTTGTTCGTTATGAAAATTTCTACAAGATAGGGTTGGTCCGATATTCGTAGATTTAAAACGTTCGCTGCAAAATTCTCGAAAGTGCAAATAAAGTAGGTAAAAAACAAGGTAATTTTAAATTATTTATTTAACAATGAAAAAATAACCAATCACGCCATAAATTTAAAGAAAAGTACTTGGCTGCAATACAAAACGAGAGCCGTAAGGCCGATTAAGATCGAACTGACAGTTTTTGCATAATGCAATTGTTAAGTAACCTACCTGGAAAAAAAGATCTTTTTTTTAATTTTGTGCCAGGCTCAAAGTTATGAATATTTTTTGCGCCCGCGCTTTTATACCTTCTTGGACCCTTAAACTATCATATACAATTGCTATCTCAACCATTTTTCACTTTTTAATAACTTTTTGAGCGGTTTTAAAAAGTTTGAAATTTTTGGCTTTTAAACAAATAAGCCTGTGAAGCGGGAATTCGCGAGTGGGAAAAAATCGGAAAGTATAAGAAAATAGTACTCGGAAAGACGCTTCTTTGAACAGAAAATCATCCAATTCGGTCTAGTAGATGTTGAGATATTAACTTCCAAAGTCGGGAAGGGTATGCGGTGTAACGGTTGATGATGTAACAATAAATTATATACCAATCGATAGGTTTTTCGGAGATGTTTTCGTATCTGCTTTCAAAAATTACAATGCACGTGTGCATCACGCACAAAAATTTGCATAAACATTGTGTAGTGCGCGCTCGGAGCCGAAATTCGGAGGGGTGGGGATAGGCTGCGAAACTTGAAATCGTCGCTTCAAAATCGGCGCGCTCGCTTCAGGATGATATATCTCGGCTTCTACTGCACCGATTTTGACAATTTTTTTAAATGGGGTAGAAAAACGAGAGGATTTCAATTTTCATAGTTACATTTATCAATTTTAAAAAATAAACAATCGGTGGTCTTCATAATAAACGTCGCTGTCTTCGTTGTTCGCTAATACTATCTTCTACATCTATATTACTGTCTAATACATTTTCTTCGCAATTTTTACAAGTTTGACTGTGGCATCCTGCGCAATAATCGGAACATTTTAATCTGTGTTTTAGACAACTACAATATATTGTGCAGCCCTTTGTACATTTACAACTGATGTCTCGTAATATATTGTCAGGAACTAGTAAATCAGTTGTATATGTTGGTTGTCATTTATTATCCCTAACACTTCAAGCCCGTTGCGTCGGGTCCAACGAATTACCGAGCCATTGTTGCACTTGATAATATGCTCTAAACGTATGCTGTTTTGCAGCTAATTCAGTTGGCGGAAGCATAGCTAAATTTAAAAGCTTTCTTCGTAGAGCTACTTTTAAAACATAAATATCTTAGATCATTTAATTATTGTAGCTGAAGATATAGATGTATTAGTAATTTTATCTCGGTAATTCGTTGGACCCGACGCAATGGGGTTGGAGTGTTAGGGATAAAAAAATATTCATAACTTTGAGCCTGGCACAAAATTAAAAAAAAGACCTTTTTTTCCAGGTAGGTTACTTAACAATTGCATTATGCAAAAACTGTCAGTCCGATCTTAATCGGCCTTACGGCTCTCGTTTTGTATTGCAGCCAAGTACTTTTCTCTAAATTTATGGCGTGATTGGTTATTTTTTCATTGTTAAAATAAATAATTTAAAATTACCTTGTTTTTTACCTACTTTATTTGCACTTTTGAGCATTTTGCAGCGAACGTTTTAAATCTACGGATATCGGACCAACCCTATCTTGTAGAAATTTTCATAACGAACAAATTTATAAGTATACATTTTTTCTCTAAAATGCATACTTACCGAGTTATATGCGATTGTTTCCGGAAAAAAAATGCGATTTTCGCATTTTTTTCACTTTTTCGTTGTTTATGCAAATAGCACACCTTTTCAAGCTGGCGCACCTCGATATTTTCAATAGGTATACCATTCCCGAGCGATTCCAATAGTTATCTAAGTTACGTCACGTTAGAGCCATGCCAATCTGTAACCCTCCTGGCCTATGGTGAAGCGTACAATGGGCGTGGATTATTCCACGTCGATTCGAGAGGGGGCACTTGTTCACGTTAAAAGGTTAAATAAGCTATTTTCCTTGTTTTGATTATACACGGAATCGTCATTTTTTGTTTAAACGGTGATATTTCGGTAACATATGATGGGAAATCTTTTAAATAAATTCAGCTAATTTTGGTTGCTTATACCTATTTCGATAACATCGCGATAAATTTTCCAAATAAACGAATATTTATTTATATTTTGAAAATTTCTATATAGTTTTTAAAATAAAAAATACTGTAAGATGGTGTGGAAAACTGTAATTTAAAGTAAATGTGTAATTTTAGTTGGAATTTATCTTTTGACAAACAATAAATGACAAAAATGCACACCTTTTTCGATCTATTAATTAGAGAGAGATATAACAATTTAAAATTAATGTATTAGAACAAAGAAATTCGTATTGGAACAATTTATTTAGTTTGAGGAACCTTAAGTACCAATAAATTTACAGCGGTCTTTTTCATTTTCTTGAGACATCAAAATAAAATTGTATCGCTATGCTTTCATATTATGTATGTACATACACTATTGACCTTCAAATATTACTAAGCGCTTATAATTTCTTTGTTGTCTACGGCATTAAGTATTGTGAATAATAATATTTAGAAATTAGCTCGTTAATAAGTATCGTAATATTATAAATTCAGCTAGGCATCCTTCAATAAATAATTTGTAACATTTACACTTGGTATAAAACAGCTCCAGAAAAATATCAGATACCGTCATTCTTTAACGAAATAGGGGAAAGTGGGATAAAATGGGGTACATATCAATAAGCTTTGTCTTCTTATATTTTTAGAGTAAAAAATTTATTTTTATTAATTATTTTTATTTACACAATAAAACCTATGAAAGTACCACAGAGCGATTATAAATAATTAATATGAATAATTTTTAAAAATGTTTCTTGGTATTTAAAAAGAAACATTTTTTTGTATAGGGTATCCTTAATTATTGATTCAGAATATGATCTAAATATATTTAAAATTGAACATAAATAATTTTGATAAATTTTAACAATATTCTAATAGAAAAGTGAAAATTTGGAGATTATATAAAACCATCTATTATTAATTAGTTTTTAAATGATTTTTGTTAAAATGGCCAGTTGTTTGTTTAAAAAGCTTTTTATACATTATCACATTTCTCCGAGGGTAATCTTTTATGATTTTTTTAATAACATTTTTTACTATGTTAACTTAAATATCTTTTTCTATATTCTTGGTACCCCGTGATATAAATAAATAAATATTGGGTAGACTGGGGTATAATGAGAGAGTAAAATTAAATTGACTCCAGTATTTTCATAAGATCATTATTTTTTAAAAATCAATATATCATTACTTTTTGACACTTCAAAGAATACTACCATACTATTATGCCACAATACTTTTGTTAAGTTGAAACAAAATGCTAAAAAGTCAGTCTACTCTGATCTCGATAATAAATCAAAAATATATAATTGTTAACAGATTTGATAAAAGCTAATTTCATGAATTTTATATCTTAGAAAATAGCCCAAAAATTCTTTTCGGCCGAAACGTTGTGTCACTTCAGAAACTACTTATAGTATCTAATTACAACAGTCGCTTATTTTTTATCAATTATAATTTATTAGGTTAATTTTTAAGTTCTTGAATAGTACAACATCATGCGCTTAGATCTTTACTAGAGTGATCTCGGTTGTTGTCAGTTTATAAATATAAGTAAGTGAAAACTTATAATAGTGACTGTAATTAAATCGTCTTTATAAGACATCGCTTCTGTTGTGAACACAGAGGCACATAAAATGTTCTGAGGTCATATTTTTTCATCTCTCTAGTAAGTATTTAATCGTTTTTGCACGATGCGACCGCGTGTGACACAAGATAGAGCCGGAACTTTAGCTTATGATTAAAGCCACGAACATTGATTACCCAATAAAAAAATCTTAGTCTGACAGGTCAACTCTGAAGAAAAAATTGTTGGAGTGCAAATTTAATCGGCAAAATTATTTATCTATTAAAATGTAAAAGTGACGTCTAAGCTTTCAAAAATAAATTTTGTCTCGCTGAAAATTGGCTAATCAATTATTTGCGCGATATCTGTGTTAGTCGTTAATTTAAAATACCGGCTGCAGATTATGTTATATAATAAAATCACAACATACACCAAATTCACTTAGTGAGACTTCGCCACCGAGCAATGGTAGCCTAGATCTCAAAAATGTTCATACTGTGCGACTCTCCCCTATTATACATGTTTCATCAAATAAAGAATGAAATTATAATAAAAATTATAAGTTAACAAGTATACTATATTTTGAGTATTTCTAAAACAACAAAACATATACTGTATAATGCAGATTTTATTCAAATTCTACGTGCATTGATAAATTGATTTAACAGTCAACTGAACGATCTTGTCGTACTTTTAAGGTTCTACTCTTTTTAAATCATGCAAATAAATTATTTATTTGAAAAATCCTATTATAAACTTGTTATTACTGCTGGATTTTTTAGGTCTAGTACACTATTGTGCTCGCGATTAACAGTGAAACTACATGGATAAAACGTTCTTTTACAAATTGCTTTATTATACGAGTCTTACGATGCCTGAAAGCATCACATCACGCGTCTTATAAAAGTTCCAGGAATTCAGATAATACAGATCTCGTAAATGGGCAATTTCTTCAAAATAATTTTTTCATAGCCTCCTCCAGCTCGTCGAAGGGAGCAGTGGCAAAGAATTTGGCCACCACCTGGCCGTTCTTGTCGATCAGCAGCTTGGACGCCACCGTTATCTTCTCCTGATTGGGCAGCTGGGACTTCATCCACTTGTAGAGCGGATGCGCCAGGTCGCCGTCGTTGTGGATCTTCGCGTAGACGTCGTAGGTGACGTTATGGCTGTGGACGTACTCCAGAGAGTCGGCGCTTGTGCCCGTCGACTTGGCCAGGCCGTCGACCACGAAGGCCACCACTCGCAGTCCGTCCGACTCGCCGTAGCGTTCCTGCAGAACCTCAAGTTTCTTGTAGTTCTTGGCGGAGACGGGACACGCGTAGGTCGCTCCATCGTAGATGATCACCACGTGGCCGCGGTACTTTTCCATGGGGACATCCACGCCCGATAGATTGGTCGCGTGGAAGTCGTAGATCGACTTGGCGCTGCTCCAGTCCGTGTCCTGGTGGAAGCCGTGGGCACAGCCGGCGATGTACAAGAGCAGAGCAGTGACGGCTGGAACGCCTGTGGTGTATAGGAAAAAATGCCATCGGTGTCAGCACTGTCAACAGCGTAGAGTGCTGCAAATTCAATTGCGTATGTATTCCTTAAAAATGTCTTATTAATTACTAATTTTGTATTGAATAAGTTTTCAATGAAAACACCATTTATGTATTCAAATGTATAGGCTCACTCAATCTTGATAATGTGCGAACACGTTCCCATACGATCAATTTCGCGAATCTAATGGTACCAAATTAAAATAAATACCAATTAAATCGGATTCCTATATATATTCGAATCCACGCGTTCTTCTACTGCTTTACTCTAAACATTCCTTGTGCTTTTGTCGAAACCTTTCAAAATTGGTAGAACATTTTTTTCGCATTATCAACAAATGTATGTATCGCCAAGGAGCAAGTGTGAAAACTGGATCAAATGAAAAATAATTATTTACGAACAATATTTATAACAATTAAAATATATATAAAATTATCTGATTGTTAATTACGATTATTTTCATTCACACTTCAATTTTGATAAAAATAACTAAATATTTTTAAATTGGTATAAAAAGTAAGTATGTAGGAAATATCCCAGACTAAAAAAATTCGGTGTGTGCAAGGAACAATGTCAATATACATAACTTTTACTAAAACTTTGTTGTTAATTATATATAGATACATTTCCTAAAATAGACTATAAATGTTTTAAATTTTAAGTAAAATGGCAGGGATTTCGCAACCATTTTTACAAGGAGTTTTAGTTAAAAATACATTATTAGTAAAATACAATATTCCCCAAAAATGAGCTTTTGTTGAATAAAAAATAATTTTTTTCTATTAAATCATCTTTAGTATCTTATTTTAAGAGATAATTCGTTTATCTTAGTTCTATATTCTCCTATTTATCTTTATTTATAAATTCAGATTTGAACACCTAATGCGAATTCATTCTACAAACCTCTCTTTCCTGTAGATTTCCATTCATACAGTGTATATTAATGTTAACTATTTAAGTCACGTGTCCTTTTTAAATAAGAAAATAACGTTAAATTTTTCACCGATAAAACCTATTTTTTGTTATATCATCATAAAAATATACTATTAAGTTTATATTTATATAATATTTTGGTATTATGAAATATCAAACTTGCCTGAAACAGCCAAAATCATCTATTACTGTAAGGTGGTCGTATAGTGATTTTTGAAAAATTTACTATAGTCACGCAGTGTATATACACGCAGTCTAAAGTTCTCTAAATTTTTTCGGAAAAACTGTCAATTTTTAATGAAAAATGATGATTGTACAAAAGTATCCTTGCACAATGGGAAGTGAGTATGGCATTTTAAATAAACACAAAACACGATTATAAAGAAACATAAAAGTCTATTGAGTTTTCATTGTAAAATTACGAAAAAGACACATTTGCCGAAACTTTTTTCATATATTTCTTTTTACGAGTTCATAATTATACTAGTCCATTGCACATATAAGACTTGCTGGCCATTAGAAAATCATAAATGCAGAAAACAGCGCTTTTTTTAAACATTTAAAGTAGTTTTTTTTATGATTTTAAAACCATTTTTCTATCATTTTAAAATTTTTTCTTAGTAATTTCTCTGAAGTTGTCTTCTTACTAGATTAGGTTGGAACACGGGTTAGGATTTTCGGTCATTTTAGGAACGCGCTCGATTGTAAATTTTTATAACAGAAAATCAGTTTATATTAGCGATTTGGACGACATAATAAATCATTTTAAATACTTAACTAATAAGTTATTGTTGATTTACACAAATCATTGAACTTCTTTCAACGGCGGTTAGAAATTTTATTTTGCTATGATATACTTATTGCGATTAATATCCTAATTATTAATTTGCCGTATTTACGTTAACTTTAGGATATATAAATAAAAATAAAGTAGGCTAAGGGATTTTTATATGCTGTGTATTTTTTGAATAAATAATAAGATTTTAGGGAAAAAAATGTTTTTCTTTTACAATTTTATATCCTATTTACCATTCGTACAGCCATGTTTTTCAGCAATGTTTCGCAATCGTAATTAGATCTCGTCCTACTACTTGTGAATTCATAGTCGTTACATATCAGTATTGCATTATTAGACATGATAGGTACATAGGTAATATTCCTACATTGGAAAATGTAATTTAAAGGAATAATTGTGAATTTCTGTTCGTATTAGACGTTAACATTTAATTATTTTACGTGTTTGTTATAAGCTACAGAAATATATCTTACAAACTTATTTGTATGCTCAGATAATAGTATTACACTTTTAAATGCACATGTTATTTCTTTTATATACATTATAGCGTTAAGAAAATTATATTTTTATACAAAAAAATTATTCGTTAATCGCTACATGATAACCACGCGCTGTTTGTAATCACATGCGCGTAGCGGCGGGGACTAGAGTGGGGGTAGGGAATTAATGTAGCACTTTTTTCCCGGCTTGGCAGGGAAAAAGTACGCACTTTATGGCGGGGTGTGTTAAAAACATATTTTCAAAGTTTGCGAAAAGCAAGTGTACTTGCCTCCACACGTACTATTACTATTACTACTACTACCACTACTACTACTCCTATTACTACTACTACTACTACTGCTAATACTTAATACTAAACTCACAAGGAGAGTCACAACCTTTGGGACACTAATTTCGATTAGACTTTTACAGGTTGTTTCTGGTATCTGAAAGTGAAATCCACTACCCGTAATTTGACCCAATGAGCCCTTCTTCTTTAAACATAAGCTTACATAAGCTATTGTCTCCCAAATGCCCTTTATTTTCGTGAAATGTGGTACCTCTAATTCATATTATATAACTCCACAACTTTTCAAAAAACACTTTTAACATACTCAAATAAAAGTCTAGTCCTTCCAAATCTCAGTATTTTCGAAATCACTGCATAATGGAATGAAAAAAGATTTTGAGAAAAACACAATTAAGACTAAACTACCTGGTTCCTCGTGCAACTGCGCTTCCGCCTCTTTCAGCTCCCAAATCTATATTTTTCATGATAACGCTCTGATATTTTGTCATTTGATTCTTGAATAGTACGACTTTCAAAAAATCAAATTAAAAAACTGTTTTTTTTTCACTGTCTAGCGTCCTGAAGAGATAACATTTCTCGAATACCTATTCGTACATTTTTAGTAAACCACTTTTAATTATTCGTAACTTTGGACCAGATCAATAATTATTTTGTACGGAACAATATAAGCTTATCTAAAAGCTCTATCCGACTAGTTTTATTATATATTAGGTAATTTTTCTAGCATTAAAAATGTATAGAGTTAAAATAATGGGTGTGTCTGAAGCAATGGCTTATACTTCAGAAAAAAGAACCATTAGAACAAATTACAGGTAGAAGGCTTCATTTTTATGTACCAGGAAAACGCTTCCCAAATATTGTGGCCTTTACAAAGATGTCAAGAAAAAAGTTACTGTTCCAGTTAGTGACTGTTCCTAATCAATATTTTCAAGTTGTTATTCGACATTAACCTTTTACTGTTATAATAATGAAACAAACATTTCCCTATCTTAAAGGGGTGGAAAATACTATAATAGTCCGTATAGCGTATATGTAAGCTCTCTGTCCTCCATAACTGCCCGACCAACATGAATTGGCTTTCAAATTTAACATGTTAGGTATTACTTTTTCACGTCTGACGTCACACCAATTAGACGGCGAGATCACTGCATGGAGGTGATGGGGGTACAACAACGTGATACCAGGGTACCAGCTCTCATCAGCCAATCAAATGTCGAAAACGCTATGGGTACAACAAAAATTACGTCAGATGTGAAAAAGCCTAATATAGGCGTTATGCACAGATATATTTTGCATGGTAACTTTCCATACTAATTGTTGTTGTTCGGACAGATATGGAGGGTACAGAGTGTACTTAGTTTTGTATATTGCAAAGAAACTATCTAGTATATCTCTTTGAAACTTTTAGGACACTTTTTTGGCAATATTATAATGTAGAACAACATTATCGCAGTTCGGAAGTTAACGCTCCAAAATCGGTGGTTGACAGCTTTCTCTAACCGATCGGTTTATCTGAAATTAAAAGACCAAAATGATTTTGAAACTGTATGCAGATTCTGGGGTCACTGCGTAAAGGCTTTTCAAAATTTTGAGAATGAACAAAATGGTGGTTAAAACAGAAAAATTGCAGTATATTAAAATTAAATAAACAGTTTCAAAATCTTTTTGGTATTAAATTTTCATTTACTGGTGCAGTCACCCTAGGAATCACTGTAAAATTAAAACATTAAAAATGAATTTTGAATATTACATTTATACATTAATTGTTATTACGATTATTTAATTATTTGTGTATTATTATTAAACAAAAATTGATTCTAGAAAAACTTACTCATCATCTTGCTCAAGTTCGAAGGACGTATTTCTTTGACGGCTGTCCACTGATGACTGATACATTTCAGAAAATTTTTGAGCGTGAAAATGTTTCTTCCGGGTAAGTAGCACTAGACATCCTCCAAATTATGGTCAGGATGACTTGCATAGACAACAAATTTTCTAAAGCACAAAGTCATTGCCTTTTGAAGTGACGCAAGTATACGCGAGGATTATCACTTATGTATAAAATGCATTAATAAAAATTCTTAACAATAATATTTTTCATTAAAATTATTTTTTGTAAAAAATGTATGTATTTGTCTATTTAACAATAAATGTTTAAAACCAATACAAAGTATCGGGAACATATCGGGACTTTTCTTATAAATATAATATCGACAGTCCCTAAGACCAGAAGGACGTATCTCGGCATTACGTTTAACAAGGGCGTACCTATTTCGCTCTGAAATCAAAAGGACGTGTATTTCGCTACAGCTGCTTGAACCAATTTTAAAGAGATTTACATATGGCGTAACGTTTTTGAAACACAACTTTTTATTCAAAGTATCTAAAAGTGAGTCATTTTTATTGTATAAAACATATGATAAATAATACAATATTTACTCCTCTAATTAAAGTATAATGAGTAACTAAATAATTTAATTAATTTTTGTCTATCATAAATAAATAAAGCAGTAATCAATCTGCAAATGCAATTTTGCGTACCTTTCACTTTTTCTTAAAATAATTATGAGAACCATGACACTAATACAAATATGACAATATTTTAGTTTAAATGATTGCTTTAACATACAGTGAAAACTCTCTAACTAGAATTTCAAGGGGTACAAATGATATTTCCAGTTTGAGAGGTTTTTGAGTTAAATAGATTTAAGATAAAGAAACTGTAGTACATATTTGGAGTTATAATAATGAGCATATAAACATATTGAAAAGCATTTAATTAAATTAATTTATTTTAAGAATAAATTAAAATATACTTTTCAAAAAATCGCTTGAATCTTCATTTTCTTCGAAAGTTGATTTACTGAAATCACTTCGTGTGATGTCAAATTATTTGATGATTCACTATACGCAGATACATTGTCGTCGAAATCATTATAAAAATCACTCAGAATGTACGCTTAATTCAAGCTATAGAGTCTTTCTTATAATTAATTCTATTTACAGAGCTTGAAAATATATTCTGGTTAGAAATGTTCATTTTCTTTGAAGTAGATACATTTTCTCAAGGGACACAGTAATTTTTTCGTGTTAGAAAAGTTCCACTTACTGTAGCATAGAACTTTACCAAAAACTAAACGTGGTTATCAAAATTATTTTGAGTCTTAAAATAAAAGTTAATAGAAAAATAATTAAATAAATAGTTAAACAGCAAAAGTTAGTGATTTAGCAGTTTTTATTTGTATCTTTAAAGTTACAAAACATTATGCCAATCGCATGCGAGAAATAATTTAAAATCATCTCAGAATCACGTTAACAAATTTTTCAACTAAAAATCTTGAAATTTGTAGGACAAGATAGAGTTTTAAAGAATATTTTAAATACAATAAAATAATACACTAAAAATCTATCTTCTCCTAAAGTTTTAAATATTTTTAATAGAAACTTCTTTTATATGTTTCTTAGATTACTTTAAACAACTTTTCGAAAGGGGTTCGCATGATGTTTTGCAGATCCAAATCTAAAACAGACAAACCGTTAAAACATCCATTTTCAGCAGTGCCTCCCCTTAAAAAATGTATTTGCAAACTGATTATTGCTTTATTGATGTATAATAGACAAAAACTAATTAATTAATTTACTTACTTATTATATTTTAAATATAGTGAATATTGTATTATTCATCACATGCTTTATAAAATAAAAATTACTCATTTTTTATATAGTTTAAATAAAAAGTTACGTTTGAATGAAACAACATGCCTTTATGTAAGTTATATTCCCTTAAAATTTTTAGTCTCTGTGTTCAATCAGCTGTAGCCAGATACGTCCTTTTAATTCAATTTTGCAGTTTGGTAGGAACCCGTAAGTCTGCTGCGTTCTTTGGTGTTTTCTGTCATCAGATTAGAATGAATATAATACAAAAAATTAATTTATAAAAAAAGTCTCATAAACTGTTTCATTGAAATTTATGTTAAAAGTTGATAATTTATTAATTTCAAAATTTTATGCATTTTATCTTATTGAATTCTTTATAAACAGTATTTGTAAAAATTTCGCACATTGTATATTTGCAATGATACAGTTTACTGCAAATCATTATTAATCATTTTCCTATTGCAACTAGTTATATGTATATTTTAATCATTTTCCTATTGCAGCTAGTCATATGTATATCTTAATCATTTTCCTATTGCTACTAATCATGTCATATATATATATATATATATATATATATATATGACATGATTAGTAGCAATAGGAAAATGATTAAGATATACATATGACTAGCTGCAATAGGAAAATGATTAAAATATACATATAACTAGTTGCATATATATATATATATATATATATATATATATATATATATATATATATATATATATATATATATGGGCAAACGACCGAACTTTTAACCTTTAGTATCTGAACTATAAACTGTTGACCATTTTAATAGTATTTACTAATATATACCAAGTAATATTTTTTTTACTTCTATTCATCATTAGCATATGTTGACACAGCATATACGTCATATTTGTCTGTTATCCAATGAAGTCGAACGAAGAAGAATAATTGCCTAAATTGTTATGTACTAAGAGAAGAATTTTTTATTCTTACTAACAAAGCATGAACGCCGTTTAACTTATCATTCTGATTCTAATTGCTTAAGTACATTACACCTAAACTATAGTTCTGAGTGTAACATTATTTGTGCCTCGTTCTGAAAAAATGTTATGGTACTTTAAATATGTGTCCCAAACTTCTAAAAATCTTCTAATTAAACCAAAGTTATTAATTTAGCAGTTACGCCGTGTTGTAAATCATCCATTTGAAATTTAATATTTATTTTTGACTAAAAAACAAAGAAAATGATCCGTGTCGCATTTATGTGTCGCAATTTTTAAAAACCTGATCCATTGAGAAATATATATATATATATATATATATATATATATATATATATATATATATATATATAATTGTAGATGCGCTATGGTAAAAACTGAATTTTCTCAATGGATCAGGTTATTAAAAATTGCGACACATAAATGCAATACGGATCATTTTCTTTGTATTTTAGTCAAATATATATATAATGTATTAATTCAGTATTATATCCGCAGATTATACAAGCGTTTTGATTTTACAAAATGTTTCAACTGTAAGCGCAATAATCTTATATTTTACGACAATTCAGGTAACTAGAGTAATAATTTACACTTCCTTGTTCAAGATTAAATATTACTTGAAGAATTTCATACGATTGTTTCTAATTTTATAGTTAGATAACAAAACTCTTTATCCTGCATCTATAACTGTCATATGGTCAAGCCATACGAATAAGGTACTAGATACACCCACTTATTTTCGCTCAGTATTTATCGAACTACAAATTCATAAAATCAAATTTGTAACTACCAGCCAATAAAAAGTAATTTATTTTGATATATTGAATATATAGAATGGAGTATAATAATCACTTTGATGAGTAAAATGGACATTTTGGATTAAAAAATATATAAATCTCATTAATTCGAGTCAAATTAATACTTCTAAAGTTATACCTATCTTGTAATATTTAATTTATAATTACCAATACATAAAAACCATTACATTATGTAAGTGTAAATCTTCAAAATTCTTAATATGAAGAGAGTACTATGTGAAACATTGCAAGTGATTATTTTGCCCCTATACCTACAGTATGTATACAGGGACAAAATGGACTTTAATGAAAAAACAAGTCATGCAAAAAAATTAGAAGACATTTATCACTTTGCGGGGTAAAATTATCACTTTACAGATTCAAATGATTACTTTAGTACTGATTTTATTTTGGTTATTAAATTTTAGTTTCAACTTAATGTAAAACAAATAAAACAAATAAGATGGGGTAAAATGGTCACGTTATTTTTTATTTTATTCTGGTTCATATTAATCTTAATTTTACTTTACCAACATATATATTTAATACTTTAGTGTTATTAAAAATTTTTTTTTAAAATGTACTCCATACTATTTATTGGCTAGAAATAAAAATTTGAATTTACGAATTTAGTATTCGACCAGTTTAAAGCGTAAGAGGGTATATGCACATACGTTTAGCTTGACTTGGGAAAGTCATTCCGTTGATTTTAGCTTTAAATAGTGTACTACGACGGTGGCTGCTTGGAAAAGATATAATTTACTACCTTAAGTGCTCGATTTTCTGTTTGTGTTTTGCGTTGGTGACATTCCCAAATAGCATCGTTATTTAAAAATAATACTTAAAGAGTTCTTGAATGTCACTGACATTAGAATTCTTTATGAACTTTGTTCGAACTCTTAAAGAATCCTTTTCTTACTTAGATTTTTGTACATTTTTATAGATTTATATACATTTATGTAGATACATTTTTGTACAATATTTTATTTCCATAAGGCATGCTTTTAAAAATGTCTCAATGAATTTTCTCCCAAAGTCGATAAGACAGATTCCCGATGAACAGTCAGTATCCTCAGCGCCCTCCCAACCTACCTTACCACATAATCGGCGCCACTTCGGCCCGTACCGTAGCGCCATCTTTTCCCGAAATATCGAATGCCCCGTTATATCGGCGTAACTCGCGGATCGGCCAACAAAGAACGCGCTGGTGCAGGTTCCCGCATAAAGGCGAGCGAGCCGCGAGGAGGACGATGGCTGCATCAATGCCAGCAGCGCGCCTGCGTGCTTCATTCAATCGGGGAATCCGTATTATATACATGTATGCGCGGCGCAACTCCGTGGCTCTGAAAAAGTGCCGTAAGGGGGAGCCGAGAGGGGAGACGGATCGCCGTGAGCTGGGGGAGAACCCGTCTCTCGAGGTAGCAGCAGCAGCAGCACCACCAGCAGAGAGCCCGAGAGAAAGACGCAGATATCGTCCACAAGAGAGGGATCCGAGTCATCTGCTTCTGGCCGCGCGTACTTGTACCATTGCACGCACGCATACGCATACCCCGTCGTCGTCGTACGCGGGGAGAGACGTGCAATTTCGTCTGTGTTGTTTTTACAGAGAAAGAGACAGACAGAGAAAGACAGAGATAGAGACGCGTGCACAAATGGCTGGCTTTCGAGGCAGGCATCACCCCGACGATGGACCGACGAATTCCACCACTGACCTCAGCGCGCTCTTCTTCGATCTGGACAACACCCTCATCGAGACGAGAAAGGGGGACAGTTTAGCCTGTCGCAAGGTATAGCCCACATTAGTTCGCATTCGAATATAACTCCATGCTCCCACTCCCCCCACTATTTAATTTCTCTCGGAACGTATATTGTTATTGTTATTATTACCTCCGCACGCCTTTTTTATATCTCTACCCCACCCCCCTCTTTTCCCGACCCCCTCGACCACCCACATACACGCACATAATAAATAATATATATAAATATAAGACACATCCATATTTGGCGAGGAAATTCGTGGCCTGCTGGCGTAAGTGAAAGACAGACTGATTATATATACCTATATACCTATATACCTATATACCTATATACCTATATACCTATATAGAGTGAGAGGACACATACTTAGTCCTGGAAAAGCTGGGAGTACAGTGTGTATATGTATAATATATGTATATAGCTTTACATGCAAAATAATTGACTGCTCGAGAGTCTTGCGCCGAGGACGCGAGAGGTCAAAGCAAACACGAGCACGCGCGCGACCGACCGAGTGAACCGAGCACGTCACTTTTCAGCAGACGACGTCGATCGTAATATAGCAAAAAATTCACACAGATCGCGTCTTCTGCACTGGCGCTCGAACTATAGTATCGTTGAAAAGGCTCATGTATAACATAACAATGCTTATTAAAAGTTTCAAATGCGAAGTGGAAAATTGCAGAAGACACTTCTTGTCCCTGTTCGCCAACTCGAGAGAATTTTAACGTTTAATCGCGCGTACGACACACGAAGCGGATATAATCTTGCTCCGAATCGTACAAGTACCAGTGTAGAAGGGGCAAAACGGAGTCTCCTATTGTACGTCTATACACATTCATATCATACGCAGCATAAAGTTCTTCCACTCCGCGTGCGCGCGCGCGTTGCGACTCTCTTCGGAGTCCGACTAATAGCGTCTTTCTTCTCTCGCATAACATACCTATCCCTCGTGTTGCTACTTGCTGCCAACGCACGCACACACACACACACATACGCGCGCTCGAACGCAGTTGGAGAGAATTAGTAAAGTGCGCTCGGAGACGAGGAGGTAAGGAGTGCGCGCGTGAGATTCCTGCAGCTCTCTCTAGTCTCTAGTCTCTCTCTCTCTCCCTCGCATGCATAGTGCGCGCGCTCCGCGCTGCTCTGCGCTGCGCACCACGAGGGGCGAAAATAGAGTGGCCGGCCCTCTCCGAAAAGCCGAGGAGGCGCGCGCGTAACACGAGCCGCGCGCTGCCCAATATAGTGCTTTCTCTCGCGAGATTATTTTAGAATCACGACGCACGACGACGAGGAGGAGAAAGAGAAGAGAAGAGAGAGAGAGTGAGAGACGATCTCGACTAAGCTCCGAGAGATAGAAAGAGAGAGAGAGAGAGAGAGAACTCGGAGGGGCGATTTTCTCGTTCCGGACGTGCCGACGACTCTCCTGCACTTACGCTCCTGGCAGCCGGCGGCGAGGGAAAAAAAACAGTTTAGAGCCGGCCAGTTCGCGCAGCTTCAGTCACTGCTCGGCGAGCTTGCTCTTTGTTCCAACGTTAAAGCGCCTTAGTTTCGATTAAGAGCACCGAGCGAGAACGATATAATCTAGAGATTGAATAGTACAAAAGTTTGAAAGACTATTTTGGGGTAGTTGTTGCCATGTTGTTATGTTAGTTTACGCAGCAGGTTTTCCCCGCTTCGAGTTATTTCAGAAGTGTACGAGCTGAGTAGCTCTCCTCGAAAGCGATAGGGCTAGTGATCTCTGCAAGGGGTAGCTGCACTCGAAGCTAATTTTGGAAACACTCCGAGTTAAGTGCTATTTTGGTACTTCCAAAAGAGTGTGTCAAAGGGCAAGGCTAGTACGGAGAAACGTTTGCTCGCTGTGGGAGCGGTGCCAGTTGGCTTAGAGCTGCCTTACAAGAAACAGAGGCATGCTGACAAACGAAATTTCATTGATTTTCTACTCTTCGTGGTGAAGACAGTGTCGAAGCGCTCTCAGCGATTTCATTTGAGAATCATTGACTTTTAACTGATATTAACGCAGTGCTTAAAATGGAGTGTGAAAGTGCAGAAAGTATTCCGGAAGGAGTCAAGAAGTGTGTTGCCATGTTGAAAATGGTCACTGGAGATTCTGAAAAGTTTGCTGCTCTCTTTATGGTAACTAAATTAGTAAATGGAAAGGACAGCTCATCTGCTGCTAAGAAATTACTTTTTGAAGCTATTGGTGCAAAGTTTATTAGAAAGTTACTGATAAGTGATGATGTTCCTGTTGATTGTCCACCACAAGTTTACAAATCAGTGGCTTTGTCTATTCTTTCTGCATTTTGTAATGATCCAGTATTGGCTTCTCATCCTGAAATGGTAGGACATGTTCCTGCTCTTTTAGAAATTGTTTCTCAAGCGGATGAAGATGCTCCTGATGATACATTGATTATCGTAAGTGAGGCATACACATGTCTACAAAGTATTGCTCAGTTTTATCCTGGACAAAAAGCCCTGATCGAACAGAAAGCTATTCCTAAAATGTGTGAAATTTATGCTGAGAAAAGTTTTAAGACAGATGAGGCTTTAAATATTTTAGTAACTCTGGTTAACCAGTTTGGAACAGAAGCTTGGGATGCAACTAATACTGCACCATTCCATGCCATTATTAATAAAATTGCCTTAGACTTTGAAACAGATCACGATGAAAGAAAATTTGAACTTTGCACCATTTTGCAAGCCTTGCTTGCTTCTTGTAGGCGAGATGTAACTGCAGAAGGTGCAAAAAATGAGTCTTGGCCTCAAAGTATACATAAAGGATTAAGTGACATTCTTGGATCCAAAATTGGAAAAAATCAAAGAGATCCAGCATTGAAACTTGCTTCCATAATGCTAGAATTATTAGGTGTCGATTGGGCTTTGTCTGATGAAGAAAAACCTAAAGTATTTTTCCTATTACTAATTCAATTAGCTTCTATCGAAGTAAGAATGCAGCTTGAAGGAAAGCAGATTAAGACTGTAATGGCTAATGCCGATCTCGTTGTAGCATGTTTCATGATTTTGGAGATTTCTTTATCGTATATTATTACTGACCAACTAGATATGGAACAAAAAGAAAAACAATCTTTATACACAGCATTAAAAGGTGCATTTGCAGCTGTTATCGGCCTGCTTACATCAGTATCAAAAATGAAGGAAATAACAGATGTTAAAGAACGCATGTTTGTCTGTGCTATGGTAAGGGTTTTAGCTGCTTGGTTAGCTCAAGAAACGTCTGCAATGCGTGCTCAAGTTCATGCTATTCTGCCTTATATCTTAACTGTTGCTAATGATACGTTCTACGCACACCGTAATAAAAAGATAGCTGAAAAGGCTAAACTTGGAGCAAAAGCAGATGAGGGATCTTCTTCTGGAGAGCTCATAAAACATGATCCTGTAAGTGATCTTGACGTTTTAAGACTATTATTGCCAGCATTGTGCCATCTTGCCGTTGAAGAAGATGCAAGAAAAATATTACTTAAACACAAACAAGATGAAGTATTATTTGAATGTTTATCATATCACTGGACCATCGTTCATTACAAGAAACCACCAGTACCAAAGGCTGAACGACTTAAAGCTCTCAAAGAACCTGCAAAGGAATTAGAACCACATGTTTTAGAAGAAATGCAGGATTCTAGAGCTGCTATGGTATCAATCTGTAATGTTCTTATGAATATCACTGTATTGGAAGCAAAGTTGGTTGAAGAATCTCAAACGTTTATTAATTTACTTAAATTTATCTTTGATAGTTTGCCAGAGCTTAAACAAATCCCAGAAAATTTAGTGCTTCATGGTAATCTGGCTGTTCTTGGGCTGTTATTACTAAAACAGCAGGCTAAGCGAATAAAAAAGAATGACTTTTCAATATGTCGTTATATTCAAGCTACTATAAGATTCTTATGGGATGCTTACATAGTAGATGAAAGTAATGATCCAACAGAATTAGTTGTGAATATATTATACAAAGAACATTGGATGGAAATCATGGAATTATGGTTCTTAGGGATGCAAACAATGGCAGGTGTTTTGCAAATGGTTCCCTGGCTCTCAGAGTTTGCAATAGAGTCAGGTTGGGCTGAAGGCATTGTTGATACCTTGAAGAAAGTCAAGATCGGGGGTCTGCAGCCAAATGTTAAGTCAGCGTTTGAAGATTTATTATGTCATCTGGTTAAGGCTGATAAAAGCGTAGCATCTGTATTGAAGAAGGCAGGTGCATTGACCGTCTGCAGAAATCATCGTATGATGGAATTAGGAAAACATCTATTTGGAGATTAAACTTGAAATAATTTATATATTTTTTAATGTTATCTGTACAGTGTAACTGTTTTTATTTTATTGTCATTCAATTAAAGTATGAAGAGTGTGCTTACATTATTATCAAAATAAGTTCAATGATGCCAAAAATTATCTAGAATATGTACTTTGTATTTTATATAAAAAAAAAAACACAAAAATAACTTTTTATTTATAACTATTTTATATTATTCCAGCAAAAAAATAAAAACAAAATTAATATTTCTATAAAAACATGTTTTGCCTATGAGAAAAACAACTTCTGTTTTCAAAATAGATTTCAAAACAATTTTTATATTTATAAAAGAAAATCTCATCTCATAGGTGATGTTCACTCAAGTATCGTATAAAATTATCAAAGTCAGTGTGGTGGGTGACAAAGATGCTTGTATATGTATAACACTTTGTGGCTCTGATGTATATTTAGAGAACATCACACCTGAAAATAGTATCCTGGCAGACGACAAACTACACCTTATGCTTTCTCAGGCCATAACTGTTAATGCTTTTTTTATTTTGCATGAGAAGGAAAAACAAGGTTTCTGGCACTTGTAACCAAATATGTAATGTGTCTTTAATGTTATTTATTTTTTATACGCTGGGATAATGTTTATAAAACAGAATTTATAGTGGTATCATAATTATCAAAGATTGAACAAGAGTATATTACAAATATTTAATGTAATATTAATGACAATATTTATTTATGTTTATTTGTTGTTAAGCATTTGTATTGGAAGAGATTTTTAATTAAATCTGTATAATTTCATAAAATTGAATTTGATTATTATTTACCTTTCCCAACCTGTCATATAAGTAATTTCTCAATTTCAGATCATATAGTTTGAGCGCGATTTAATAGCCTATTAAGAGGTCTTCTCCATACATTTCCTAATGTTTTAGAAGGCCCCTTTTTAAGTCTTTCACATATTTTAATCACAGAGAACAACATCTGCAGGGAATCTTCATACGCTAATTGTAAAGAATTTTTAATAATTGAATAAGTCTGTTGTTGGCACAACTGATTTTGTTGTGATTACAGCAGCGTCCATGGATGCCACTTCAAGAGTCCAATTAGTCGGCTCGAGTATTTGAATGAATCAATGCATTTTCTAGGTAATCATTAATAAGAATTAAGAGTCCTCATTGACCGCTCAATCTCCTTAATCCCAAAATTTTATTTATATTTTAGATACCACATTCAATAACTTTCAATTAATTTCTTAAAGTAGCAAATGTACTTAACAAAGAAATAATTAAATTTGAGCATTATTGAATGTGGTAAAACTTTTTGTTTCTTCGCATATTCTGTCTCGTGTAATATTAAAATTAATCATGTGCCATTTTCCCAAACTGCTGTACCATGTGAACTATAAAAACTAAAATCAATGTTGATTTTTCCTGATTACCAACAGCTTGCAGAGGAGCTGTCAGCGGAGTATGGAATACCACAAGATTCCACCAGCAAGATCACCACATCATATCTAAAGCAGTTCAGAAAGTGTCCAGACAACGTTGCATTTAGTCTAGATATTTGGCGAACATCCCTGTGGAACAAGGCCCTTGGAGAAAAGTATTCTTACCTTGCTAAACAAATGTACGAAAGATGGCTGTACCTGAGGTACTACTACTTAGCACTCACACCAGATACAGTCTCCATGCTTCACCAGCTGAGGAAGAAGTATCTGTTGGGTTTAATTACGAATGGTCCATCTAATGCACAGTGGGAGAAGGTTCACAAACTGAGCTTGCAGCAGTATTTTGATGTCATTCTAGTATCAGGTGATCTACCATGGGAGAAACCAGAAGCCAGAATTTTCGAAGAAGCTTGTCGATATCTTCAAGTTAATCCTGAAAATTGTATCATGGTGGGGGATAAGTTAGAGACTGACATTCTAGGTGAGCTTCATGTCAAATTGAAACATGCAAAAATAATATTCTTATGTTTACAGAAATCTGTATTAATGGATTAAGAAAAAAATTTGCAGTAATATATTGAACAATACTATAGTAGTATGTAATTACTTGCAAACATTTTTTGACATGTTGGTAAAATTCATAATAAAAAAAACTTTAATTAGAAAATATGAAACATAATTTATTTTGTTCTATAAATATTTATAGAATAATAAGTAATATCTTAATTTTATAATGTCTTAGGTGGTATTGAAGCTGGATTTGCAGGAACTGTATGGGTACCATTTGGTGACAATTGTCTTGTCGATAATGGGCCAAAACCAAACTATACAATAAAACAAGTTACCGATTTAATAAAGGTCTTAAACCATGGACCTGATGCTCATGAATATGAAGATTCCTCGTCCAATGCATCAGATGGCATGTAAGAAGATCAACTGGGATAGTGCAGATGTATGGATGAAATACAGTGATGTATTTATTTCACTATTTTAAACTACTTAAAATGTTTGCCCGATTTTTTATATGAGATGAGAAGGGAAAAAGTCACTGATCAAAGTAACTATTTTTTTACAAGCGGTAAAGGTTTATACCGCGCCTATATCAACTTTTTCAGATTTTCTCACATTTGCTATATTTGCTACATTTGTATACTCATTTTTTTTTTTCATTTTGTGTAATGCTATGGTGACAGTTACGTATTTTCATAATGTGCTGATGACTTTACAAAGTGCATTTTTTGTGATTTTTTAAGTTTATAATTCTTTTATTAAGCAATGTACAATTTTGTTCACATTTTGTAATTTAACCTTGAATTTTTAATCGTAATGTGTTTATTTGAAAAAAGCATAGATAATATATCGCTGTTGTTGCTGAAAGGTTTAGTAGCCCTAATTGACGAATATTCTACTTCAACGAGGAGAATAGTTCTGGATGCACTCTAATGAGCCAAACGTCAATTCTCACGGTACAAGAATTTAAGTAGCCTTAAAGTTTAGCAAGTAAGCTTCATTGCAGAGTCTTTCTCAAATGAGTCTCTGCATCAATCATATCTCTAAACGTGTACATGTGTATTTAAAGAAACATGTAACAAATGTACAAAGCGAAGTGCATATAAATAGCAAAGACAAACTTTACTAGGATAATAACTTCTTAAACTTTTGATTATGTTCATAACTTGGTGTAAAATATTATATATATATAATAAATATAAATGATACATGACTAGATAACCACTTAAATGATTAAAATCATTCTATAGGTGTGTGTATAAATATAAATGTCGCGTACATTTAAATATTCTACTTTATAATACATATGTACATTAAAGTATATTTTTCCACTGTACATTTTATCATTGTTGAACATCTGTAACAAATCAACGGCATACAATAGCACTGTACCATACAAAATAATAGTCATGTTAAATGATCTGTCTTTTATGATTAAAATAAAAATTATTGACATAAATAAATTTATATTTTTTTTGATTAAAAAAACCTGTTCCAAAATAATTAACAACTTATCATGGTGCAAAGTAAAAATATTCTCATTCTTTATCATTGCATATACATAACTTTAGATAAACTTAATGATATTTGTAAAATATTATTAAAATGAGATTTTTAAACCTTTTATTTATTCTAACAAATACTTGTACTTTAGCTGATAAAATATTTTTTAATTTATACTAAAATCAACAGACAGCTTCGCAAAATAAACGAGCATATAAGTAAATTTAAAAAATATTCTGTCAATTTATTGTATGAATACCTATAATCAAAACTATAACGTAATAATTTGATTTTACTTTTATGCTCTCAATACAGATAAAAGTATGTACAATATGTTTTTATAGCACACTAACCTCAAAATGCCAACTTTATTGTCGATTTTGAGGTTGTTGTGCTATAAAATATCGTATGAGACTGTTGTGGGAGGTGTTTTTCTACCTTGCTCGATTTTCTCACTCGCTTCGCTCGTGCGAAAACCCTCGAGCAAGGTAGAAAACCATCTCCCACAACAGTGTCATAATATACTATTATATATTGCGGTTTTATGCGTTATTAATAAGAAAAATGATTTAAGAGTTATTTTTTATTTTCATAATTTCATAAAATGTAAAAACCTTACTACTGACTTCTTTATCGCGACAAATCATAAAATTTACTAACTTTATTTTACTATTTATGTTCAAATCAATGTAAAGAATACAAATATTTTTATTTTGCCACCATGCTTTTCTACGGCAAATTTTAGCTCATGATCCTGTTCAAATAGTAGATTGCCAAAAGCATTAGTAAAATTTTCGTAAACTAGAGTAAAAATAATTCTAAACAAAATACATATCTCAAAAGAAAAAGAAAAAGATGAAACAAATCGCAAAAAATGACTAGAAAATTTGAAAAAACAATATCGTCGGCATCGGCTCACAGAGACGAAGAAAGAGGGCATTATTTACAAAACAGCTTGTCACGCACTGCCAAACGACTCGCTGCTCTCCGACTTGCCGACAAGCTTGTCCAGGCACTCGGTGGGCTCGGAGATGCCCCTGCAGTTGGTCCTCGCGAATTTGCAGCTCTCGTTGCAGGGAGCTTTACCAGCTGGGTGGCCGGCCGTACCTCGGCAGTGCGCCTCGCAGTACTTGGCCGCCGAGTTTGCGTAGAACTCGCTGGAGAGCTCGGACAGCCTCTCGTTCCACGAGTCCATGACCTTGAACCCGCTCATACCGGAGCTGGTGCGTTTCTTGTCCGCCTTGCCGACCGCGGCGGCGGCCTCGATTGTGGAGGTGGCCAGCCGCCTGCTGATCCTCGGCGGCTGAAGGTAATTGGCGTGGGCGACCGCGGCCGCGGCGTCGCCGATCGTGTGGCTGGACACGGAGGAGGGGGAGGACGAGGAGCTGCCCTCGCTTATGCGCCAGATCTTCTGGTCGTCGAGGGTGGCGAACCTCTCGAAGTACTCCTTCATCGTGGAGTAGCGCTGATTCCCGTCGTTCACCTTCGAACGGACACGAAGAGTCGCGGCTGGTATATATCATGGTAAACAACTGGTAAACAACGCACGTCGCGAGGAGGACCAATCGCTTTTCACTGCACCTTGCCCTTGGTAGGCGACGACTTGCCGCCGGTGTTCTTGCTGCTCGACTCGGAGCTGCTCGAGAAGTCCTCGGAGTACTTGAGGCTCTTGTCCGAGCTGGCGGCGCTCGCCACCGAGGCGGCCCTCGCCGGCTGATCCTCCGCCTCCTCGTTCTCCTCCTGGACGGACGACAGCTCCTTCTCCTCGTCGTCACTTTTGTCCAGGTGCTCGGCGCTCGACGATCTTCGGGGGGAGCTCTCGGGCAGCTCGTCGATCACTGACTCGATGTCCTCCTCGATCTCCTCGATCTCCTCGTTTTCCTCGCTCCGCACGCTTCGGCGCGCCTCGACTGTGTCCGTTTTGCTCCTGGCCGAGTCTCGCTTTTCTCCTGTGAAATTTCAAATTTGGGGCTTTATTAAGCAAAGAAATATTTAAAATTAACGAAGACTCACCTGTTATCATTTCATGTATATCACTAGAACGCTCTGAAGTTTCCCGAGAACTTTTCACTTCTTTACTTGCAATTCTCGAGTCTCGTTTTTCTCCTGTGACAGTTGAAATAGAGGTTTTATAAGAATTTAGAGAGAAAGATCATTCGACAGATTTGAAATGGCTCACTAATTTAGTATAGCTAGTTATTTTTAAATATTACTTCCATATTCAGTTAGAACTATTTGGAGTCAATTAAGTAAAGAAATATTTAAAATTAACGAAGGCTCAAACCTACAATTAAAAATAATTATATCGCAAACTGCGAAGCAAATTATAGTTAATACAGTTAAATCACCTGTTATCATTTCTTGTATATCACTAGAACGCTCTGAAGTTTCTGGAGAACTTTTCACTTCTTTACTTGCACTTTTTCTAGGTTTTTCCTGTTTCTTTGACTTTTCTATTTTTTTCTCTGCTCTGGCTTTTTCAGTTGCAATAATTTTCTTATTAGAGTAATCTTCTTTGCGTAACTTATCTTCAAGAGGAGTAACTATTATTGTTCGACTCCTTCGATTGGCGACTACTCCCTTATTATGTTCTTTGCTTAATACAGAAGCTTTTATTGAACTTTGCCTCCTTTGTTTCCTTTGTTTCTCGACTACTTCCATATTATGTTCTTTGCACGGTCTGATAAATAACATTATTTTATGAAAATCAATATAAGACAAAACAAATAATGTTTAGTTTAAAAAAAAATAATACTTACTGCTTCTTGCAGTCACATTGATTAGATTTCCATTTCGCACACTTTTCTAATGCTTCATTTTGTTTAGTTTCGAAGTAACTAAGCTTATGACTAGACATTTGCGGAGATAATGGTTTATTCGTAAAATCTGTACTCTCTTTTCGTAAAATTCCATGCGACTTATCTTTTGCATAAATATTATTTAACGATATCGCGCTGCTGCTTCTATCAACTTTCAGGCGATGTGCGTACGCAACTTCGCTTCCAACTTGAACCTAAAATTTCATTAAAGTTTTTTCATTTATGTAAAGAAAACAAGAAAAACTAGCATTTTGACCCTTCACTCTCTTAAAACGCGGAATTATAGCATTACGAGGTCCCCGATCCCACGAAAATTGAAATGTCATTAATTGAAGAAATTCGAGGAAAAACCACTCAAGTTGTATTAAATTTTCATGTTGCTCTATATAAGGCATTAAATAAAGGATTTTATTTCATTACCGAAGAAATTATCATTTTATCTGTGACGAAACATTAAGTAGTATTCTACTTGAGTACTATTTTCCATCGTGATTCCTCGTCTATTTTTATACGTACGGCTTCGCAAAGCGACATGTCCTTGCTCTTCTGAAAGAGATTTCTGTAAATGCGCTGAATCTGATCAGGATCCACGTGATTATCCATCAAAGTTAAAAGCACGTCTCGCTCCGTAACGAGGAACTCCGGATTAGCATCGACCAGCACGACGCTCCTCTTGCGCGGCGACGACGGCACACTGCACTCTCCGTTCTCTTGCAGCTGTCTGAAGCACTCCAATTTCTCGATTACCTTGTTCTCGTTGAGGACTTTCGGCGGTGTGGGTGGTTTCGGCACTCGCAGATTCGAGAACTTCTCGGCGTAAATCAAGTCGGCCTCGACCTCGTCCTCGTCCTCGGAATCGTCCATCATGTGCAGAGAAATTTTCAGCTGGCAGATTTCGTACATCATTTTTCTCTGACAAAATCAAACGGTATTTTATAATATCAGTTATATTCATAAGTATTTGATAGAACGTGTATTTTTTAAGAAAGCAGAAAACTAACAAAAACTTGATTGACTCAGAATAATCTTAACTAACGTATTTGTGTCGTTTTTAATTAACAAAAGATTTTTTTAAAGTGAAAATTTTCAATAAAATGTAATTGTACGTAGAGTTATGCAGTAATATTATTCGAATATAAACACGAAATTTAACGTTTACAGTAGGATTACAATTTCATAATTTAGCTTGTAAATAGGATCAATTAATGCGACTAATGGAGATCATTGAATTCTGCTGCATTCATGGTTACTTAATTAAATTATCAGACCAGCGCAGCTACCTGCTAAATAGTTTGGTGTAGCCGCTAAATTCGATGATCCTCATTAGTTACACTGGAGTTATATTATAGAGCCCCCGCTCCAGTCTAGAAATAACCTGCTCTTATAATTAGCATTATCAAGATAACGTTATTATCGTTCAGAAATAACATTTTATCAATAACAAGTTTTGATATATACGATGTGGAAAAATTAAGCTTTTTCTAATATTATTACTTTAACTTTATTCGTCTACAAAAATTTTTATTTTAATGAAACGTGTAATACGTCTATATGCGTATATTCTACAATATTTCAAAGTAGGTATTATGTTTTTAGTCTCCAAACTAAGAAAACAAGTGGTGACAATTATTTTTAATTACTTTGAATTTATTTAAAAGGAATGTACACTGAATTTAATTTTTTTTTATTATTTTATATTATAGTCAAACTTTGTTGTTTGTTTTTTATATGATTTTAATGACAGTTTTGAAAGTTCTTTATGAATGTTGATTAATAATTCTGTGGTTTCCTGGAATAAACACTTAAGCTCACTTTTTGTGTTTTTGAGATAAACAGGTTTTAATGTTTGCACTGATCTGTAAGATCGTAGTTAAAGAGATGCAGTGCAATACTATGCTTATTTAATAGGTCATAATATACCTTTCTAATCATATTGATAAGTAAAGGAATTACATGGTTACCCTGGTAACAAAAGCATCGCAATTTCGCCGCAATTCTTATAGATCGACCGGCCCATTTATAACTCGTTGTAATTTAGTAAAAAATCAATGTATTAAAGCAAAAAACACAAAAACTTATCTTCTGGCCATTATCATAAACATTTCTGTATACTCTCACCTTAAAAGTATGACATGGTTGTCATGCTTAAAATATAAGTACATTTTCCAGCCTGGATTTTATCTTGAAAATTAATAGAATGTTTTAAGACCTATTTAGAATTTTTCCTTTGAAGCTAAATCTTAAATTTATTTAGGTCAATTATCTTATTTAAATCAACGTTTATCGACCTCGTGTTTACGGATTCCATATTTTAACAAATCGATTTAAAACTTTCAAAGAATCTTTATTACATGCATTACCTTACGTGTTCATTATTACTCGAGAACAATTTCAAAATATTAAATCCTAATGAGCCCTTAAACATATATATTTACGTTGAAGATAAAACTCAGACTGAAAATACCTTAAAACAAGATTAATTAAAAATCTGTCCTCTTTCAAGCTAACATCCCCCCCCCCCCAATCCAAATAGCATCGTAGCAAACAAAGTTCCCAAATTGAGCAACTTTCTTCTCAGCTCGCGAGGTCGCTTAAAAAATGCACTCGCTCGTACACAGCGACTGCAAACTAGCGCGCGCGCGGGCGAGCGACTCCTCTTTATATACCTTGTTCAAATGTCCGGAACTCTTCTCAAGATGCTTCTCGAAAACTTCCTTTAATTCTCGGTCTGTGTAAAGACCGTTCTGGACGATTTCTTGCGTAATGTCGTAGACGAACTTGGCGTAGAGCGCCTCTTCCTCCCCGCGCTGCTCGGCCAACTTACGAAAAGTTTCGAGCTCGCGGCACCGCTCCTCCTCGTCCTCTTCCTCCTCCTCCTCTTCCTCCTCCTCGGACTGGCTTATTTCGCACCGCGGCCTCGCCGCCGGACAGCGGCTCTCCGGACTCGGGGTACACCTCTGGAGCGGACCTCCGGCTCCTCGTTGCTGCAGCTGCAGCTCCTGCGTCGTGGCAGTGGCCTCGTACTTGCATTTCCTGAAAGCACGACGGTGTGCCGTTGTAATTGGAAAACACGGTGTAAGGCGACTTTCTATCTTATTATGTTGAGAGGGGATTATTAAATTAGGAAGAAGCCGGAGGGGTGGAGGATATGCTAGTATGCTACGACTACTTATAATGGGTGGGCGTGTTTACGAAGTCTGATGGGAGTTTGTTTGTTGGAAGGAGACGACGGAGAAGAAAAGGAGTCGAATTGTGTTTTCTCTTTTTTGAGGATACAATGAGCTTTTGCATTTTAAATAGGTCTTTGGACCAAGTTTTCTGGACTTTGATAGAATTATGTACATAATTAAAGTGTCCGCCTTTTCTTGTAATATAGCGAAACAAATTCAAGCAATGACATTTTCGAGCTATTTTCATAATTGCATATGAAATCCTTATATGTCCTAAATTCATATTAAACGATTTAATTATTAAATATTTCTAAAGTAGCCAATATGAAATGTTAAAAATAAGAAAGACTTATTTTAATTACTAATAAAAGTTTAAAAATAGCTTTCGCAAATGATCTACGTCGTCAAAATAAGTGCGGCGAAACGTTATATTGCGAATGTTTCCTAGAGTTGGAGGACCTCCAAATGAGAATAGCTATACATTGAGTAAGTGCAGTTAGTATGATACTCTCGAAAATCTGCAAACCGGAAAACTTCCTAAGTTTGGCACAAAAATGTCATTATTATTATATCAGAATTTAATATTTTTGCTTGGCTTTATTTTCGTAGCAATCTAAACGGAATACCGAAATAAATTATGATCACTTTATTTTGTAAACACAAATACATTTTTATATTATAGTGCCTGATAATATTCATACTTATTCTACTCCACTTTAATACGATTACTTATAGGTATCTTAAAATATTCATGAAATAAATATATTGTTCTTCTGCAATTTAAATTCTCATTAAATTAACTGTTATATAATAGAAAATTCTTGTTATTTGGGCATTATAGTCCAAGACAATTAATTAGTGTTGATTGGTGTTCCACTTACCTTGACCTAGTACTGCGACACGGAGAGCTGTTAAACTTTGAATCGCAAAACTGTTGTTTGTCATGATTGATTTCCTTTGTGCGATATTGCGCTCTAATGTCATGGAAGTCGTCTGATTTTTTTTGACTTTTCAAGTTTGCTTTGGGTATGCTCGAGCAATCTTTGGCAGTACTCGGTCGTAAACACGAACAATTTGAATCATTAATCACTCGTTGTCTATCACTGCTACAGCTTCTATCTTTGGAAGAGCTTTTACTACGGCAATAAACTTTCATGATTTCCTGAAAAAAATGAGAAGTTTTTTATTTCTAGGCAGTCGACATTATATAATATACAAAGTATATTTTTTAATACATACAATGCCAGGAATCTAAATGGCAAACAAAAATATTATAATATCCTTTCATAAAACTTTCTTTGAGTCATCAAAGTAAACCTTTACGGATTTACGGAAACATACTACCATAGTACGCAATAGCTTATATAAAACAGATAACAGCTGCCGACAACATTATCCTACAGTACTACTTAAGCGTACCATAGTGTTTTCTGTATGGGAAGCAAGTTTTAATGTATCGACAAAGTTGATCACGATAAAATTTTGATGACTCTTTCGTTGATGTGCTTTTGTTATTAAGACATTATACCATCAAAATCGAATATTTATATTTGCAATTTACAATACGCGTAAATAATTTTGTTTAAATTATTATATGATTGACAACTTTGTTATGTTATTTTAAATAAATATGTAGGTATATGTTGTAATATAAATAATGATTCAATCATATATTTCAATTATTATCAACGTAATTATTAATTATCATGCTTCTATAATTTGACGATATAAATAAATCATGATTTAATTATAACTAATTCTATTGTATTAAATAATAATACGTACAATTAATTACAGCCGTGAATTATTTGTACCAACTAATTATACAGAACAGTATTATTATAAAGCATCTACGAAAAATAAACTTCCAAGTAAAATTGGATTGAACATTGATTGTAATATTATTATTAATTATTAATGTAATAATCATTCATGAGTATCATAATATTAGGATGTTTGCTCTAAAATAAATAAAGATGCTATATGCGAATAATAACGTACTTTTCGCACAAAAGCGCATTATAACTATTGTAATATAAAAACGTTATTTAAATATTAATTATTATTTAACATGCAGGTATAAATGTATTTGATTTGACTACTGATAAATTGAAACAAACTAAAAGTCTTGTGCATAATATCTTGTGTTACTTTACGAAGATGTAAATTCGTCACAAAATCTTACGGATGTATGATGCGCGGTGCCTTATGCCAATTTGTCGATGCATATAGGATTGTACGAATTAAACAAAATGTAAACTTAAAAAAAATCTTTTATGAGGTAAATTAGGGTATAATGAGACACTAAAGTGAAGTATACCTGCTACAGAATCCACGAGCAAGCATTATTATGAAAAGAATGAAATGATGTCTGTTTACTAACTATCTGAAAAACATTACTCAATTAAGCAACTGTTTAATTTCTTCAATCCGAGACGCAGTTCGATAGCTGGCACCACGTTTAAAGCAAGATATATCCACTGTCTCATTATACCCCCTCGTCTTATCCCACAAGCAACTTGTGCTACATCACGAAGACGTAAACACGACACACAACGTCTTACGGAGGGATGATGCTCGGTGTCGTAGGCCAATTTGTCGATGGTCTCCTCGGACGGACAGCCCTCGTAAAATCTCAGCTTGGAGATGGACGCGGGCCCGGTTCGGCGCTGCGGTATCGCCACCTGGCCGCGAGCCTCGTACCTGGGATTCCTCGAGTCGACGACGCTCTTCGCCAGGAGCACGCGACGCAAGTGCGTGCACATGGATCGGTGCAGGGACAGTTGATCGATGTAGCTCTGGCCCGTCTGGTTGTAAACTTCGTATTTTCATGGGGACGAGGGCGAAACATTTTCGTTAGACACTTTTGTTTGTGAATTGGATTATCTTTAAAACATGTAGGATGAAAAAGTGATGTTATCTAGAGGTTGTATATTTTACTATTATACGACTAATTTAGGAAGTTTAGTAAAGTTTTAATACAGTTTAAGTAACATTAAATTGATTGAGTTTAATTCCAATTTTATTCTATTTAATTTACTTTATTCATTGGTATAAATAAATGTGAGACTTTGAAAAATATGTTTTAGTTTTTACTTTTACTTTTATTTTAATCACTGAGCAGAATATGCGTATGACATCCTTTCTAGGAGATTAAAATGGAATTTATTTAACCGAGTTTCATAGCATAAATTAAAAGTATGTCAACAACATAACTGTATAACCTAACGCACAGTACATGCAATAACACACTCGATAACCATTTTTGGGGTTATCCATCACCGTTACCTGAGCTCTTTAGATTGATGCTATCTTTGCAGCATCGTGTCATTTTAAAAACTTCGCTCCACTAAACCCCCGACGAACTTTACACTTTTATAAACTTCAAAGAAAAAACGTGCATGGAAAATTTCGAAGTGCCGCATGTATACGGCTCTCGAGAGTCAAGAGAGAGGACGTGATTGATCTACAGTGTGCACCTTACCTGCAGTACTTTTTGTTTGGCGGGCGTTACCAGGCGACGCGTACACGTGGGTTGTTAATGTCAGCTGATATTACTATACGGATCGGTGTACTTTGACTAGTAAACGCTCGATATCAGAACGTGAATAAATAGAGAACTCATAATAAAGTCATTTTATTATATTGCAGTATTTTAAAAGAAAAAATCGCTTTTTATTATATTTATATAAAATGAAAAAATGTTAACATAAATTTATTTTAAGTATATACATTATTCAAAATATAAATGAATATTATTATAACAATAATTGCAATTATAATTTGATTTATTATCAGTACAATGTAACATGCAACGAAAATCTTAATAGTAACCAAATATAAAATTTTCTTCTTTATATTATAATTTAACAAATCCATATTTGCATATCGGCAAATATCAGAATTAATTATCATGCTTTAAAAATGTTTATAGAGTTTACACTTCATAAAAACTTTGTATGTTTTTGATGCTAAACTTTATGCATATTACAACAGTAAAAATAAAATTACAGAATATTTTGTAACAACATTGGCACATCATTAATATGTAACAATATATGATTCCTCAATATAAATGTTACATAAATATTACTCGCAATGTTTGTTTCCATAATTTAACGTTGTTTTCATAATAATTTTCATAATAAATAAATAAAAAGGAATAAAATATGTTTCCAGTTTATTCTGAAATGATAAGGAATTAGTGAGTGAGTGAGTGAGTTAAATGAATGAATGAATAAATAAATAAATAAATAAATATAAATCAATAATTAAATATAATAAATAGAAATTATAATTTGACTAAATCGCCTTACCAGCATATTCATAATTGTTAATCACTATTTTTTGATGTATAAAAAGTGTATAACATTTTTAACAAGGATGAGGATGAGGTCTAGGATTCTGGAAATGCAATAAATATCACAGCAACATTTTTTTCATGTATTTATTATTGAAATTATGTTAATGGGTTAGTCAAATAAATAAATTAACATCGCTATAACTCTATGGTTTTCTTTTTGTTCATGCAGTCTATCCGCGCACTTTCGAGTCGCGCACACGAGGATTTGCCTCGCTCTTGCAATACCTACAAGCGTCGGGTTCGCCTCGCTCGCTCGCGTTCGACGAGTACGCGGATGAATTCCGTCACTTTGACGCGCAACACGTTAACATTATGCACCAGTGGGGTATAAGAGCGTCTCGGCGCGCGCATAAAGAGACGCCGCGCGCGTTATTTGCCTCGATTCGTACGAGCGTTTACCGGGATACGGGGGGGGGGGAGATTCATAGGAGACTGATGTGCCGGAAAACGTCATGAGGTTCCCTTTCAACGTTACTTACTGCTACGTTACACTACATAACTGTACACAAAAATCCATAACAATAATATATTTGGTGAAATTTTAAATGAACGGTGATTTGGCGGGGATTTTTTATCTTCGTATAGCGTAAATAAATTCATCGTACAAAAAAGGCAAACATACGTCCCGTGAAACTCAGGAAAAGCAAACTTTTTAGATACAACATATAGACGTAATGTCGGTGCAACTGATCATTATCATTCATCGTAAATTACAAAATTTAGTTTGCACTTCGTTTTCGAGAATGTTCTCTTCTTTTTTTATAAACGTCATTCAAACGCGAATATAAGCGGTTTAAAAAGCGTCAAGCAACCTGGTATAAAATCCAATATCTTAGGTGACTCGACTTTCGTACGGATGGTTATACTGGTAAATAATACGTAACAAGCGGGCAAAATAATCGCGTGCACGATACCACGCTAGTGTTGTACATCAAAGGTCTGATTAATCTCGAGTCGCTATAAGTATACGCCGTGTGTGCAGTCTAATAAATATAATATATACACTCCCAAGAGAAAGAAGAGCCACCGCAGGATGGGCGTTCGAAGGTCTCCGGGCGCTCACCGGGGACATTCAAACGCGGCTCCGCGTCTTCTTTTCTTCGCCGCCTTGCTCTGCTATCATGATTCGTCGTCGGCGGTTCGAAAACGGAAAAATGTCTTTCTCGCCCCGTCGACGACTCGGTTTTTTTTCCCTTATTATTATAATACGAAAAACCTCGGTATACAAGTATCCCCGAGTTCTGCTCGATTCTACATACATATGATGTGTGTATGTATGTTTGTGTGTGTGATTTCTTATGTATCTCACGTTGCAACGGTCGCTAGAAGGAAATGATGAAATTTTTAACGATATTGGCGTAATGGTTATAATAGGACAAAATTCGTGTTTCTGAATTTCTAGCGGATTTTCGCGGGCATTCTGCACCTAAAATTTGTTGAATGACTTTCGAATAAGGTGATAAATAGAATTAAGATCGGAATTTTCCCAGTAGTTGAAATACCTAGGAAATTTTCCAAGATAAATCATATGTCACTCAAAGTGAAAGTGTCGAATGAAATCACACAAGTGAAGTGAAATCAGAAGTACGAATGCTTGAATATTTTAAATATTTAAAGCATTTCAGTAACATCTCAGTAATTAGTATTATCTTGAAATCTGTACAATTTCCGTTTGTTTCCACGTCCTATAAAAACCAGACACTCTACACGCGTGTGCCTTATAAACTGCATCATTATAGAAAAGCAGCTTAAACTTATTTCCTCCTAATGGCCGTCGGCTTGTGATCTACAGGCGCGGAATGAGACATATGAAAGATATAATTGATTCGGAAGTATTCGATTGCGGCTTGCGCTCTATGTGTCGAATGTCCATGAGTAAGAGACAGGAGAGAGGGAGAGAGAGAGAGGAAGAGAAAACTGGACGAAAGTGTACGAGTTGTAGGGGCCGCGCGATCGCGTGATTCAGCCAACGCTCTCGGACGTTCTGGCGACGACCTCGTGACTGGTCGCGATCGCCTCCTTCTCCTTCTCGCTGCTCTCCGCGCCCGAGATCACGTAGACCGGCTGACTGTTGTAAGCCAGGAAGTGCTGATCCGCCGACATCGCCTCCGTCGAGTCCTTCATCTTCATCTGAAAATTGCAAAGTCAACGATTTGTATACAGCTCTTTCCCTCGGCATGATAATGAGTGCCGCTTGAAACTTGCTCATCGGTTGTCAGATTTACTTCGTATTTTAGTTTTCAACGATTCGACTAAAATTACATTTAAAAAGTCAAAAATAATGATTTTGCTTTAAAATTATTATTTTAATACGCGATAGAATTGTGAATTCGAGAATAAATTGAGTAAATTAAATATTATTCGATTAGTTGAATATAATTAAAATAAATTAAGTATTTCTTACACAATTTAAATAATATACAATATGTAGTATAATTTTTGTTAAATAAACAATTTAACAATAGTTCATTCTGCTATAAACGTAACTATAACGTTTCAGCCACAGTATCATATTCACGGATTATAAAATATATGATTTTATTCGGTAGTCTGTACATCGTTTAAAACTTCGTAAAACTACTTTATGTACGTAATTTTAGTAATTTGATGAAAACTATGTTTTAACCACATATTTCAAACTTCAAGTATTATATAACGAAGTACGTGCAATGCAGAAAAATATTTTGAATACGTTAAAATATACTCATTTTATCTTTTTTAAAAATTATCTTGATTTATATAAAACAAAGTAAATTATATAAGCTTATAGAAAGTTCTAAAATATTCTTTTATACATAATTGATCAATGTAATCAAGAAAACATATATACAATCACAACTTTTCTATCTAATATAATAATAAGATATAGTTATTGCACAAAAGTAAAAATCAAGAACATTATTATTAATATTTACGCAAGATAAATTGTTTTTTTTAATAATCTCTGTCCAAGGACATTTAAGAATAAACAAAGCGTATAGCCTAACATCATGAGAAATTTAAATTTACTTTCAAAATTATAAGTCTTAGAGGTATAGAGAAGTTATCTGATGGTCAACCCGAAAATTAACGTAAAAGCACAAATATAACACTTCTAACAGCTCAAAAAGTTTTTAATTATATTGTTCGCAAATTTTATTTCTATGTGATAAATTCTACTAAAGTTTACAAATAAAGTTATCATTTATTTTTTAATACACTTTAGCATTTGAAAAACGATAAAAAAAATTCTGAGTTCCACTAAAATACTCGCACAATACACATCTACTTGCGTGCAACTACTTTTAGAATATACTGCAGATGTTGCACATACACTCGACGCAGAATTCTTATGATCGAATGCATTAAATTTGATCTTTGAAATACCGCAACTTCATTGGATCGAACGCACGTTCTCGCTACCCTCATTGGCTAATTTCAGAAAAACATATTCACGCGCATTCGATCATAAAACTTGTGCGTCTAGCGTTATGCACATCGTATAAAAACAATGAACCCTCACCTTTTTACGATAGAGCACCAGGAGAATGAGCAGACTACTGATGACGAAGGCGCTGGCGGCCGCCAGGACGAGGGTCGCCGTCTGGAAGACGGGCGCCTCGAGTTCGGTGAGTATCTCGCGCTGCTCGAGGGCGACAACGCGATTGTTGGCCATGCCGGAGGTGACGCGGTGCGTGAAGCGGGAGGTTGTCGCGTCGGCCAGGTAGCCGAGAACGCTCAGCTTCTGCATGCGCGTCAGCTCCTCGAGGTGGAAGGCCACGTCGACCTTGTTGGGACCGACGACCTCGAACGCGAGGACTATCGACTCCTGGCTGATCTCCACCTGGACGCCGTCCTTGAGGCGGGCCCCCAGGCCCTGCAGGAAGTCCGTCGACTCCTTGGCGAACAGGGGCTCGTCCTCGACGGGCAGAAAGCTGCCCGGGAAGTGCAGGGTCACCTCCACGGCCTCCACCGGCGTTGGCACTGAAATCGCACGTTGGGCATTCTTTTATTATGTGTTCGAATGCTGTGGGAAACGAAACAATCAGTGGATCCGCATCCTTGTTAGCCCGAATGCTTATTTGAACATTTTAATGCATTAAATTATGTATTTATATATATTTATATATTAAAAAATATATATGCACTCATTTAAACTTTATACAAAATTTTATTACAAAAATACTCTTCTCTGAGAGTAGTAGACTATTCTGAAAGCAGTAAATTTACTATTTTTATAGTGAAATATATACTACATTTAGAATAGTAAATCCGATACTCTCAGCGAAGGTCGCACAATTTCCTACTCTAAGAGTAGTATTTTCGAAATGCTACATTTTACATTGATAATCAATCGTATATACTATTTTTAAAGTGAAATATTTGGTTTCATTCAAAATTTTCCTTTCAAATTTCAAAACTAAATGGGTCATAAAGTTGTTACCCCCCCCCCCCCCAACTATGTGAATCAAAACAAAGCTGAAAAAATAAAAATCTCAATATCCATGAATGTCTTTATATGTAAAATGAGAATAGCATAAAATAATTATTTTCATGTTATTTTAATGCAATTAAAACGAGAAATATATAAATTACAAATGAAACATTAACTTTTGACTCACGTAGTTATGATCAAAACTGAGATTTACGATATTTAGATTAATAGTATTTCATTACTGTATGGACCAGCTTCTAGAAATGAAAATATATGCTTTATCAGGGTTTCATCTAATTTTTCCCAGATTTTCAGACATTTCTCGAGACTTGCTCAATCGCTAGATCTGAAATAAACTTATATTCATAGATTTTTCGTTGAAATCGCCATATTCTATTGAAATAAGACCCGAAACGCGTGAACTTGGATGAGTATAGCTCAAAATCTGCATGATACAGCGATCTGAAATTTTGCAGGGATATTCTTTGATATGAAAATTGATTTTGCTAAAAATTTTAGAAGTTTCTCAATACTTTTGATTTTAGGGTTTAATCAAACTCTTTAATAGTGACGAAAGCACTTTATGTAATGTCTTTTTGTAATAGATTATTCATTTATGAATATTATAACGCTTGGTATGCATAGAATTATCAAATCAGAACAAGTAAAAACAGCGTTCTTGTGTTGATGAGGTAATGATTGGGTAATGAATTTCGAGTTTCGAATACTAAATAAAAAAATGATATTTGAAAAATAAGTTAATGTTGATGGGACTAAACTGCACATAAAATTTAAAATACACATGATGTATGCTGAACACAAACTAATTCCTATTAAACGTTTTAAATTAGTACAATATTAATACACTTAATCTATCTTCTATAGTCAATCTTGTTGGAGGATATAAAAAATGTTCAGTATAAATCATTTTTCATATAAGTTATCATTTATCGCTGATGTGAGCCAAATTTTGACAAAAAATCTTTGTTTCAAATAGTTAACAAATAATATTAATTGAAACAATGAGTGTATGAAAAAATTGATATATAGCTATTTCTATTTATATTACCATAAATTTGATAATTATGAGTGTAATTTTTATTTAAAAACAAAATATAATAATATATCGAGCAACAGAAATTGAATTTCAATTTATTAATAATTCGAAACAGAATATTGTTGTATGAACATAATAAACAAATAACCGAATGATTAATAATCAATGCAAATATTTGTTCGGAATAGACAATACCAATTATCAACGATTCATCCATCATTTCGGCAGCTAATTTTTCTCAAATAAATGTTAAACATGCTAAAAAAATCAATCTAATTAATTTGAAAGAAGAAAAATGTAATCTACTTAGCAGCGTAAAATCAGCATGAAAACAAAGAAAATAAAAAATATTAATTAGAAAAAAAGCTTTTACCCTCCACGATCACCTAAGCTTCTCCCGGCCATCACGCAAAACACGCTCTAAGACTGGGCAAACAGCAACGAGCGCGCCCCGCTACCTATAGCGACAACACAACTATAGGTAACCGCCAGGGCATCGCGCCGCCTCATCCCGAATGCCGCGTATACAGTCGCGCTCTCTTCTTCGCCTATATCCTGCCTAGATCTACACGACTTCGCATGTATGTGTGTGTGTGTGTGTGTGTGTGTGTGTACTCACGGCAAATATTGGTCCCCTTGATGAAGGGCTCGGAGCCGACTAGCTGATTTCCCGCCTCGTCGACGCACCAGCAGGTCTCGCCGGCGCACTGGGTAGGCTCGAACCTGCCGTACTTGTCGCAGATCGCGGGCACGAAGCCGCGCTCCCGCATCGCCTGGCACCTGCTGCCCAGCACCTTGTTGATCTCCTTGCCCTCGGCCGACAGGCCGAGGAAAGCGTTCTCCATATAAGCCTTGATCTCGGCGTCGACTTCGAGGTTGGACGAAGCGCCGCCGCCGCCGACTCCGCCGCCTCCTCCGCGGCCACGACGAGCCTGCCGGAAGTTGCACTTGGGCTCGGCGTCGCGGCTCAGCGAGCCCTTGATCGGCTCGCCCTTCTTGTTCACGCACCAGCAGACGCCCACGTGCTCCAGGCATTGGACGGACTCCCAGGCGCCCGTGTCGGGGTTGCACCTGTAATGTGAAGCGAGGGGGAAGAGGGGCTTCAGTGAGGGACTCATGCTGATTGATGGGACTGTGTAATTATTAACATTATAAGGCTTGTTTTTACCCTAATTTTACGACTAATTCATTATTTCAAGCTTAAAAGTCAACTATTGGATGATTGTAAGTATATTTGTGAAAGCATATTGAAAGAAAAAAATTTGTTTCTATTTATTGTACATCAAATAATATGAATATATATTATATTAATTAATAATAATGAAAGCATAATAAATCATAATTTTGAAATGAAAGCAATATTTGATGTAATAAATATTATAAAAGTTTAAATGTTTCGATGAAAATTAAAATAGGTATACCTATATAAATTTTCTTTTTATATTTATTTATTTAAGTTAGAGTATTTGTTAACTTTGTAAGGGTGTTCAAAAAATAACAATAAAGAGGTTATCTTTGGCCGAAATGGTAGGTCACTTATAACGCCTTATCGATTAAGCATCGATGACCGAATTAAGAAAGTGACAACAATAGCGCTCTATGTGCCCCGACGCGTCCCAGTACGCAATATATGCGGATGTCGCCGAGCACTCGCTCTCACTCGCTCGGAATCCGCAGGACCACCAACAATGCTTACATCTGCCCTTCGCTGCTATATCAATTTGCCCATGTGGTGGCATCCAAATTTAAGTCGAATCAAGATTGACGACTCCTTAAGGGCGACGAGGTCAAGAGTCCTGGAAATCGAAAGGATGATTCTCGACGACGAGGGTGACGTCTGCCACGTTACCAGCCTTCGTTAGGTTGAAAGCGGAGCGCAGCCCGAGCGAGTCGAGCCATCTCTTCCCGACCGTTACCACAAAATCGCCAGATAAGTCTCGAAATTCTTATTTTTGAACATCGATTATCCGGGTTTCGGTTTTGTTTTAATAATTTTCTGTATCCTCGGTTTTTGCGCAAATAGAGGAATTTCGCGTGTATCTTTAATTGCGTTAGATTATGTATTTAAGACGGCGACGATATTTGACGATGATGATAGCGATGATAACTAAGTGATTAAAATATTTAACATATTATGCGTACGTGTGAATTTCCATACCTATCTAAGTTTTAATGTGATCTCTAATGATTTTCGGGATATCTGAAATAACCGTTACAAACTGAAATAAACAATTATACATTCATCAATATAATATAAGCATATCGATATTTATTTGTTTCCTGATAATTGTTATTATATAAATTATATTGTCATTCGCGGTGTATATCTCGGGATCTTTTTGATTTTGTTTTGTATTTCTTATTTATTTAATTTAGTAAATTTTACAACTTTGATGAATTTATTTTCAGTTAGAAAACTTTAAACATAAATTCGTCTTCAATTGTTAATAAAACTAGTTTGAGCAATAGTTAATATACTTAACTATGTTATTATAATTACACTATATTTGTACGCGGTCTTCGTAATTCGTTGTTATTAATACTGTGGAAGTCGCAAAACAAATAGCTTTGGAAACTTTGACAAAGACTGTAAATTTCTTAGAGGGAAGGGTTTCCTTCAAGCAACGACTACCTGAAATATTCATGCCATTAAATTGGCTTTTCGCTCCATTAGAGTGAAAAGTCACTCTATTACAAAGTTTGATGGCATTTGAAGTCAAGATTCAAGAGGCGGCTTGAAATGAACATGTTATTCTAAGAAATTCAGAAAAGTACATTTAGCACATATTACGTTTTTCAATTGCTTCCTTCAAATGATAGAAATATATTAGTAAAGCGAACATTTTCTATTCAGTTGAGTTTTAAAAGTATACACTTTGCTGACTCATTTAAATATTTAGTTGTGATAACTAAATATAAAATATTCGCTTTACCAACAAGGACAGTACACGAAGTCCGGATCACGGAATTTGATGTAACTTTGGGAATTGTTTTCTGGTACCTATATAAGTGAAGCCCAACATCCGTTGTTTTTTATCTAACGTGTGCAACGTATTTATAAGTAATGCTTAAAATAAGATATGTACGAGTACCTACATATATAGATTTACTACCAAAGATACTGAACTAAGCTGTATCTACTGTACACAGGACCATTTGATAAAACTACTGGCAATTGGGCTTCATTTTTACCAGAAGACTATCCTCAAAGTTTTATCAAAATCCTCTCTCCTTATAATATATTTCTATCAGTGTGATTGATAGAAAGTTCGAAAAGTGTGTTATAGTCGTTCCCATTTATCAGTATATACCGCTCTAAGAAAGTATATAATTATTAAAATTTAATTAAAAAGTAAATAATATTGAAAAAATCTTTTGTAAAAGCAATTTTTTCAATAAGTAGAATAGGTCACAGTTTAATTAACACTGCGACAGACAGTTTATCATTACACATTAAATATACTTTTATAATCCTCTCAATTTGTACATTATTCTTTAAGTCTCGCTTTACCAAGTAGGGCGAATCAATCACCCCAATGGAAATATTTGATAAATCCAACGTTGTTACTTTGATCGTCGTAAAAATTTACTAATATACAAGAGTTTTTGAGGTCGCTGAATATGCATCTGAAGTCAATATTTATACATTTTTAATTTTGCAATCTCGACAACGGATTCGTAATCAGCGACCTCAAAAACCTCCTGTATACCATTTTGCAAATTAAATATTAAATGGACTAAAATTGTCCGATTTAAAGGCATATTTACTTTAGGTTGGTCATATTAAATTCGCCATTTCGAATTTCGTAGTTTGGATTTTAGATTCGTGATCCTACAAATAACCCTGTAACTATATTTTTACCAGCGATCAAAATAAAACCCTTGGGTTTATTACATTTTTTCGTTGGGGTGATTGATTCATCCCACTCGGTAAACGATGTGACTGAATCGAGTACGGTAAAGCGAGGATTAAACTTTAATAATCTATTTTTTAACTAATTCCCCATATAAAATACTTTTACTGGTTAGAAATATTACACAATATGTATACTGTGATTAAAATTAGTTTATTTTAATAATAATGACTTTTCTTATAAAATAACTTTTGAAAGTGTAAGGATGAGAGCTAATCTCATGTGAAAGAAAAGAACAATTATATATCAAAATGCGTAAAGAACCAAATCATGATAATTTAAGATTAGAATATAAGGATTACATAAAGAGACTTGATAAAATCATTAAAGAAGCTAAAATTAAACATGAAAGAAACTTAATAATAAAAAGTAGTAATAATTCGAATCAATTCTTTGGAAACATATAAAAAATAAGCTGGGTAACAATAAATAACAATGAAATAATACAGGACCCTACACAAATTGCAAATCAAATGAATTCATATTTTTGCAAAATAGGATTGGATTTAAGTAAAAAAATTGATAATCCACAGGGTAAAAATTAAAACTACCACCTATGAATTGCAACTCCAATTTTATCAAACCAACTAATAATTCAGAAATTTTACAAATAATTGAAAATATGAAATTAAAAAATGATGGTGTTGATCAAATTACAACTAAGGCTTTGAAAACATTATCAAATCTAATTGTAAATACATTGACACATATATTTAATCTCTGTATAGAAAAATCAATATGCCCTGAATCTCTGAAAACAGCCGAGGTAATACCAATTTTTAAATCTGGAAACAAAATGGAAATATCAAATTATAGGTCGATATCTTTAATATCAAATTTAGCAAAAGTCCTAGAAAAAAATATATTTGTAAGATTACAAAAATTATTTGAAAAATTTAAACTTTCAGCTCACAATCAATATGGATTTGTAAAAAATAAAGGCACTAAGGATTCTCTTAGTTCTATAACGAAACAAATATATAGCAAATTAGATAAAAGCAAACCAATAACAATCATATTTCTGGACTTAGCTAAAGCATTTGTTACTGTAAACCATTATATCTTATTAGATAAATTATATAATTATGGCATAAGGGGCAAAGCTCATAAACTAATTTCTAATTATCTAAGCAACAGGAGATAAAAAGTAAGAATTGGAATAACAGAAAGTGAATATGAAACAATAAACACAGGTGTTCCTCAGGGTGCTATTCTGGGACCACTTCTAGTCATAATTTACGTTAATGATTTATTAACAAATAGAACTGACAGTAAAATCTCTTATGCTGATGACACAGCAAATATTGCATCTGATGATACTTGCGAAAAAGTTGAAAATAAAATGAATAAGTACTTGGAAGATATATCTGTTTGGTTAGCACTTAACAAATTATCTTTCAATATAAAGAAAACTACTTACATTACATTTGGCAATTACTGTGATAGTGTTCCAATAGATATAAATATAAATATACAGGGTATTAAAATAAGTAGGGTAGAATATTGTAAATATCTAGGTAATATTTTTTATTACAATCTAAAATGGGACAAGCATATTGAATATATAATAAAGAAAACAAAATATATATTATTTATACTATACAAAATTTCAAAATACATGCAATCAGACACATTTAGGATAATATACTATGCATTTTTCCATAATATAATTACTTATGGAAATATAGCTTGGGGTGGTGCATATAGAAATAAGCTTGAGTTACTACAAAAGACTCAGAATAGAATATTAAAAGTAATAAATAAAAATAGTCTTAATCAGGACAATCCATTGAATTTAAAACAAACTTTCGCTTAGGAATGTATAGCCAATCATTATAATAAACTCAAGACTTTATACCTAACACCTAATAGCAAAACTAGAAATAAACTTATTATACCACCAAGATGTTCCAAAGCTGTAAGTGATAAAAGTAATTACATAAGAGCAATACAAGTTTTTAACTGTTTACCAACAGTTAATATAAACCTTAAAATACTAGACATCTCAAAGAAATATAATAAAAAAAAACTAAAAAAATGGATAAGTACCAATATATTCTAAAACATTATCTTAATTATAAATAAAAATCACTATTACTATTGCAAAAGACCACTGTTACTATTTTATCCAAGTTAATATTTGTACTTGGAAGCTTAGTCTAAGTTAGTTTTTAAGTTAGTTGTTTGTTAGTTTTATTTAGTAATTAGGTTGTTTTCTTTTAATAAATTATACGCCGGACCTATGTACAGATAGCTTTGACTACCTCTATAGGATGTACGTTACTACAGACATAGTAAATGTTTGTAGATAACTACAACATGTAATACGTATGTATTACTCCGATTTAATAAATAAATAAAGCAATCAGCCGAATCATCTCCCAACAAAACTTTCGAAAACTGAAAAATTCGAATAAAAGTCATACGACCTCCCAGCGCTCTGGAGGATCGTTACGATTTTCTTTCAAAATGTTCTTCTCATCAGTAGAAAGGCTTCACAAGAGTACGCACGCGCGAATGCTTTACATTTGAGTATTAAAATAAAAAAAATAGTAGCATAAAAATAACACGTGAATCAACATACCTAAACTGTCTATTACTATTAAAATTCTGTAAGTCTCATATACAAAAATATGTATACATATAAAACAGGTACTAGGACTCTCACCTGGGCAGGAAGGACGGCTGCTTGTATTTCTGCGACGTCTTGAGATTCCTCTCCCTCAGCCTCTCGCACTGCGACAGGACCGGACACACGGTGTCGCAGACGAGCTTGCTCGAGAAGTCGTTGTAGCCCGTGGTACAGTCCTCCTGTCTGCGGCACTCGTTCAGCTCGGAGTCGAAGTACCAGTGCTCGTCAGGGTCCGTCTCGTTGGGGGCCGGCCGGTGGTGCACCTCGAGGCCGGTGCAGGCCACCTTGCGGGCCGGCTCGAAGCAGACCTCGCGCGGCTTGGGGCAGCAGACCGCGTACTCGTCGAGGGGCGAGAGCTCGCACTTGTGCGTGGAGGGACAGCTCTGGCCGTGGGGTCCGCAGGTCGCCGGGCTGCCGTCCTCCACGAGCAGGGGCGAGCCGTTCGGACAGGGATTGTCCTTCTTGGGCAGGCAGACCGGCACCGGCGGACACGGGGGCGCGCTGCACGCTACCTCGACCATCCTAAAGGAACAGAGTGAGCGAGATTTGACGGTGAGGATCGCTGATTCCAAGGGTTGTAGATTCTTGTACGTGCATTTTGCACAATGGGGGTAGTGTACGGATTGCCGGAAAATAAATTGTTGACATTGTCCTCTTTAGGGAGTACAAATGCAAAAAAAGAAGCGCTGTCAATTCATTGGCACTTAGTTTCCGAAAACTAAATTAATTGTTCAAATATTAAATTATTTGTTTTAATAAATTAATTTAAAATTGATATATCTATTTCTAATTAATGCCTAAAAAAACGTGTGTTTTTTATCATTGATGGTTTGACAAAAGAGAATTTTTTACCAAAATTACAGAACAATAGGTAATAATCCTTATGACAGCAATTTTTCATTGTACGTAATTTATTTAAATTATTTAAATATTTAACTTATCTGTAATCAGATGTTAATACGTAGATTCACTGAATTCCTAATCATCTAAAATTTTGTGAACGATTTGCCATCATAGAAAGATCCTATCTAAAATTTGTGGTTGTTAATAACCAAACAAGGAAAATAGCTTATTCAAAATTTCGACTGTGAAAAGATTTGGTAATTTTATGCTCTTTCAAATGCATTATTACTCAATCGATGATATTATTTCTACAGTATGAAAAAACCCAAAACACTAAAACTCAAAAATAAACAACCCGATAAAAACAAAAACGCATCGAAAAGCAAAAAAAAAATGTAAGCTGCTGTCCTTAAAAAAAAAAATGCGGGAGTAAAATATATGAGGGAATAGAAAGCTACTTTAGTCCCGCTTTGCAGGTCAATGAAGTGGCTATTATAGTTAAGTTGTGAATAAAAGTACTTTTTTGCCCATCACCGGTGGCAAGATACTTCTTTATTTATAGACGTGTGTATAATATGTAGGTATACTACGTTGTATTCATGTACAAAAAGTCAAATTTATGGATAGATAGAAGAGAGTCATACAGTATGACAAATCTTACAGTATGACAAATTATGCATTCCTGACTATATCAAAATTTATTTAGCTATTGATTAGTGCAAAAACAACCCATAAGAAAATAAAAATTATATCTATATTATACTATATACCCATTACGAATAAATTAAAGACCTATCTATTAACCCGTTAACTGTATCTATTTTTTTAATTTTTTAATTTTTTATGATCCTGGAAAATATGATTATTGCTCGATTCCAATGTTAAGACGTTTCTCAGGCATCTGAATTGTTACCTAAATTTTTGTAAGATTTTATTCTTCATATTTACCATGTTAGTACAATAATCATTAAAAATGATTTGTCCCATATATTGGCCAAAACAGTCAACGAGTCAATAGCGTAATAATGAAATTCAAGGAAAAGAATTTTAGCTCCAGAAATGTGTAGGTTAATGTGTTATGTTTCAGGTCAGTTAAAAGAAAAATGTATAATAGCGTCACGAACCCAGTTTTGATCAGCTATATACCTAGAAGTAATTCCTGATCATATTGAGTTCATATAAGCAAAATTCATGTTGCCATTATGTCTTTATTCTTAAAATAATTTTTTTTTAGAATAAGGTTGATATAACAATTTATGTAGAAAAATAATTAAGAATTGAGTTTTGATCTAGAACTGGGTCTGTAGTGGTAACCTTGTTCTCGAGTACGGTATATGGCATGAATGTTAATCACGCTTTTTCACCTTTCTTATCATTTAGAGGGTCTACTTTTAATTAAAAGACTTTTTTGTGTTCTATCTAAACCATGACTGACGATGTATTTGGCTATCGTAGAATGCGATGGTCAGGGGCATCGTTTTATTAAAAGTAGATGAATTGTAAAATAGATAACATACTAATGTAACCTAATATTATTATTTATTTTTAGAGTGATGAAGTCCATTTCTATGGTAGTAATTTCTAATATTTTATGTTTAACATTTGATATCATTATTAAGAAACAAACGTAAACGTGGATTTACACTGTATATATACAATACATTATCTTGGTAGCTCACCTATCCTAATAAATTTATGAGCAATATTTTATATATATATACTGACTTTGGCAAACATTTTTTAATTATAATTCAAAAGGCTGAAAATTTTAAAATGAATTTAATATATATATATATACTGACTTAGCAAAAAAAATTTAATTATAATTCAAGAGGCTGAAAATTTTAAAATGAATTTAAAATAAATAAATCTAAAATATTTTTAAGGGAAATATCAAAGGCATTTTTACATGTATGTCACATCCCTAAAACATTTCCGCAATTCTACTCTATAAGCTGTATAAAAAATAAATTAATATGATAAGGATTAATAATAGATACCTATTATAAAAAGTAACTTTAATGTAAATCAAAAATCAATATATTAACTTTAATAACCATTTCAGAAACAAATACTTTTAATTTTATCTTTTAAAATATTCTTGATACACAATAGTAATAATCATCGTTTAATAAATTATATAAATAAAGCTGAAACAAATTTTACGTACATAAAACACTTTTGTACACAAACGACACAGCTTCTAGTGAGGCTTAACATTCTTGGTACATGAGTGCTACTTTCATAAAAACGTGTCTCTCGAAAAGGGTGAACGGAAGCGTGAGTGGGGCTTCCGTAAACAAGTATCTTTCGAATCTCTGTAGAGCTTTATAGTAAATGCGACTGACATGGAAGACTATTTAAAAAAGAAGTCTAGCGGAAATGAAAAACATTTCATGTTCTTCTTAAAAATTAAATTACACTTCAAAAATGATCTTTTCAGATGTAATTGTATTTTTAAAATATTTGGATCTAATAAAAACGTTTCTCTAAATATTGTGTTATATTCGTTACTTTACATTAAGACACGTTTCAAATATCATAATTAATAACATTATACAAGAAGAAGAAAAAAGTAAACAAAATTAATTTGATAATGTGTACCTACTTAAACATCGTTCGATGTTACCTATTCTATTTCTATAATTTTATCTTGTATACAGGATAATTTTAGAAGAATAAGTAATCTTAATGAAAAACTACGACAACATTGTAAAAATTATCAAACAAATAATAGAAGAAAAGGTCATATGAAACACTCTAAATACGTAACATGTTTTATCCGTTTAACAAGTTTACGAGAAACTTGCAGGATAAATACGAAAAATGTTTGAATTTTCAATACTAATTACATTTACATATTTTATGAATTAATAGTTTAATTCAATGCTGGGAGGGGTATTTGCCCGCAGAGTAGTTGTTTCTGTTGTTGTAATAAATATAGTAGATTTTTTGTTAAAGAGTGTATGAGACACTCTAAAAATCTCGTCTACAATTTGCTGTTAGAAGCAATCATCGAAATGTTATCAAAGATAGACGTTCAAATCATTTTTAAGAAACGCATGTTAGTATTAACTTCATACAAACATTCCAATCAGTAGCTATGTATATTATCTTTCAAAAAGAGCCTAAAACATAGAAGTACAAACTACTCCGGTCAATAGTAATTGGAACACTAGGTCAAGTGAACCCATACTCTACTTTGACTGGCGTCCATGTACGTTTTAATTAACATTTTTGGCAAAACAGAAATTTGAAAGCTCCTTGTGAATACGTTAACGGTTGTTGCGATTAATTTAAAAATTCCTTTGTTAGAAAAACTGAGTAGGTATGCAGTAAAAATACAGTCTACATGTAGTATATAAAATAAAAATAAAAATGTAAATTATTTCATTAACAGAAATCAATGTATTATATTTGACTAGAAAAAGTGTTTTAAATCTTTTGTTTGTAATTCATCATTCATTATCCAACATAGTACTTTGTCAGTTTATTGACTAGGATTGGCTAGGAAATACATACAGACCTAAACAACATAAAATTTTATGACCATCTATTGTTCCTACAGTCAATGGTCTCTTTTGGGAAATTTGCTTTGTTTTGATTTCGTAGTCGAATAGCATGCCCGTGGTGAATTACAAAATAATTTCGTACTGCATATTTTCAATTTTCATTAAATTTCCATTAAATATTCACGATTTTACACGACTTGAGTATAATAAGTATTTACCGGAAATTGAAATATTTTATTGCTTTCATTGAATAATTTAACAGGAAATAAACTAGTCTGCAAATGCTTCGAATTCTTTAAATATCTTGAAAATGAAAGGAAATGTAGGATTTTTTAAATTCTCAGCATTTCGAAGTCACAATAAGACAGCGTTGCAATGACAGCAAAATTCATATTTTCAATAAATATCATAATTCATTCAATACTCAATTTAAAAACTATTTAAATATAGAAAAATAATAGATATAATAAAGATCAACGTAAATACTTGAAAAATAAAAATAACCGTAATTCTTCCAATGCTCTTCTTGTAAGCCCTATTTTAAACGTTTGGTGAACGGTATTATATACATTAAACACCTTTCTTATCGTCGATTTACGCCTTTCAATATATGTCAAGCAATAAATCGTTACCTACATATGCGTAGTCCCCCAATAATACTCTACCCACTATCAAGTATGTATAACAACTTTTATTAGGCAACCTTGGCCCTTGAGTGATTACAGGGTCCATATGGATCTAGCTAGATCTTTAAGGTAGATGTGTAGATGTTTAACCTATTGAATTACCTTTAGTGAACATAGAAGAGTGAGCTCAGAAAGGCCTCTAGCGTATAGAAACTTTTTCTTTATTGAAAATTTCTGTATAAAGTAGTGATAAACATCTATTTAAACATTCTTTGTATCTTTTGTACAATTCTAAAAATTCATCATTATTTCAAAGATTGTTTAGTACTGTGCGAGCGAGATCCCTCTTAAGTAAACCTAACTTTCATAAGTATTACAAGTACCATAAATAATTATTTTAATGGCTCAAAATGTAACTAAAAATCACCTTAGTTCATACTGCACATTTATTAAAAAAATTCAAAATTATAATTTTTGTATTCGAGTACAAACCATTTCTTTTCTTCAAAACCGTCCGCTCAAGGCACAAACCTATTTTTCGAAATATTATTAATTTCCACCTCATTCTATCAAAAGTTACAGCCAAAATACATGAATCCCCCCATCACACATAGGCACACGCGCTCTCCCTAAATACCACTCACCTGCAAGCCTCGTTCTCGCCGCGACAGGAGACCGCCTTGCAGGGATCGCGACAGGCGCAGGTCGGACAGCCGCTCGCCGAGTCGAGCTCCAGTCCGTCGTGGCACTCAAGGGCGCACTCGACGTCGGGACAGCGCTGGGGGGCGCCGCACCTGGGCAGCAGGCCCTCGACGACGCGAGTACCCGCCGACTCGCGGCCCTCCTCGTCCACGCACCAGCACATGCCCGCGTGACACTGGACTGGCTCGAACTGGCCCGCGGCGTCGCAGCGCGGTATGAAGGTGCGCCGGGCCGGCTCGCCGGACTCCCGGGCACCGTGTTCGGCCAGGGCACGAGCGTGCTGGCAGGCCGTCGCCATCACCGGCGAGACGCACTGCGTGCCGCAACCTGTTGGACACAGAGGATGGAGAATTATATGAGGGCGGGGGGGAGGGATGAATAGTAGGGTGCGGTAGATTTTAGATAATTTATGCTTGTGGATGCTGTTTCTAGTTGTTGTAGTTAACGGTAGTTTTAGAAATTTGTCAAGTTTTTGGGGGTTTGAGAATTGTGTGATTGCAATTATTAAAGCATAAGAGATTACATAAAGTTGATTTTTTTAATACTACAAGTTTGTTTTTACGACTCATATATAGTTTACAAATAAATACAAATATTTTTTAATGACGTTAAATTGTTTTCATACCATCAATATTTTAACAATTAATTAACTATATAATATTTTATGAATAAAAACATACTATTATCGGCCACTTTTCTAATTGGCTTATTATTATCATTGTCATTATTCTGGAAAACCGTGGATACGATAATATAATAAGAAATAACTCGAAATTGGGATATACTGTAAAATGTACTATATCGTTAATAATAAAAATTAATCACTATGAAAAAGTAATTTTCATATAAAAATGCTAAACTGCATAATCGATATTAGTTAAGTAGATTAATTTCAGTTTAGTCAGGCATATCGTCATTTCTTTCGATTATTAATCAAAATTTCAAAAATATTATCTATCATGCAATGGTACTTAAGTTTGACCTAAATGCATTAAATTTATTAAAACACTTTTCGAAAATATATCTTTTTTGTGATATTTTTATTCAAGATAAAATGAAAATAATTTTATTCTATTTTTATTATTAAAAAATAGTTAATACATTATATGTGTTTTTGATACAACAAGAAATTTTGTTCATTAATAATAGTATGTGTTGACGTATAAATGTTTAGAAAGGCAACTACATACAGACATCTTTGTTAGAATGTGTCCATAAAAGTTGTTGTTTCAACGTACTCGAAAGATAATGGCTTCAGACAGTAACAATAGTGGTAAAAGTTCTTTTTCAGGATTCAATTATGTCAGTGAAGAAGGACTCTTCAAGACTTGGAGAGAATAAAAGCCCTTCTTCTAACGTAATTGAATTGCGCAGAAGAAATTCGTTTTGTCATTTGTGGTAAAAGGTTGACAAATTTTAAAAACCGCTGAAATCACAATAATTAAAACATATATGCATGTTTATTTTATTACTTTGACACGATATAAAATGTTAATTTGATCAAACAAATATATCTATAAATATACAATGTTAATAAATTACAATACTACTTTAATTTATTGTACTGTACATTTGTACTTTATAAAGAATGATTCGCGTCAAAAATAAAAATACCAAGTAAAATAAACATTTATCTCAGCACCCCTGAATCCCTTACCCAATGATTGCCCTCCGCTACAATAATAAATGCTATGCCCCGCTGAAACCATCTAATTACAATTTCGCAAATTGAACCTGACTCCGTAAGCACGCGGAATTCGAATCCTCGATAAAGAGGGTCGCGGCCATTCCGGGCCATCACCTACTTCGCCCGTACAATCGCGGCATACCAATGTCGAGCAAAGACAATTGCGAACAATCGACGTGTCTCCGTCAAATGCGACTCTCCCCGCGCCCGTGCGTCCGAATAACCGCGTCAAGCATGTGCATAATTCCCGTGGTGCAGGTATTGTGCCTAGTTCTGGCAAATAAGCTCCCGCGCCTCCCTCCATCCCTTCGCGCTCTCCATTATCAACCCCGCGTATGCGTACAACAACGCGCGCATAGCGGGTCTGCGGCCATTCATGCATTGTGCACGATACGACACCGATTTTCAATAGATAATTCCCCGGCATTATCGATTGATTTTTTACATATGTTGGTTTATTCATCCCAGCTGCTAAAGTGAAGTAATTGTTAAACAATGTAATTTTTTGGGATAATTAGGATTTTGCATGAAAAAATAATCTATTAGGTTGTTTGGTAATAGAATAGTAAAATATAATTGGGACGTATTTTTCCTTTCTTAAATTAAACATAAATTAATGTAGATTAGACATTTTCACGACTGGCGTCACATCAATCAGAGGGCGAGAACGCTGGAGGTAAAACAACGTTATTATCAAGTTACCAGCTCTGAATCAAATGTCAAGAACGCTGGAGATACAACAAATATAACGTCAGACGTGAAAAAGCCTAATACAGCAGGTTCAAATATACGTATAAAACCTATTGGATTTTTTATGCAAAATAATAATTGTTTATAGAATCCGTACACGGATATAATTTTATTGTTGAAATATCAAAAGATTTTGGCTAGATTGTATTAGCTGGTACAGCTATAATATTTTACATAGAATAACGAAAATATTAGCTGTCATACCAAAAATATTTACTGCAATCAACGAATGACACTGTTATTTATTTAGCTTATGATTTCGTAATTTCCAGCAAAATTTTTCGCTGCTCTAGCTCATAATTTCCATGTGCGCATTGCAACAGCTATTTTCACAATATTAGCGGAAATATTCGTTTTTGTTAACTAAAACAACTTTCCGCGCAATCGTGTTTCTCTACTGTTCCGATCGCTTATATTCTCCTATAATCACTCTCCGAAGGGCAAGACTTACCGGTGGAGCAGCACTTATCGCCGCTGGAGCACTCCTGGTCGTTGCTGCAGAGGACCTCGCAGCTGGAGGAGCTGGGCACGAGGTAGGGACACTGGCCGGGCTTGGTGGCGAGACAGGCCGGCACCGAGGGACAGTACTGGCCCGGGCCGCAGTTCACGTCGACGAGGGTGCACGCCTCGTTCGCGCCGCAGTTTACCTCCTGGCAGGGGTCGCGGCAGCGACACTGGCGGCATCCCGCTGCGTCTGTAATCAAGGCCGCGCGACTCAACGAAGGTTAGTAATGAGATTGGGTGCTTTTTTGGGCTTGCGCACTTTTTCAGTTTTTTCCTTGATTGCGGTGTATGATATTGTAGGGGAATCGTTTAACGTTGAGATAAAATTGGTTGCTGAGTAATTAAAACAATTGGCTCGTTATAAATTCAGAAAAGGAATTTAAAAATCTGATAAGAGATGTACCTCGTCTTCACTGGCACTTTAATAACATCTCGCTTTAACTTTTGATATTAAATATCATTAGAGTGATAATTGATAGTAAATTTTAAAGAATTCTATTCGTTTCTTCTATTTTTTCACACTAAAAGAGTTTGGCTTTTCTATACAACATAAACGTTATTCGATATTGAAAGTTAAAGCGAGACTCTATAATAAACTGCCAGTGAAAACGAGACAATAGAGCTAGTTCAAACATGGTTTATTCTATTATTAGTTAAATTTAATAATTTAATTATATTTTGAGCATCAGTAGTATAGGTATATGTCTTTTCACGATTATATCAAGTGCTATGGAATATTACAAGAATATTACAAACAATATTAAATCAAACGTTACAGTGTCTTATTATACAAACAAAATAGATTTAAGATTTATTCAAGAAAGAAGATCATAAAACTTCATAATTTTGTTTACAGCGGGAAAGTTATAATTAGTTTCACAACGGGAAAAGACTTGTCATTTTTAAAGCAAGCATAATTCAGGTTGGAGGCTATCAGTCTTAATGAAACGAGCTTGATATGATTTATGATACTCTGAATACCGTACAACACAAAATAATTCAATTAACTTCTATTAAAAAGGATTATAAATTAATATTAAACTTTCTTAGCAGAAAATTAATTGAAATTTAATAATATCTAATCCATATTACAAAGAAATACTTAAAATTTCTTATCCCAAAGCATCGTTCATAAGTTTTATAAAAATCGCTTATCCACGGGATTTACGCTCTTGACCAGGTAATTTGATAATTCAAAAGATATTTAAACCCATATACATGATCCTCTTTAAGAATACATTATAAAATGCAATATGCAAGTGCCCGAGAACCATTACATTTCCATACCATGAATTTCAATACCAAGAATAATTTAATAATTCACTCACTATTCAAACAAGTGGAACAGCCCTATATTATACACGACAGTTCAATCACGTTGATAATCAAGCTTCAATACATCATTTATAAAAGAGATCCGTTCTGTTCATGTATGATAATTGGTTGTCCATCATTTCATTGCATGTATAGTTTATAAATATTAAACGGAATATTAATTTAGGATGGCTCCATGTCGAATTTTAATTTAATCTTTTGTGAAAATGAGGTATGTGTGAAAAAATCCTTGTGCATACCACATTGACATTCAGTTCTTAGAGAATTCTAACATATCTTCTTTAAAGTATATTATATTCTTTAAAGTTTCGTACAGATTCTGGTCTTCAATAAAACAGTTCAACGAAGAGTACTTATGAATATTAATAATCACTTTTAAGATAAAATCTTGCTTCTTTACTTACACAATAAAGGTATATAATAAACTAAATTGTTTTCAATACGAGAACAATGAAAAAGTTAATATAATTAATAAAAACATAAAATTATTAAAAATGATAAAAAAAAAATCACCACAGATCCACCTAAATTAAACCAAAGCATGACGAAAATAATTCAAACTGAAAAAGAGAAAAATAGCTCACCCAGCTCGAAGCCGTAGGGACAGGTGAGGTTGCAGGAGAAGGCGTCGCAGAGGTTCAAGAGATCGCGCACCTCTGCGCAGTCGGTGCCAGCGGGTCCCGTGGCCTCGACGCCGCTCTTCAGTGTCGCGCCGTACTCGTCGACGCAGGAGCAGTTCTTATCCTGGCACTGGAGCGCGCGGTAAGTGCCGTCCTCCTCGCACTGGGGCGCCGGCATGGCCAGGCTCATGCCCTCTCGCGTGCCCTCCATGCGCTCGCCAAAGTCGCGCAGGTACTCGCACACTGCGGAGCAAGAAAGCGAGGGGTTTATATTATAGCGGTGTGCTGCGGTGTGCTGCGGTGTGCCGCGGTGGCCCTCTCGACGGAGTCGAGAGACGTTAAATAGAAATTGCGCGCGCGCGGGAGTCAAAGGCTTTTCTCTTTTGAGCCGCTAATTAGCCGGGTTTTCGGGCTGGAGAGCTTTGTTTGTAGGGCTAATTTTATTGTTTATTTCGTCAATGAGCTTTAGCTGAATGGGGGGTTGGACTCTTAATGATGTCAAATTAGTACACGGCTGTTGAGGAATAAAAATTGATATACTTGAACAATATATTTTTGCTATCATTTTTATTGTTTGAGTGTAAAAGGTGAAAATTCTTTTTAAGACTGAATGAAGTTTTTTATGTAGATCGACATTAATGTACAGAATGTAATTGAAAATGGAACGATAAAGTATGTAAACTTATTTAAAGAACATTCAATAATTTGCTGATTTACTTCACATTTTGTGAGCAATAATTTTGAAAAAGGTTTATATTACTCATGAATTTATCGCAATAACCATTTTCTCGTATATTATAGGTTGTTTAGCACATTTCTTGCTCATTCTGAAAGAATATGAAAACAGTATTTGTGTAATACCGTAATAATCCATTATTACATTAATACTTTAAGAGCATTTAACAGCTGCGTTGATTACATTACATGCTTGAAAATGAATACAGCTTATGTTTCGAAACGAATAAAAGCTGTCCTGCATTCGTTTTGCAAAGTACAGTCATATAAAGCCAAAAGAAATAAAAAGTTTATTACTCGTGTAGGCCAGCATTTCATGCTACCTATATTGTTCACATAATATAAGTGCATGAATATTAACATTTTATTTGCGTTTTTGAAAAATCGTATTTTGCGATTAAAAAAATCAATGAAAAAGTTATGCTATTAACTCAACCAAATTAAACCTTTTATCAAGCTATTCATTATTTTTAAAATAAAAGCATCAACATGCAAGTGAAAACTTAAATGATTATTAAAAATACCATTCTACAGAAAATTAACAAAATAATTTTACAATAAATTACTTAATTCAATTTAAACTTCAAGAATTCATGAGCAAAATTCCAACTATATAAAAGTAAACTGGAAATCCCAAGATACTCTTAATTTAATTATATCAGTCTGAACTTACAGACGAGCAAACGAACGACAACGTCAAACCGTCCCTCGTCCGCTAACAAAAACTTCAAATAAAAAGACAAACTCAATTAACCGAGAAACTCCTCACAGCACAAATCATTCCCACGGCATTGTGTACATAGGACAAAAAACAAGCGGGTAAACTCACTGGTGGGCTCCTTGGCCGGGGTCGGCACAATGGGACAGCAGACCGACTGCTGGGCCTCGGGCACGACCGTACACTGGTGATTTTGCGGACAAGTCTTGTTTGCCGAGCATATGACGGCGTTGCCCGCGCGATCGCTGAGCGGCGAGCCGGACACGCAGGGATTCCTGAACGTGCGCCTCAGCCGGCACTCGGGCTTCGTCGGGCAGAGGAAGTCCGGGCAGCCGTCCTCGCGGCGCAGCACGCACTCCTCGCCGGCCGGACAGGGATATCTGCGGAAGGAAGGAGGGTTAAATGCACTCTCGAGATAAAATCGAGCGGGGGTAAATCGATCTCTCATTGATTTTAAAGAGGTCGACTTTGAATTTTAAATTCAGTTCATGGGGTATTTTGATGTAAAAATAAATCTTTCGATGTATATTCTTTGTTGATTATTAGACAAAATTTGAATGTATATTGTACGATTAAATAAGAAAAAAAATACGTTTGTGAAGTTTGAAGATGGTTAAGGGAACCTAATATCTTTTAATTTGGATAATTTGGAAAAATAACTATTTTACTAAAGTTCTAGTTTCCTAAAGCCAAAATTCTTTAATTATTTTTTTAATTTGTCATAAAATATAGTAAGACTTTAAATTAGGTCAACTTTTATTTTAATTTGAGGGTATTAGGTTCCCTTAAGTTTCTTTTAATGGGGTAGTGAAACCCATATTCTTCCACAAAATTAAAGAATTTTAGCTTCAAGAGAATATGCTTGAAATGTTCAATTTTCGATTGCTACCGAGAAACAGTAAGATCAACGACAAAATTATTGAAAAAGAAATGTTACGAAAATGTCCTTTTAACACAAGTCTTATGGGACTATAGTTCGTGGTGAACGATTAAAAACTTCTTATTTATCTATACAAAAATTAATACTTTATTTAAAAAATACGTGTTTATGATTTCTGTATGGAGATTATGATAGCATGGAAATAATGAAAGGTTAAGAATCAAATAAAAGTAAATATTAAAATCAAAGTAAGTATACAAATGCGTGTTTGAATTCATTCAGTACCGTAAAAATGGGCAAGGAGAATGTAAGGGAAAAAGATTTTAGCTATTATCACTAATTTGTTAAATAACTTTTCCTCTTATTTACTACATATAGTATAAAATATCATTCATTCAAATTAATTAAAATAGTAAATTGGTATAATCGAAAGAACTGTCAATCTAAAGATAAAAGAAAAAATCTATTATAGGTAAATGCTATTCAAGCATCATTAACTATTTTTTCACCACACTGCGCGTAAAGTGCTGACTGTACGCCCTCTCAGCAGGCCGTACAGTACCGCATGGACTGCCTAGGGAATAAAGTGACTTGCGCATGCGCGATGCGCCGTTTTCCGCTCTCGACTGCGTCTCGAGCGGTAAAACAGCGCGTCGCGCGTACACAAGTCACTTTACTTCTAGGCAGAGCATGGGGTACTGTACGGCCTGCTGAGATGCGTACAGTCATTTCTTTACGGGGGTGTGGTGAAAAGTAGTATACGCACCTCTGGAGTACAGTAGGCAAGCATGCACTGTGTGAAATCCCGACCTCGCTTCGCTCGGTCGGCAACGTCACACAATGCGTACATTGCCCACTTTACTCCCTTGATGCATAATGTACTATATCTTGTTAAGTTTTGTACTTATTTTAAACAAAATAAATTTGTATTTTACAAATGTACTGTAAAGTACAAAATATAAGTCATCTTCATTAAAGTGGATGTAAAAAGTGAAGATACTGCATTTTTTGTTAGTACTCTATACGTAAGATATAAGGAAGGTGCCCGTAGCTAAAAGTCCTTTTCTTCTTTGCGCGGTATGCATAAGATATTAGTGCAGTCATTTAGAGGATATAGAATCCTTTAACATCAAAAAAAAGTTGACCATGTAGCCCCAAGCGAAAATGAAAAAATTCTCTTAAAGTTAGGTGAGTACAATGGCAAAGTATCCTATGTCTGACCTGGTTCCGCTGTTTCTACTCGACACAAATATATGTATGCTTTTCTCTTTCGTTGTTCTAACTTTGACTACTATTTTTTTAATCCTCTAACGTTTTACAAAGACCATTTATTTCTTTTAATTTTTAGAATTTATACAGTACTAATATCTTCGGTGTCATATTCAGAATACGCTAGCTTTCAAAGTTAATATGCAAGATATGTATTCACTCTTAAAATTTTTATGTGACTATGATGCTAAAATGATATTCAGTTTTGATGATATGTTTTGATATATAAATATTTAGCTTTGAGTAATGAAAAAAAAAACCATGAGAAAGAAGAGACCAAAAGTGCTTATGCAGGATGCTTGATTTTTTATTAAAAGCATTGCAGTTAATTTGCATGATATAAATAACTAAAGTTTAACATTTTTTCTTCTTTTATATTTTTTATTATAAAGTTTAGAAGATAAAGCTTGCCTGATACATCTTTTAGCGTCGTACGGTCGTACCTTTTACGACGTCTTTGTACGTAATCTCGGGGGCGGAGGAGCTGATGTGACGTTCATATCTCTATATACTATGCTGTAGCATGTAATTGACACTCGATAAAATATGGATATAAAAACTTTACGACTAAATGGTGATAAAAAAGCTTTAAAAAGTAGAAGCTTTGAACAACTTTAGCGTGTTACGATCTAGTTTATTTAAATTTTGTATCCCCTGCTTGTTAGTGCTTTCAGGTCAAGAATGTAATATTTTTCGCACACTAGAATCGTTTAATTTTACAAAGAAAATAGTGTAATAAACCGTATCGATGTAAAATTATATAATTTGACATCAAGCTAACATTCTGAGAATTTAAACTTAAAGCTTTCATCGTTTACAATCACAAGGTACTGGTGCATAATATACAGATCACTGTACCAATCCAAAAAATAATCCAATCAATCATCAAATGAAAACATTGAAAACTGCACTCGCCAGGCAACATAATTGTTACGTTCAAACTCCAGGCTGAAAAGCACAAGAGCAAAAACAGGCGCGTGGCCGCCGCGGCATACGTCAATCAAGTCAGACTGGCGTAAAGCACTCGCACACCCGCACACACTGCGGTACACACATCCAAGGAAATTGAATTGCTCGAGAGCGTATGCGAAACCTCCAACTCTCTCTCACAGCAGCTTTTGTCGCTGCACGCGCTATGGACAAAGACAAAAAGAAAAAGAAAAAGAAAAAGAAAAAGAAAAAGAAAAAGAAAAAGAAAAAGAAAAAGAAAAAGAAAAAGACGAAGAAGAAGGAGAAGAAGAAGGAGAAGAAGAAGAAAACGAAGAAGAACATACCCTTGGCAGGGGTCGTCGCACTCGCAGGTCGGACAGCCGGCGGCGTCGGTCTTGAAGCCATATTGACAGACCTGGGCGCACTGCTGGAGCGTGCACGCGGCCGAGGGCAGAGATCGCGGCTTGGCCATGGCTGCAGTTGTCGTCGTCGTCGTCGTCTTTGTCGTCGTTGGAGTCGGGAGCTTGTCGCAGTCCACCTTCTCGGCCGGGCCCATCGATCCGCTCACCTTCTTGCCCAGCGGGTCCACGCACCAGCACACCAGGCCGTTGCGCGAGCACTGGCGCGCCTCGTACTCGCCGTCTGCAATCAAAGCGGATCGTCATGTGTGACTGTCGCGAAAGCAGCGGGTGATAGTTATCTCGCAGGAACGCGATTATTTGGGAGTTGGGTCATTCGAGTAGAAAATAATGTGAATATGCTCGTGTGGTAAAGGAAGGCTTCAGGGTGTGTGACAGCTTTACGACCTGTAAGCACGATTTTGGTGTGTATCTATGACTGCTTATGATTTAAGGTGATGCTAAACCCACGTGTTATTGGCAAATACGGGGAACCAATATTTTCAATTTATTTTTAATTTTAAGGAAATATCTCTCTGGAATGTTTTGGTTTTCATTGAGACAGCAACGTTCCAGAGAGATATGTATTCAAAATTGAAAATGAAATGAGGCAAATGGTCCCCGTGATTGTCTGTGACGGGGGTTTAGCATCACCTTTAAGAAAAACTGAAAGCAGACTCGCCTACATATACATAATATCTATATTATTGTACAAAGGAAAGACATTCTATTGCGTAAAATAAAAAATATCTTTACATTATGTTACACTGAAATACACCTTTAGTATTTCCAAGTATTTATAGATATGACGCAACGGAATGACTTTGCCTTGCACAGTAGTGTTGATATCATTCATATCTGCAAGGCTCTTCTTCCAGTTTTTCTTTGTATTTTACATTCGAAAAGTTATTAGTAAAAGAAAAAATGTGTTTTTAGCTCGGACATTCCCTTAATAATGATATTGCTGACTGCTTCAATATGATTTACCAAATATTAACAGCAAACAACTGACAATCGCAAAGTTTATGTACTGTATTTTCAATATTTGACACTAATACTTAAGGTGGGGTTACAGCAAAATTGAAAACTTTTTTAATATTCAATCTTTTTTCCCAAACTTTGTATACATATTTTGCATCAAAAAATAAAATGTTGAGAATTTTTTGAGCTATAAAGAATTAATTTCAAAATCCGAGATTCATACTACGTTGTTATTATGTTTAAGAAAGTATCCTGAAAGTTTCAGTTCAATCTGTTGAAACCTAATTCGCAAAAGACTTCTAGAGTAATACAAAATGTAGTTTTGATACAAGCACACTTTTGTAAGGAAAAAAGCTATTTCCCAACAATAATTTTATTTTATTTTACTTGAAAATATACCCCTCTTCGGTGTAAAAATGTCCAAGAATAACAAAAAGTAAAAAACGAAAAAATTTACAAAATTTTACTATAACTCCACCTTAAGTGGTATTATTATCATTAATATCTTTAATATTTATCACTTTCGACTATTTTAAATGTTCTAGTCAATATCCTAGATTGTGTAATTGATTACTGGTATCGGTATAGTTTATGCGTCTCAAAATCAAGTTCACGCCTACTATGGCAGTATAAGTATAAGGTTATATTTGCATCTGTACATCGTTCTTAATTTTTCTAAATCTTTTCTTATACTTTTTTACCTTTCTTAAGCTTTTTCATTTAATTAATTAGGCTTTTTCACGTATGACGTCGTAGTTGTTGTTCCTCTACCGTTCTTGACATTTGATTGGTTGGTGAAAGTTAGTAACCTGGTAAACACGTTGTTTTACCTACATCGTTCTCGTCGTCTGCTTGGTGTGACGTCAGACGTGAAAATGCCTAATTGTACCATTTACTATAATGGAAAAATTTAAATATGAAATATTTGATGAGAAATTTCGAGAATATATATCATTCTGCTGCAGAAATTCACGATTTGTAGCTGTTAAGATAATCCACTTATACAGTCATTTTTCATCTACATACTATTTCATTTAAAAAAGCTATAAAAGTAAAATAAAGGTGAAATTCTTTAGAAAATAATTAATTTTAATTAAACTTCAAAAAGATTCGTTTGCAAAGGATTTCCGCTGAAAAGTATGAAAATAGAAAATGATTTCTGAATGCATTATACGAAAGTATACAAAAGTAATAATTTAATTATTTATTATTTTATGTGAAGCATTATGTAGTTGATTTGCAATTACAATAGCTTTTCGGAACCTTTTATTTCAGAAATATTAACATTATTTTACTGTATGTAAATGAAATGAACAATTATCAAACAATGTCAAAGTTATTCAAATATAATTAAATTGAAGTCCACCTAATGTATAATAGTAATGTAAATTATAAAGAATGACTAAACCTATTTTCAATATAATAACCAGAAATCGCACAAATTATTTATTTTCGATATACCTATATGTACAAATTATACTGATATTATTTAATAAATATTTATTATGTTACAAAATATATTTAATGTGTATAAAAGACATTCTATTGCGTTGTTTTTACAAACAATTGAAAATAAAAAATATCTTTACATTATGTTACACTGAAATACACCTTTAGTATTTCCAAGTATTTATAGATAACTTAATAAGTAACTTAAAAAACAATTCCTTTTTAAATCTGCATCTAAGAATTGAATACGTCTGTATGACTACTATGTCTACTGTACTCCATGATTATCCGAAAATTCGAACTTTTATAAAATAATATTTCATTATAATTCTTGCTAAAAAATTGTTTGTGAATAAATAAATTACAAAATATTAATTTTTTTTTATATGGATGCTTTTGAAGGCTTGTTTGGAGCCTTATATCAGCAACAAAATATTAATAATAAACTACCTATAAAATGTTGATCTAAATTCTTATAATTTATCCTTGTAGTATACATACGTATTTAGATATAAATTCTAATATTTTATTTTTATATTCTGACGTTGATATCAATATATCGTTTTTCACAGGACAAAGAGACATGACAAAGGGAGACAAGAAAAAATGACAGAATTTTCGGGTGACTACTGTCCTTGAATAAAAGGTATAAATCAAAGGATATAAAATAAAGCATTTGGAATGTTCATCCATATATGAAACATTCTCCAAGAAAAATAGCTCCATGCTTTAAACTTTTTACATTTAAAAAGTTATAAATATTAATTATAAAATGACCATTATGCTTAACTTAAGGGAAGAAGCTACTGGAAACCCCAAAATCTGTTAAACATTGACAAATATATTTTTTCTTTTATTGTACATAATAATACGTAAAAAGAATATATTTGCACTTGATAAAATCCCTCTAAAACGTCCTTAAAATATTAGTGTAGCCAGAAAACCTTTAGAAAAGGACATTATTTATTATCGTTTTGCGTAACAGGCATCAGTAAATTTTGATCAGCATGAATTCATGTATTCTTTTAAGTAAAACTTAGAAATCTATGTTGCAATATTATTTTCTTCAACTCAGGCATGAAATAGGCCTTTTTTCATGCCTAAAAATAGCGTAGAAAATCGCGCATTTCGAGCGTGTTTGTAAAAAGTGTGAAGAAACATTCATTTAGCGAGGAAAAATAACTTTTTTCAAAAATTGAAAAAAATGTAGGAAATAAGCTTAGGATCCATTTATTTAAATTTAACCTTTGTTCATGCACGTAAGTGTGGACTTCGCTACTAGTTACAAGTGCGTAACTGGGCATTCGCGACTTTCGATTAAAATCAAAATAAGAAAAGGTGCAAATATTTGAACTGTACGATTAAAAGTGAAAATTAAAAATACAACAATTTTCAACTGCGTTGTGCATGCCTTTGTTGAAAAAATTACGATGCCTAACAGGGGAAGAAAAGCTATTTCAGATTCGAGTGAGGTATTTTCACCCTCTCTAGAAATAGCTCATTTTCTCCCCAAGTTGCACAATGTACTATTTTTTGCTTCTAAAAAAATTCTATAGCTAAATTAAAGTTTTAATTTTGTATTTCCACAAAAATCATATATTTTATTAAAGTTATTGCCTAGCCAAATTTTGTACTTAAGCTTTTATCAATAGATCTCAACATAGATTTATAAAAAATGTATTTAAAAAGTAGATTAACATACATTTAAATCATAATAAGAAAATCTGCGACGCAAAACGCAACTAAAAGTAATGAAAATAAAGAATTGAGAAAAATGACTTTAAGGTAAAATAGTAGTAATAATTAAATAAAAGTTAATCGTAATTATTTATGATTCCTTTTTTATTTTATGAGTTACATTTTTTTAGTCCATCATTGACATAGGGTTTTGACTTTTTCTGTCGTTTAGCCTTGCTTAGGGCGTACTTTTTTTTTTTTTATTATTAACGTCGCCATGTTTGTGCTTCCATGTGGTGCTAATCAACGACGGGGGTCTGCGGTGTGTTTGTAAACAAAGCACATGTAATTTTTACAGAGGTGCTTGTATCAATCGGCAGAGACTAGGATTCGAACCCGGGTCACCGGCGTGGGAATCCGACACTCTACCGACTGAGCCGCCGCAGGCCCCTAGGGCGTACTTATTTAATTTTTTTTGTTACGCGAAAGTTAAAAAACATTGAATTTTAAATAAAGACAAAAATATAAAAAAAAAAATAAAACAGCTTAAAGAAGTCAAATTTTCTTTTGAAACCTCTTTCATTAATAAGAAAAAAAATTAAGAATTTTTTTTAAGAAAAAGGATTAAGAATTTTGTAGTTTTTTTTACCAAAAGCCTGTGTCCCCTTCCCTTAAGGGGAGAGCGGAGTCCAGTACCTTATACCCAGTTACCGACATTATCGGTTTTTCGTTTTACGCAGTCAATGTTTACGTTAATAAAATTTTACAAACGTACGAACATTCCTAGTGATAAATAGATTGTGCGTACGTTCGCAAAATTTGAAAATATCATTTATTTATTGAATAAAACGAAAAACTGCAATGTCGGTATCCGGCATCCCCTTAATAAGGAACTTGCATTTTTATAATTTTATTTATAATCGATAGTTTATCATAAAAAAAATAAATTTTACTTGACAGTTTGATTAAATTTAACATATTTATATTATTATAAATTATTTAGTTTGCTTCGAAATCAAATCATCGTTTAAATCGATATCCTGTGACAATATGACGTCGACACTTTTGAGCATAAAGTGGTGTGATTTGCAAAACATCGTGACGGTCATTCGTTCTGGAACTATTAGAGTCATCCTATTGGAACAAAAGAATACCAATGTATAACAACCATTTATACCTTTGAATACACCAACAATTTTTAATCATGTTTACATTTCTTAAGACGATGTTAAACCCTGTGTTACTGGTAAATACGGGGAACCACTTTTTTCATTCATTTTTTAATTTTAAGAAAATATTTCTATGAAAAGTTGTTCTTTTTGATTGAAACAACAACTTTCCATAGAGATATTTACTCAAGATTGAAAATCAAACGAGAAAAGTGGATCCTCGTATTTATCGGTGATAGGTGGCTTTAGCATCTCCTTAAGTAGTCCTACCCTCAAAGTTTACACGTGTTGCAGCTTTTGAGAAAAATGATGAATTAATGACGCATGCTTTAACAGCACTTCGAAATCCACTTTAGGAATACCTGACGCATCTTTTAGGTACTTTTTCACATTGTCATATAATTATTATTTATTATACACACATGCCCTGGTAGAAAGTTAGCTAGAATGGCTGGTTAGTTTATTAATTATTAGCCAGATTAATAAACTATTAATAAGTCAAATTATAGCTAATATCTGGCTAGAATCTGCTTAAGACTATGCTTTAAACAACAACGTATTTTGTTTGCAAATCTAACCTATTTATATTTTGTTTTGAAAAGTTATTAGTTTTTAAAAATATACATTATTATACTTTATTGAATGTTCAATATAGTATGCCGCCAAAATAAATATTTTTATCAACAAATAACAACTTACGAGATTATACTAAAAGTATTTAATAACTAATAATTTACTTTCCGAAAATTAGTCAATCATAACTTAGTCAACAAAAATTTTGTGATTGATGTCGAAAATAAAATTTTGTAATAAAACTTCATTGTAAAACTACAAATATTTGTAAACCCATTCTCCAAATTTCGTCATAACTTACATTATTCTGTTTTTATTGTTATTTTTAAAATAACAATAATTATATGACTACATGCATTTTATTATTTATAACTTAAATTTCTTTAATAAAGACACTTAAATTTTACTCGGGGCTTTGGTACTTTTTGTGCAAATAATACTTTTTTAATGCACGCGTCGTTATGTTAACAAATAACCTAACCTTCATTACTACTAGACATTTAAGGTACATTTTTAACTTTAATTTAGTAAAATATTTAATGTAGTATGATTCGAATTGTGTATTACTTTGATTATTATAAAACTGTTATTATTTCCCTTATTAATTAATACATAAATTACTTAGTTTATCAATTTTATATTAACTAGAATATAAAGCAGAATCTAGCTAGAAATTAGCTAAAAAGCACGTCGTTTTTAACTGATTTCTAGCTAATTTCTTAACCAAAATTAAAGCAGATTTAGAAAATCTAGCTAATATCTGGCTAGAAACCAGCTTAGATTTCTACCAGGGTGGTATTTCATTTAAAAACCGTAAACATAATTGGAAATTGTTATTGTATTCAAAGGTATAAGTGGTTGTCTCACAGCGTATTCCCCCAATAGACAAATGACCGTTACGATGTTTTGCAGATCACACCACTTTATGTTCAGAAGCGATGACGTCATATTGTCACGTGATATCGATTTAAACGAGGATCCAATTTTGAGTCAAAATCAATATTTAATAATTAAATTAATAATACATATTTTATGAAATTCTTAAGTGAGTTTGTATTCTTTTGGACCATATTATCTATTAAAAATATTAGAATATTTTTGCCTGATGTACGCCTGTTATGTATTAAAATTAAATATTTAACCCTCTGACGCAATAAACGAGATTTTTACCGTAGCCAGGAGGACGAGATATCTCGTCCTGACATTTTTGGCCATAACTTTTGACTGATACACTTTTAGAGTACCCACGACCACGCAAATTATAGCTGACAACTTGCTCTGTATGATAAGCTTAGTTCGACTTTCGATTTTTACGCGACCCCGAAAACATAAAGAGAGATGTTACTTAATTTCCGAATACGTAAAAAAGAAATATGCATTCGGGAACGGAAAAGTCGGGTAAAACGCTTACGCAGGGGGGTTAATTACTTTGGCGTGGAAAAGAAGAATAAAATAAATTAATTTTCTATCTCCAATTATAATAAACTTTCAGCATAATTTAAACATTACGAACTTAATTGAACATTACTCTAATACTTTAATAATGCTTAAAATAAAATTAATATTAAAATTTTTCATGAATATAATTACGATTTGCAACTATTATCAACGAAATGATAATAATCCTTTCGTTGTTATAAATAATTGATATATTTTCCCAAAGATTCATTGTAGCGTGAAAAACCGAGCAAAGTCACTTCAACTAATTTCCTACAACCATCTGCTTGCGCAGGGGAGAGCGAAAACGCCATTTTTCAAAGGGAGCAGAGGTGAGCTTTTTCGGCACGTACACGTACATCTATACGTGGCAGAATAAGTCGCACTTATAAAACTTATTGGGCGAGGCGTAAGCGGGCGGGCGCGCTTTACGACTGGTAGCTGGGAACTTTCGCTATATATACTGGAAGGGGTCGGGCACGAGCGGCGAGGAGGGCGCGAGCCGGCTATATAGAGGAGGCGAAACAGCGTATGTGCGGAACGTGCCAGTCGAGTCTTTTGAATTCGATTGAGCTTCCCCAGTCGACGTATTGCTTTATTGTGGAGTGCTTTTTTTACGAATGGCAGCGCCCGCCGCGCCGCGCGCTACTGCAACGAAGTCCCTAGATATTTTATGGAATCTCGATATTTTGGTTCCCTGTTTTCCAGAAAAAACGATGGCTCTTTCTGTTTAATTTCTTTTTTAATGACTCCACGCGCACGTTTTTATTTCAAGTTAGCAGCTTTAGTGTTACTAGGTGATAAACCTAATACAATACTTCTAGTATCAATATAAAATAAGTCTGTACCGTATATGACATTGGAAAAAAATTACGTTTTTTAATAAAAATACATTTAATTATATTTATACAAATTAAGTAAATAATACCTAAATAATAAGATTTTATTCGATAATGATATGAAAAATTCATAATTACTTTATTTGCATGGCAAATATTAGCGCTCTGATTTGACGGTGTGGTTCCAACATTAATGTTACGTTATCGATTCTCTTGCAACGTATCCGGCGGATATTATCACACCAATATTAATCCACTGCAGACTTTGAATTGAAAATTATATCTGATTACCTTTGAAAAATTATCCAGCACTAATTGAAATCATAAGATTCAATTATATATTGATTTATAACAATCTATGTTGAATATTCTGTTGCGGTTTTATTATTCATTTAATATATTACGCGGTGCTTGATATTCATTCGCAGAATCAATTTGATGATATGCATTTAATTCTTCATTGGTAATTACAATAATTCCCATATATATATAGATATTTGCTATGATGGTCGTATTTATTTTTCAATAAAAAAAAACAATCAGTGAAATCAAATTATCGTACAAATTATAAATTTTCCAGTAAATATAAACTAATCAAATGTTTGTTTAAAACAAAGCGACCGGCGTCATAGCATCGTTTATTCTCAATTAATATCTCACCATGTATATACTAGATTAACAGGAGCAAACAAATTAGCTGAGGAGAGAATGGCTGGTTGAGGCGCGCGCGAACACGAGCGCGTTAAAATGTGCAATCTTGGCGAAGGATACGTAGTGTATATAGATACGCGCGCGCATATAGTGGCAAACCTTTAGACGCAACTAACGCACAATACACAATGGGTCTTAATCAAGCTTTCTGGCGCGTATACACGCCGCACCGTCGGTACCGGCAATGGCGGCGCTAACACCGCTGCTGTACACCGCGTGCATCATATCTGTCTTTTATAACACTTGTAAATACGTTGAAGCTGGGGCCTTTGCTGGCGGCGGTGGCGTCGGTTTATGCTGGCTCGACTATAGACTTTAAAAGGTATGCGCCGTGCGCGGAGACGAAGAGTGAAAGGGGTTGAGGGGGCTTTTCACTCGCAAACGCGGCTTATGCGTGCGGGCTCAATGTATATGCGGGGTGTTTTAAGTTAGACTTATATAATTGTAGCTTTTGTTTTCATCACGGCGAGTACGTCAGTTATCTTTCACAAATGTGAGTCCCTATATCTTTTTTTAATAGTTTACCATTGGTGGTGGTTTTTAATTCTTAGATAATAATACTGTTCTTAAGTCAAGATGATGCTTGAAATTAAATTTGTGCACTATGTTATATATAATGCAGGTGCATGAGGTAGAGGAAATCTATTTACCCTATTGAGATCTTTTGTATTTGCCGTCATACCACTCTAAGAGCATTTTTCACCATTTCTATGTATCCACTCTGCTCTTGTCATATCTAAAATCTTTCTTGAGAGTTTAAATTTTTTTAACTTATATCAATGCCAAAGTAAATATTACTAAATAAAATATTATTTTAAAACAAGAATATTCTTAGTTTTCAAATATTAGTAAAACTTTGTTGCTTTTACGCACTATGCAATCAACTTAGTGCTTAAATGTAAATAATAATTTATTTTTATTAAAACTTTAAGAAACCGAATAATGACGCTATTATATTTCTCGTAATTACGGTGGTCGAAATGACCCGCTAAGGGGGTGACCCTCGTCTTTCCTAAGGTGCAACGCCCCGCACTTGGCTCTTTGCCAGTGTCTTATATCGTTGGGCGCCTGTTTTAGTAACATCTTAATTCCATTAAATTTATTACGCCAAAATTGTTTTTTAATGATGCGATACGTAATTAAGCTTTCGAAATCCGTTAGGCAAAAGTTCAGCGATAACTTAACAAGGACTATCCACTCAGCACGTTATCTTTAGCTGTAGTGTTTTACTAGTTTATTAAGGACCTTTAATTAAAAAAAATATATTATTGCTATTATGGGGAAAATAGTAATTATCACACCAATATTATTCACATTTGCAAAATTAACAAACTATAACTAACTTTTAAAGATCTTCCCTTATATAAATATAATTTCTTTGACATTGTTGTATTATTTGTTTGTGTAAGTGATGAATAAATGAAAAAATACGTAAATGATATTTAAAGAAAGAATTGTACACAATTAACATGCGTTACATAATATCTTTTGTAATAATAATTACTTTGATAATGTATTAAATAAACCAAATAAATTAACAACGACAGTTATTCTGATAAAATGACTTATTACCATTTAAAACCAATTTGTTATAAGATATTTCTAGCAATAATAAATATTTTATATCCCTACTGTGGCATGTATACAAGCATATAGGAGTCTAATGAGATATTTTCTTACAATACTTGGTATACAGTTACTCACATATGTAAATAATTTCAATCGTAATCGTAGTACGGGTCAGATTTTTCACGATTTTTATTTCGCATGATGTACTCATAATTATGTATAATTTCGGATTACGATACAATTCCTATTTGTAATAACATTACACTATAATCACAATAGAAGAATAGAAAATTGTTAAAGATATAAGATAAGAAATGACGAGGAAAGGAAATTTATTGATGTAATGTGGGAATGCGTCTGAAAATCTGCAGTATATGTACAATCTTAAGCAATTCTAATGACTAGATTCATATTATTACTATACTTAGATATAACTGTACTCTCAAAAAGTAAATTTATTTTTCTAATGCAGTATTTTTCAAAAGACGGGTTTAAAAAGAAATAGTCTTCTTTCAATACGTTCTTTTTGAGATTGCCAAGGTAACGTAGAACGTTTTGGAATAGAATTTTTCTGCTTGCCGTACTGTGTTGATGCAATCTCACGCGAAAGGAACGCTTCATAGTTTCAATCTTGGAAAATGTTCAAAAATATCTACTTTAAAACCAGAATAAAGGAAAAACGCCCGAAGTTATAGAAATAATGGTTTTCGATAGACGTAACGTTCGCTCGTATTACACGAGAAGGCTGATAGGATGCCTAAGGGTATAGCAAACTCTACTAGTTGTAAAGGTCCTTCGAAACCAGTAGCACGGTTTTAGCTACTAAAAGTATATGACTGAAAAACAAATTCGACAGTTTACAATCCTGACAGAATCAAAATGAATGTTGTAAATATTCTATATAAGCGGATAAATCTCACGTGCATATTTTTTAATTCTTCTTTTTACTTGATTTAAATAAACTCTTTTTAATATATCAGTCAGAAAACTGTTACATAATGTGGCGTTCACGTTGCCGATGAGAATGTTTCATCCATAAGATAACAAAAGTGTTTATTTTTATTACTTTTTTATTAAAGTAAAAGCTGAAAACTTCTTTGTCGAATCAACAAAAACTTTGCTCCATGCATTTCAAGATGCAATAAGTAAACTTCCAGATACAATTCTGTAAGTTTCTGATGAAATTTCCAAAGCGTCTGCTTTTAAAAAAAATAACTATTTTCTATTTTTACAAACTTAATATTTTAAGCCATATTGACATATGAATTTGACTGTAACCTGCACGTCAAATTAAAATCTAATTCAATTTTTTTTGCATTATGTGACATCATCAAATAAATTTTATAATTAACATACTTCCATAGCTCTGAAGAAGTTTGTGATCTTATAATTATCGTACGAGTGAAGTAAGTATCTTTATAAACGTCTTTTAAAACTATATAGAAAAAAAGATTTCTTTCGATCTTATATAAATTTTAAAAGTTTATTTAATAATATACCACACTACAGTGACAAAAAATAAAATTTTTAATTTATATATTTTGCCATGTCACTCCAAAATCCAAAATTGTACAAATCTAGCGTGACAAATCTAGCGTGGTACAATATTCAATAAGTGCTTGATTGGTTGTTTTTAGGTAAAAAGAATATGTTAAAGAATTTGAAGGGGACAGACACACCTTTAAATTTTTCATTAATTGATAATACATTTTAAGGTAAAAATAAGTCATTAATTATATATTACCTGTTTTTTTTCGGTAAATTTAAACATTTTATCAAAATATAATTAAAATTTTTTTTTATTATTTTTTATTAAGGTTGTTAGGTCATTTTGATTGACTATCATGAAAACTGTTATATTTTTTGGGCTACCGCCAGGTTTCGAAAGTTGATTGATCGGATTGACACTTTTAATGTTGTATTATGTTCAAAATATATGTAGTTATGATATGAGTGTGGGAATTTGTATAAAAATTATTGACCAAAGTTATAGTCTATTTAGGCCAAAGTTCTTTGATTTTTTGAAATTTTATTATGAAATGTGGGTTAAATAGACTGTAACTTTGGTCAATAATTTTTATATATAAATTCCCACATTTATATCATAACTACATGTATTTTGAACATAATACAACATTGAAAGCGTCAATCCGATCATATCAACTTCTAAATCTTGCGGTAGCCCAAGAAATAAGAAATTTTCATTATAGCTAATCAAAATGACGTAACGACCTTAATAAAAAACAATAAAAAATTTTTTAGTTATATTTTAATAAAATGTTTAAATTTACCGAAAAAGAACAGGTAATATATGATGAGTGACTTAGTTTTACCTTAAAATGTATTACTAATTAATTTAAAATTTACGTGTCGCTAAAATGGATGGACCTTTTTAGCAGTTATTGAAGATTCTACAGAAATTTTACTTTACACTTATGATGATAATTAAAAGATTATAGTTATAATTTAAAGTTTAATAGCAAACCAAATAACATAATTTTTGGCTGGATGCCCTGGATGTGCTTTGCCAAGAATCTAAATAACAGTATTTTTAGGAATATTTTTTTGAAAGTTAAAAGATCCCGAGAACTATTTTTATACAATAAATGGGTATTTTGCCTGTGAACGCTGGCGCCACAAAAGGCATATATGTGCATATTAATTAGATATAGCGGCATATAAGTGGATGGCGCCAATAATATTAGTGGATGACGTCATACTTAGAAACACACTAAAGTTGTAAACATAAAGTTGTAATTTTAATCACCTCGTTTGCTGCCCATCTAGTTCCAGATTTAGTTTAATTTCTTTTGTAAATCTTTGAATTTCAAGCACGATTGCATTGGATTATTTAAAGAAATCGTTCTACAACTGAATCCTAAGTATGACTTTTCTTCAAGTATAATTGTTTACCATTCGCACTAACCACAGCGAAAGCAAAAACAAAACAAAGCAAAAAGAGAAAATAGGCAAAATGTCATGACTCACCATCTGAGCACTGTGGCACGTAACCTTTGCCCTGTCTCTCGGAGATGCTCAGCAGCTCGGCGAGCATGCGATTCCTGCGACAGGCGCTGAGGCCCTTGGGGGCGACGCACACGCTGGCCCCACACTTGACGCTGGCGCAGCACTTCTGGGCCGTCGGACAGTCGAGATCCTGGGAGCAGCCGGTGCCGCAGTGCTCGGGCTCGTCGGCCGGACAGCTGCCCGGACGCTTGAGCTCCTTGCTCGCGGGACAGCAGACGCCGTACTCCTGGCCGTGCTCGACGAGACAGCGATAGAGGGGCGGACAGTCGGGTTTGCCAGGCGTGTCGCCGCAGAGGAAGGGCCGGGGCGAGTCGGTGATCTGGAGGGGCTCGCCCGCCGGACAGACGTTCGCCAGGGACTTGGCCTTGCGACAGCTGGGGATCGGCGGACAGGGTGGACGGGCGCACGGCACGTCAAGGAGCTCGCAGGTCTGCAGGCCGCTGCCACCCGGACAGAGAACGCCGCGGCACGGGTCCCGACACTCGCAGCGCGGACAGCCCGACTTTGGCTCGATCTGCGAGAATAATGAGTGGTGGTGAGATTGTGAGTGGTGCGTTGTGTTCTCGCGAGGCTCGCGCGGAACCTTTTGGCGGCATTGACAGATTGTAAGAGGCGCTCGATGTACACGAGTGAGGAAGAGAGATGTTTTAGAAAGTTTTATTTAGATTACTCATCGGAATTAGAGCCACGGATCCTGTTATCAATCGCTTTTAGTTAGTGAAAATTAATCATGTTTGGGTACTGATTCACAATTAGGTCTTAAATAAACCTGTAACTTAGTAGCAATAAAAGTTTAACTTTTGTAAAGCTATAGAGAACAGAATGAACATGATAAAATTGTTTAAAAAGTGTATTCTATTTCTATGGTAATTTGATCCAAATTAGACATCATCATTACATATTATTATTATTACCTAAATATAGATATACGAGGCTAAATGATAAGTAATAGAATTGATTTAACACAGCATGAAAGTTTTAACTATTCACTTGCAAATTCTGATATCAAATATATTTAGATCATGTGTTGATTTAATAAGAAGCAATTAGAAAATATTTTATTTTATAAAAGTCAACAATAGTCTGAACGACAGTATCAATACTGAAGATAAATTATTTCGTATTAATGGCTTTTTGATACCTGTCAATAAGTAAACATCCTATATGATTATATCCGCTGAACGGGAAAATAGAGAATGACCGCGGAACCCGGTGAAAGATCATCCTTTCTAATTAATCTCGAATGACCGCGTTCTTAGCACTTCATTACAAAGCGATACTATTTTTTTGTTTTATTTGATGTGTACACTTCATTACACCAATAACATGATACAAAGTTATTACAATTTACAAAGCAATACAAAAAAAGCCATGTAGAATTGAGAACCTCCTACTTTCTCGAAGTCGGTTAATAAATATATAATAAATATACAATAATAATACAATATCAATAATCTAACATTAAAGTTCAACTATACTACTTATAAAAAATTTTTTTTTATTATTTCGAATATAAAAAAAAAATAAAAACTGAAACTGAGATTTGATAATAATAAAAACTCGAAAGATTGATAATCTTTCAAAGAACTATAAACGATATATGTGTAATTTCAGAAAAACTACCCGATTTCGGGTTCTCGTTAAGAATATTCAAATTAAAAAATACGATATCGGTTTGAAATTTATTTTCTCTCTGTATCATTGACGAATACCGATTTACTTGACTGTGTACTCACAATTTTGAAGTGAAATTTCATTCCAAAATTGTGAAAACACAGTTAATGGAGTGAAATTTCCAGTCCAAAAATTTTAGAGAGTATACTTCATCATAATTACTAAAATTTTATTTTTAAAATATCAAGAACTACAGCAATTTTTATGTTACTTTTTTGTTGATTTTGGAGGACCGTCAATGACATCAATATTTACATTATTATCTGACGCATACAATCAGAAAACGCATATATTCTTTCTTATATGAATATGGATGAAAATGGAAATGTTTATAATCAAATTATAATAATTCATATGATTCGCACGAATAGATAAATGATTTATAAGTGATTTATAAATATAGTAAAATGTAGTACCATGGCGAATACACAATATCCAATGAAGACTATTAATAACATAATATGACTTTTTAATTTTAAAATCCTTTAAAAAATTGTTTACCTTAAGTCTCGCTTTATAAATTCAATTTTTTTATAATTCTCATTGTGTAATGAAAACAAATCAAAACGTCAAAGAAAGCAGTAGACATGTGCGTTTCGATCAAGTTGTACAAAATTGAAAACTTAATTGTTGCGTCAAAAATTCTATATACTATATTAAAGAAAGTTTCGAGATATCTCCGATATTTTATTTTATCTGAAATATTTACAGTGCAATAAAAAAAGAAGAATTCCATTATTTCCACATACTGTGGGAAATATAATGTCTATCATTAATTATTTCTTGTTATAAAAATTAATGTGATATATTTTAATGAAAAATGTTACTAAAAATTCTTTATTAACATACTTTATAAATAAGTGATAATCCATGCATTTACTTTTGTCACCCCAAAAATCAATGAATTTGTACTTCAGAAAATTTGCGCTCTTTGCAGGTCATCTCGATCGCATAATTTTGAAGAGTGCTAGTTATTCGGAAATAACGTTTTCAAGCTTAAACTTCTTCTGAAATTCATAATTAATCAGTGGGCAGAAGAAACACGTTATTCAAACTTGAACAAGATGATGCGTACATTTTTTAGATTAAATTTTGTACGTTAAATAATAGACCAACAATTAAATATGTAATAAAAATGTATAAATGTAATATTGAAAATTAATTTTAAATGGTCTAATTTCATAGTGATTAATATTTTATATTAATAGTGATTAATAATTTATATTTCGTATTTATCTTTTTATATATAAAATATATAAATATATATTTTATATTTTATATTTATTTAGAATTAACTGTTTATTGATATCACTATCTTACTTGTCATTCAGACTACTTTTAAAAAAATCAACAACCTACAGATGTAATATACGCTCTCCGAACAATTTGACTGTCACGAATACGTTCCAAATTTTGGAATGTCCTCCAGTGTAAGTTGGCGTATTCCGAAATATTTTGCTCAAGGAACTTTTCACGTTAACGTAATGTGACTGTGAAGGTAAATGTTTTGTGTGCTTGGTACATGCCAGAAGAGATAAGTAGCTAGCTATCTATGATTACACAAAATCATAGATAGTTTAGCACTGCACTAACAGTGTATTTGTAATATAAATGTATTTAAATATATAAAATATCATATATAAATTACTTTATAGAAGATAAATATTATTTTCTGTGAAAATAAAACAGAAAAGTCTACCTCATCTTCACTAACCAGCCCACGAACACATATAATCATAGATAGAGAGCAACCGACATATTCTGGCGTATTTACCAAATCACATGGAACAGTCACTTTCACATCACATTAGTGGGGAAAGTCCCCAATTTGTCTAGATATCTTTATATCAATGTAAATGCCCGAAATACTGCACCTGATAGTACGTTAAGGAGTTTACATTGCTACGAACTAATTTTGTTTACATTGCTACAGTAATATGTGGACAAATTAGAATATGGATTTCAGAATACCCGTATAAGTATCTTTAATAATAAAATGATAAGTATAAACTCCGATAAATTAGTAAAAATCAATTTTCAGACCGACACATCGTGCTTTTTTACAAGAATCGCTCAAAATATTACCAAAAAACTGAGAACACGTAATCTGTTAATAGTATTAATTTCCTGCAAATCATATAATGCACCTTGATAATGCAGTCTTTCCAAGCAATCATTAAGCACACACCATCGACGTAAACTTATAAAAAGGAATTCCCTAACTTCCAACTCCACCAGTATAAACATACCGCGAACGAGCGATAATCCCCCGGGTTAATCCCAGCCGAGTGCGCATAACAAATCACCCTATTCCAGCGGAACATTCAGTCCATCCGTTCTCTTAGCCCTCAAAGCCCGCAAAAATCCAACAGCAGCAACAGCAGCAACAGTAGCGGCAGCCCCGAGAACAAAACCCCCCCGGATGTCCCGAAAGAGCGCACGCGGAAGCTCTCCGCTCACTACATACCAGTAGAGTGGCAAGCATCGCGTCAGCTCGTATAAATAAAGCTCCTCCCCTCTTGCCTATATACGGTTACTCCCTCGCGGCCACACGTACAGAAGAACACAGCCTCGCTCCGTACTCCGCACTCCGCGACGGCGTTGAATTACCTCGAATCCCAGGGGACAGAGCATGCGGCAGGTGTGCGCCGGGCAGACCCTCGGGTTGTCGCAGTCGACGAGCCTGGTCTCGGGCGCCCTCGTGCCCGCCACCTCGCCTCCGTACTCGTCGACGCACCAGCAGCCTCCGGCACCACTCGGGTCGGCGCACTGCACGCGCAGGAATTCCCCGGTGAGGTTGTCGCAGCGCGGCACCAGTTGGACGGGTGCACCGGGGCCGAGGGCGCGCGAGCGACGCCTGGCAGCCAGGGCCAGCTGCTCGCAGCCGGTGAGCTCGCCGGGCACGCAGCGCGTGCCGCAGGCGGTGGGACAGCAGCGCTCCGCGGGCGACTGGCACTCGAGGTCCCTGGAGCAGGAGGCCGAGCGCGCCGGGCAGACGTTCTGCTCGTCGTAGGCCGGACAGCGGCCCACCGAGCGCGTTATTACATTCACTGTAACACAAAGACAGAGAGATGTTTTGCTTAATGAATTTGTGTGGGTGGGTCTACTCGAATTTCAACTGGAGATTTCATGATTTTTGCAGGGCTGAAGAGCAGGGAAGAGTATTCACTGATTCCTTAATCTAGTTTTTTCATACTTAAAAGTTCAATGTAGAGTGCAAGTGAATTGAGGTTTTATCATTCGCCTAACCGGAGGCGGACTTTTACTACTGATGGCGCACTTGTAATGATTCTACATTTTTGTTTGGAGATTTAAGTACCTATAACTAATAGAATTACGAAACGCTTTATACATTTTAAAGTAATTATACACAAATGTAACTATACTCATAAGTTATAACATTTTTGTTGATATTAAAGATATGATTAAAGAAAACTTTCGATCTAAAATTGTTGTATAAGCTAGCAATCGTTTTCTTTTTATTTTACGTTTTATTAGAATATTACTTTACAATACAACGTTCTAAAAAATAAAAATTATTTGTATTATAACATAAAAATTAATGCTTATCTCTGAATAGTCGAAATAACATACGCAATGAATCATTGAACAGTCTTACCACAAATTTTCATAATACAATACATTTTTGCATCTTTCACAATTATAAAAGCATAATTTTTACGATACAGTTTCAACTTTTCGTTCGTAAAAATCTATAGTCATAATATCTTTTCTAAGGGATAATTACTTTTTTCTCAGTAACGAAACTATGACGCAGGATAAATGTCCATAAAGGGGGCTTTGATAACTTAGCTCCCACGTTTACGCTCTTCTTGTTTCATCTTTTACAACAAATAAAATAAACATAATTATAGTACATAAAGTTTTAAGAGTATTATTAATTAAAACACTGAGCTTTACTACTTTGCGTAATTATGGTAGCTTTACGTTGGCAACCAGAGTATTATTATTTTTGAAATGCTAAAGTAGGATGTAAGTTTTTATTGTGCCATAGGAAAGCATCAAGCTACGCAGAAAATTTTCATATAAACACAATCCGTAAATGGCGCGAGTACAACATAATTTAGAAATTGTGTACACCATTATACTAATATTAATAATGTATTTACAAAAATTATATATATAAACGTAATTTCAACTTTTTTATAAATTTGTATTATTAATATATAAACCATGTATATTATTAAATTAAAGTTATCACATATGTAACTGCCATTTTTTTGGTAGTCTGTAAATCTAGACAAATGAGTTCGGATATCTGATAGAAGAATTTAGGCTATGGAATCACATTAAAAACGGCTACATTCAATTTGACTTAAAAAATAAAAAGAAAGTTTTGTAAGGATATACAGAAAATCTTCAAACTTCGATCCATATAAGACATAATTATTTTTTGTAGCTTCTTATAAAAAACATTTTATATTGGTATTATAATTTCATTGATAAGTAATTACAAACATTGATTTATACATTTTCTTTTATAATGATGTTTTAAAATTTAATAATATTATACACCGGAAATATCAGAAATTAATAACGTCTGCATCAAGTATATAACTTCATAAGAATTGATTTGTAGAAATGAAAGCAGATATATCGAATTACTAGAGTTCCGCATTAGTTTTAGAAACGGAAATTTTATTAAAGAATTTATGGAATTTTATGAAATATCTATACCTGACATTTTCTATTTCTCATAAATATTTGATGATTTACTGTTTAAATAGATGTATAGTATCCAAACATTACTAAAAGCACAGTATAAGTTATACATTGAAGTTACTTCGCCTTAATGCTATTATAGAACGATCACAGATACCTATCTTTTCAGCAAGCAAAATGTATTTACTTAAGAATCAACAACATCATCATATATAACCATTTTCACTCCTCAATGCTAACACTGAATTGAATCCCAAAACGATCATCCTCGAAAACAAGACCACAGCACTCAGTGAAATCTTTTCCCACACAATAAATTACACATCTTGTGCCAAATTTCATCTCTCTGCGACTTTCGGTTACATCCCGAAATGCCTCTCGACATACCTCTCCTCTACACACTCGACACTCGGCAAAACGAACGACGCCCATCTCGATCCACTCTCCACGGCTAAAAAAGAGAAACGTCGATCTTTCGGAATTCGAATTCGCCCATCATACACACACACGCGCACGCAAAAGTATCGCCACGCTACCGCAGGTGTAGGTATATATAAGCTGTCGAAAATCGAGGATGACCCGCGCGTCATCGCCTCCATGGAGGATTATACATACATACACCTATAATAATATTTGGCGCAGACCGCGGAGCCGGATATTAGCGGCGAGCGCGCGCAGGCCGAGGAGGGGCCTCATCCGCGCGCCTTTCATTCGCGCCTGATGCAGTAGGTATAGTATAGCGCGAGGAGAGAAAGAGAGGAGCATGCACGCGAAGCGCGCGCGGGCGCTCCGTGGAAATAATAAAAATGCCCCGGAGTCCGCCTAACGGTTCCTCGCATCCTACTGCCACACTTACTTACCACTCCCGCGGCTCTCGAGCGCGCGCCAACATGCTGAGAGCTAACGCGTGCCGCCGCCCGCTGCTTGCTTGTTCGCTCTGTGTATATACATATAGGTGTATAGGTACTATACGCGAGCGTGCTGTGCGGACACTTTTCATCCAACGTCCTCTCCTTCTTTCTATCTCTCTCTCTCTCTCTCTCTCTCTCTCTCTCTCTCCTCCTTTTTTCGCCTGCTTCTCCGCAACTGCTACTATATACATTATAAATCCCTCTCTCCTGTCTCCTCTTCCGTTCTCGTTTACTTTATATCCTCCTTTTTTCCCTTCTATACACCACCGATGATTTGCTCGCGCCGGCGCATGGCTCGATCGTTCGTTGGCCTCGAGTGTACACACAAGTTGTTTCTTCGAGTGCGGCTCGCGATTTTTCGAGGGTCTCGCAGCCGCAGTCTCGTTTACGTGCGCAGGTTGTGCGGCGCCCGTCGCGGTGTAGACCAGCAGAGCTCTGCAATTTCGTAATTGCAGAAACCGAGGAGGGAGGCCAAGACACAATGATTTTCCGCGCGATTGCACGGATAGGCCGCGCCGCGCGCAGCATAGATAGCAGCGAGGCGATATTATATAGTTTTGCGGGCCGCGCGACGATCGTCGTCGTAGTCGTTGTATAATAGCTGTTGCGCGGCCGACGGGATAACTGGAGCAACGGTTTCCCAGAGATTCGAGGCTCGATTGATTAATTGAGCGAAAAAACTCTCTCTCTCTCTCTCTCTCTCTCTCTCGCACGAATGTTTTTCTCATTGACGGTAATTATGTTTTATCGTCGCGCGCTCTTGTTTCCCGGGTTGTTATTTGTAACTAATCGATTTATGATTGTAGCCCGTGACGAGAGCCGGGTAATTTTTTAAATAATTTCTTTTATTGCACTTTGCTACTTTGTGTTCCGCATTACGTAATTAGCAGTGTCCTACGTACAGGATAGACTTACAATAATTATTTGTTAATATTTCATTTTATATTTACTGGTTGTATATGTATTTAGAACTTGATATATTTTTAGAGTTTTCGAAAAAAAAATTATCCGATGACGATTATAATTTATTTAAAATTTATATTATCTCAAATAAGTTTTCGTCAAATATTTGTATACATATTTATGAGTTTTCATTGTGCAAGCACATAAGCATTTATAAATTCATGCAATTATTCATCGTTTGGTATGAGAAACGCATATTTTAAGGATAAATATTAATATGTAAATGCACTATAAAATATTATTTTAAAGATGTAAATTTTTAAGTCAGTAAGAGTTTAACCCTTTAGGGCCAAGACCCTAAAAAAATTCTGGGAAACATTTAGAAATGTGTTTCGGCCGTTAACTAGAGGGTTTCTGCAATAAATTGTTCTTTTTTTTCAATTTTTTAAGTTTTCTCCAGTTTTATGCAGTAAAAAATGATTTAGGCTCCCATTACGTGATCGGAAATAGTCCACTTTGATCTGATCCATATATTAAGATTGCATATTTTTAAGCTTTTCACGTAGACATCTTAAGCAAACGAAACAAATTTCTGGATCCTCCAGGACTCCTACTCCGTCCCTAACGGGTTAATTCATATTGTACCAAAATATACACATATATATTATAATGTCCTTTGAATGTTTACATATATATACCCATAATATATTATATTAAAAATGATTAAATACATATTATGATATCCATAATGTTAAATTATAATTTATGTTTAATGAACGCCGATTTTGAGTATTTGCTTATGTATATTATTAACCTCGTTATTAACCCATTGAACCTTAGTGCATGTATCGTAAATGGTTGATATTTTAAGGTTTTGATCCGAAATTCTTTTAGATGCTAAGGTACCTTAGGGCTAAGTGAACGAAAAAAAATAGTTGGATAAATAACTTTTGTTAATTGCAAAAGTGCCATAAATCAACAATACTCGATAAACGGCATTTTTTCAAGAAATATTTAATGATTCCAAAACTATATAATATTTTGATAAAAGTCGTTATACAAGAGAATTTTTAGGTCGCTGATTACGAATCCGAGGTCAAAATTATAAAATACTAAAAAATTTGTATCTGCCATATTATATCTGTGATTTTGAATTTTTAAAATATGTCTGTAGATTCGTAATCAGCAATAAATAACCCCTGTATACAAAATTGTATAAATATCGGTCTAATGCAAAAATGTATGGTTGTAAGAATTAAATAAAATAAAATATTTACTGTATGAATGACTATTATAGAACAACTAAAAATAGTTGTGAAAACTAAGTGTCAATGTATTAACAGTGATAGTTGTTGATGTATCATTGTCGAGATATGTGCATTCAAAGTAAATTCATTTTTTTAAAAGCAATTACGTAAATACGTCCGTATAACTACTTTGAATGTTTCCAGCAAAACATAACCTTTCCCCCGTACAGTCCAACTTACTAAACCCATTCCATCGTTTGCAACAGAAAAACGAAACAGTTAGGCACATTTACTTCCTTATAATTGGCGACAATTAGTTGAAAATGTGGATAAAACTTACAGATAAAATACAGAGTAAGCAAAGTTGAGGAGCTAACCGCATATTTATATAGCTACATTCTACTTCTGTTTTCCACAACTACATTTTTTATTAATTTAATCGTGAGAAAGATCAGAACTTAAAATTAATCAAGATTTCTTATTCTATGGGAGTCTGTTAGACGTCGAGTTATACATTTGAAATACAAGTCGTGAAAAAAGTTCTCTCATAACTGTATTTTTCTCGACTATTCCTAGAGGTATTCTTTTGAACTCTAGCGCCTAAGGCCGTGCATGTTTTACGTGTTTTTTGCGTAGGAGGGTCGATATTTCTACATTCATGAAGAATAACATCAAAGCACGCATAATATAGAAAAACCTCTGTTCTTGTGTTGTGAATTTTTCGTAAATTTTCACATATGGTTTCTTATAAACATTTAAGATTTAGGTATGCTTTTAAAACCTAATTTTTTTCTGGTATTTATAATGTGTTTAAGAAGTCTGATATTAGAATGACAAAATTATCGATCCATAAACTATATTTAACTTTTAACTTAATTTCAAAAGATTAGATAACTAATATACATATACATACATATATGCATATGCATATGTATAGGGGAGAGTGGGGCATTTTTGTACACTTAGGTTTCAATGATTCTTTAAATTAACTATTCTTTTTTAATTAAATTCGTCGGTGCATATATTGAAAGTGTATGTTACAAAGTATGTGTTTTTTTATGAACATTTAGTCATTTAATATCTATTTTGTTGCAATTGAACAAAATCAAAATTTTCTATACAATTTTACCCCGCTAGGCTAAATTTGCTTTTACGTGTATCTTAAATGGGAGCTGCAAATTAACATTTTTTTAACGTTTTATTGCATATAACGTTATTATTGACAATTTTTAAATATTTAACAACTAAATTCATCATAAAATACGTGCAGGAAAGGTACATTTACACAAATATTTTGACAAATTTTATATGCCTAGAATTAGCATATTGCGCATCTTTTATTGTTTATCAATGCTTTATAAACGAGTACTCTAACTAGACAAAATTTAAAGCTTTCATTACTTAATTCATTGTTTAATATACTTATGTTATATTAGAATTCCAAAACCTTATAGAAAATTTTGAGAAAATCAAAAAAAGTCTGCTGAAAAAAGAACACTTGACCATACTGCTTAAAGTTTTGTTAAAAGTTAAATTTTGTTGATGTCTGTAACATGCTTGATTAACAAGCCTGAACAAAAACTTGGGCACTAGATATTTGCATTATAAAAATTTACCGTGTATACAAATTAGCCCCACTCTCCCCCATATATATAACTTTGGATAATTGCACCAAGATTTAAAAAAACCGCGGAGCAATTATATCTATCTTATTTATGTATAAAAAGTTTAATACAAATACTGATTTGACTCTGTTTTTGAGGTTATATGCACCTTTTTGGTTTTTAAATAATTTATTTTTACATTTACATGCATTCAATGCATATTTTAAGCTCAATAAATGTTCGTTAAATATTTGTCTTATAACACAAAAATTTTCAAGAAAAACTCTTCCTCTAGTTCTTTGAAATGTGCAATTAAAAACGACAAAAGTGCGATATCTCATAACACTCTACGCTAAATGTCTCAAAGTAAAAGAATTAGTATCTCGCTTCTAAGGTATTCTTATCTTCCGAAAATTTAACTAAATCACTTTGGGAGCTATATCTATCGGTATACCACAATTCATTAAAATCTCTTCATTAAGTCTTTAACCAGATGAACTTCCTTAAGACAACGGCCGCTCAATGGGCGCGGGTTCAAATCCCCGTTAGTTCGAATATTTCGGGAACATTTTGAGAAATTGTTTTTCCGGATTTTTCGGTGACGGAAATCGGGCCTGCAACCCACTATCTCATTAAAGGTAGGAGTAATGTCCGTATATGTAATTTAAAAAATATTGCCATTTCCAAACTATTTCATAAGGCTTCAATTCAACCAATTTGAACATACCAAAACAGATATTTTTCGTCTTTTTGTCGACTTCAAAAGAAAATTTATTAAAACCCATATAATAATTCAACGAGCTACCCCTGTAGAGCTAAATATAAACGGAAAATTTTGTGTGTTTTAAATTTCAAACTTAAAAATGTCACTATTCAACTTTGTGACACTTAGAAATCCTTTTATTGAAGTAATTAATAGGGTCACATGACATGTTTATTCACTGGTTTTAAATGTCGATTCACTGGTGCAATCATCCTAGCAGTTCTTTAGCCATGTTCTAAAGTTTACTATACTCTTACAGGCACCATATATTACGTCTGGGACTGAATAAACGTTTATGGGGACTTTTTTGATATCAAAAGTCGGCGGTAAGACTGGCTAATGCCCCGCGCAACATTTTTTAAAATTTGTCTGGAACTACCCAGATATATAACAATAAATATATATATTTCCATCATAAAACGTTAAAATCGTTATACATTAAATAAAAAGTGAGAAACATTATATTTGTTTTTATTACATTTAAGAAACTCTCAGAGGATGTGAAGTAATGATAAAGTATACCGAGCGCTTCCATAAATACAAAATGTACAACGCTAGACCAAAAGTGAAAAAGCCTTATAAATCTTGCGAATATACTGCGACCTCGCAAAGGAAAACCAAGGCGTGCGTAACCACTCATAACCAATGGGAAAATTTTCACCACGAATTCATCAAAGCATGTTATTCCAGTCGCGCAGATACACACACACACACACGCATACACATACACATACATACACTACATCCACCCACGGAGAAACCTTCCTTTTGCGCCCGGTTTTTCTTTCCTTCACTCGCAATTTCGTTTTCCTATATGTGCTGACTGCATCAGCAGCAGCGCGTATATACATCGAACCGCGCGACTTCTGCGAGTCGCCGCCGCGCGCTGCGGAACTTTCTATCGAAAGTGCGGCCGCGGAACGCAGCCGCGTTCCCGCATGCTGATGGACGTGTTTCTCTTCTATTCAAGCTCAAGTCATTTCGACTGCGTAGCGCGCGCTCACACATGGGAAAGTCAAAGGCGTATAGTGCGGTATATAGCGCTGCACCCCACGGCAACACCGATTCCGGACTTCCAAGAATCGCGCTCCGTAATTAAACTGCGCGAAACTTCGAAATCCGTGGCCTCCTCTCCTCCCCGAGTGCCCCCCGTGCCCGCCTTCTCACGCGGCGAGAGTTTGCAAAAGGTGCCCCCCGTGCGCGTCGCGCGCCCGTCTGCAGGAACGAGCTATTGTTGCGTTAGTTGTGCGACGAAAGAGGCCGGATGATGATTTCTGAAGATCGATTAGACGCGGCTTTTCCTTCCTTTTTTTTCTCGCGGTAATTAGGTTTTTGCGAAAACGTGCGAAACGCCGTGTTGAACGAATTTATGATAAATAAAGTTTAGGACTGAGAGTTAATTTACGGGGAATAATATAATTGTGACTGTGAACTTGTTAAATGGTAATACAAAAATAAGATTGCACTACATAGATTAAAATCCTTTCAAGTATTTTATATGCATGTTTTAAAAAGGGACTATATATTATATTGTTGCAAGAAAAGTCTAAATTTTATCTTAGTTATTGCTTCAGGACAAAAATTTTAAGTATAAGCTTTCATTCGTAAGACTGAAGACAATACAAGTGTTTTACACCATTATTTCATGAACTTTTTTTTTCTAATACAGCTCACGGTCATTTTAAAATGCCATGATGAAGTATAAGATATAAATAATGATTTCAATTTAATGTATTAATGTATTTTAAACTGAATTTAATTATACAAATGAATTTGATTATCCTATTTTTGTAAAACGAATTATAAAATAATTTTACTAGTTTATTAATGATGTTTTCAAAGTTCAATAATTGCTTACAAACATTAAGTTACGAAGCAATAAATGGAGCAAATTGAAAATTATGGGATAATCGATTGAATTAAAACATTAAAGTCTGAAGATGTAGTAAAAATAAAGTCGTATAATACTGACATTGAAAAATTTCTCGGCGTCATAATTGAAACTTTAAAAGTCTCTTTTCCTGTCGGCAGTAACTTGCTTGCCAAGTTTTACCTCCTTACGAGATTTAAACTTTAAAGGGCAAAACTTAGGCATAAATGAATCTCTTACAAAGTCCTGGATATTACCCTTCTTTTTAATCTTTCAGCAAAGGTACATAATTTGTCAAATACAACGAAAAATCTGCGACAAAAATGTAGAAATGTGAATGCTAATTATAAAGCGTTTAGAAAGTATATGAACACTAGCGATTTCCACTTTCAAATAACAAAGCACTTTATTAGTCGACATTTCTACATTCCAATTTATCATAAATTAAAAAGTAGGGTTTGTGCACAAGCCCAACTATTTTTACTTGATTTATACACGTTAAATAAATAGCAAGGTTATTACGTAATTGTGAAGTGAAACCGTTTATTGAAAATTGTTACGTACTCAGAAAACTTTATATAAGTGTTAAAAAAGCTTATGATTGTACGTCCAATCCAAAAACTTAGACTCGATCCCGACCAGTAAATCCAGCTTAAATGCATGAGCTTTTTAAATCTTCTTAAGACTTTTTTCAGTCACAGCCACTTTTATTTATATAATTAACTATATCACTTAACAGCTACATCAAAACCAGATCTTTTATACTGAGCTTGCACGAGCTACATCGAGCAATTTTTAACGAAAACTAGATTCGGGTGTAACACATTGCTATTAAAAATATGAATATATAACAAATACCGAACATATTATAAAAAATAATTCATACCATTTAGATGAAAGATTACTGAGAAAATGGAAACTGAAAAATATGCATATCAATTTAAATACACTTTATATAAATTTCGCACTTACGATCTAAAAGCCAAATTAAGAACTAAAGTTTCTTGTCCAATCTACCGGTTACCGGCTATCGTAATAAAAGAATAAAAATTCCCTCTTCGTTAATTAAAACTTCAATTTTTTAAATTTCCATATTTAAATGCAACGAAAGATTTAAATTCCAAAACAAAAAGTCGACGAGATAATTAATAATTCCCCATTCAATAAAACAATTTCCCACGAGGCCGTCTGTAATTCAAATCGCGTAATACAAATCGCCTTAATTCGCCGGAAATCGCTGGCGCATTAATTCAGCATGAAAATTTGCGCGCTGCAATATAAATTGGATTAAGAAATTCGCTCGCGCGCCCCGGAATTCATTAACTAGCTAGCGCCAGCTCCTCCACCTCCACCTCTTCTCTTTTTTCGCACCCCTTTCTCTCTCTCTCTCTCTCTCATTCTCTCTCTCTCTCTGTACCCCAGCAAGGCAGAGTCATCAGTCGTCTCTTTGAACGCCCACGTGCAATATTGCTGCTGCTGCCGCCGCTGCAGGAGAAGAGAAGATGCTTCAAGCTCGCCCGGCCATCCAATCAAAATTATCGTGCGGCCGAATCGTCCTCCTCCGTAGCTGCACGCAGCCCGACTTTATTTCGCGCTCTTAACGTGCCACCGCCGAGGAGCGTTGAGCCTCCCGCTCCCCGAATATATAAGTACATATAACGAAGAGAAACCGAGAGTTCCCTCCCGAGTCTGTGTATGTATAACGTGCGCCCATAAACGCGGGGTAGACTCCGATATAGCTCCAGCTCCGTGAGAATCCTTATTACGACGTGAAAGTGCACGGCGCGGAGAGCCGAGAGCTCGCGCAGCGATGAGTTTCGTCGCCGCATAACGAGGCCTCTCTTCTTCCCCTCCCTTTGCGAGGAAAACTTCGAGCGCTTCCTCCTCGCTGCGTTTTTCTTTTTGCGAGCGCGCGCGTTCCTTCTCTCGCATATACACCCTACGGCACAAAGATAGACGCAGGAGATAGCGGAGCGTCGAGCCGGAAATTCTGGCAATATAACGTGCGCGCCACGCGAGAGGATTTCACCGTATAGCGTGCTTTTTCTGAACTCTTGCGGCCGCGACTTTTGTGTGTGTATTGCACGAGAGCGCACGAGAGAGGCGTGTGTGTGTAGTTAGCGAGGCGAGGCTTTTGTTTGTATACGTGGCTTGTAATGGGTGGAAAGAAATTGGCTCGCTCGCGTTGATGCAGATATAGACGATTTGATCGGATACATGTGCGAGTTGTTAGTGCAGTAGCTTTTAGTTATTGGCGCATGTTTGAATAAAAGAAAAGAGCGTAAGATACACGTGCGGATTGTCTGCTTAGCGTGTGAAAGTTTACTTTTACATAAGTAAAAGCGCGATTGTTTAGAATGCTGTATAAAGTAAATGTGTCGACATTTCTATTTTAATGTTCCTTAAAGGAATTCAATGGCATTTAAATTATATTGCATCATTAAAGACTAAGAATTTCATTGCATACATTCAAGTTTGCATTATAATATAGATTTTTTTATATGCATTTTTTGCAAGCTAAGAGAATGTACCTAGTTGTGATTTATACTATATAAGAAACTACAAAAAATGATAAGCATCAATTAGTTAAATAATCCTCGTTTTTGTAAGCTAACTTGTAATGACTTACACGGTTCTGCAGATAAGCCAAGTAGACTAAAGTTTTGCGAGACGAGCAGTCTACATTTGGCTGCCATAGGTATTATTTCAATTAGGTGAACGTATGGGTACCACTTCCGTGCATTATACGTATCTATTATACTTGTACGTAGAAGTAAGTAATCTCGTTGACAACTCTGTAACGCCGCAATATATCTCATGTATTTGCACGCGTTGATGTACTCCAAAATGTTCGTATAAGCCGGGAAATTCATTAGTGAAGGGATGTTCATAGGTAATGAGGTCATTAATACCGACATTTCAGAATTATCATGAAATATAAATCATTCATATAAATCGTTTGGAACAAATAATTAGCAAACTAATTTAACTCTTAATATTTTAAAGAATAAATAGTACGCTTTTATGTTACTTATATCAAATAAGCTTGAATTTTCCATTAATTTCAATTATTTTTCTATTGATTTTTTTAGAATATATTTTAGAAGATATTACTTTACATCAGTTTTAATAGATTTAAATGAACCTTTTTTAGTTTGAAAGCAAGTCCATGCATTTAAATTGCTTCACTATATGTTCCTGAGAGAAAAAAACAAGTTGTCGATGCTCCTTGTGCGTTATAGCGTGCTCTATGCAGAGAGCTCGAATCCGGGTCGTAGGATCTCCAGGCAGATACGCTATAAACCACTGGCGTCATATCAAACTCACTGACATATCGTCGGCGAGCCGTCCTCATATCTTAATACTATATGTGTTACGCAGAGTGCAATACGAGCCGTCATACGACCGTGTACAGTACAACGTATAGCCGTAATAAAAGAAAAGTATAAAAAGTATAGTGCTGGCCGTTGGGTGAAATTTACTTTCGAATTGTTCGTTAAAAAATGGAAAGAATCGTTTTGCTATGCTTTAGAATTAAAATTATTATGTATTTTTTAACAATAATATATATTAAGATAAGAGATTTTATTTAGAACATTATTTATTAAGAAATTCAAACTATGGTCAAAAGAACAGGAAATACAAAGCCTTGAAAATACAGCAATTATAGAATTCGTTAAGAATACTGTTTCAAACCAACATTTAGATTGCGTTTACAGCTACGCAAAGCGCAAAGCCTTTAAAATGCTAAAATCCCAGAAAGCGCGCACGTGTGAAATCATTTTAAGCCCGTTGTTCAAACGACATATATACGTATATAGCTATACATACGACGTACCGGCGCGGGTCGCCCGTGACGTGGGCTACGCGGGTTTTCCTGGTGCTACGGCGCATTCCGACTTTCACCGGCGCGCTTATAGGAATGAAATCACGCTTTTAAATACACGAAGCGCGCGGCGCAAGTGTGCCGCCAGGTCGCCGATGATGCCGCTCGCCCGTACGTATATACGCACAGTGCTCTTACCGGGTTCCCGCGTCGGTCCGCGCTAAACGACGTCGATTACGAGGGCTGCACACAGGCGCGACGCGTATATATATATATATATATATGATACCCCGCGCGACGACCGGCGTATACAATATACGCACCCGATGGATCCCACGGCATCTGGACGTCGTAATCGACTTGATATCGCGCACTTACTCGCGGTAAAAGCAGCCTCGGAGCAGCGGTGCGTATATAGCGACTGGAGACCGACGTATGGACATGGACAGGTGAGTGCCGCGAGTATTGCACGGTGCGTGAATGCGCTCCGCAGCTTCAGAATTCGCGTGATCAATGCCCGCCGAGGGGGTTACAATCATGATGGATGGTTCCGGGGCCGCACTGCCGGACAATTCCCCGACGCGCGCGCATGCTCGATGCTGTATATATATATATAGTGTAAATAATAAAGCGTTATCAATCACGGCAGTATATGTATATATCTGTGAGCGGGGTGTATAAATAAAAATAAAAGCGTCGACCTTAGGGGTATTACGAGTCAAGAGTGTATAGGTAGGTACACTGCTTGCAGCAAGATATACGAATCATATATCAGAAGCGACTCCGAGGAGCTTCGTTTTTCATCGATATTGCATTCAAATGCAGCTAAAGTATATAATGGCAAAATAAGGAAATCTCGTCGAAGAAGCTGATATCACATAATTCGAAAATATCCGGAAAATCTTTATTATTATTAGTATTATTATTATTATTTAACATTCAATACATTTTTTCAGGGATGGATTATTGATAATTTTAAATGTGAAAATATATCAGTTCCAATACCATCGAAAGTTAACTGGAAAAATGCTGTAATGATATTTACTCCGTATCTGACGGCACAAATATTATAAGTTTGAACAATATCAACAAAACACCAGGAACCATTGAAGGATAGAAATAGTAGAAACGACATCAGGCAGCCCTCTTCAATGCAAACCGAGAAACCGAGACGCGGAGGTTTACATTCGATAAGCAAAGTATTGTAGTACTTATATATGTATATAAAGCCGCAGCAATAGCCCTTGATGCGGCGGCGCAGAATTCAATTTTATTTATATAATAGACGTGATGTATTGCGCGTGCATATACACCACAGGAGGAGGGGGGGCGTAGAATATCGAATTCCATTAAAGGCTTCTTCTACGCGTGTCAACGATGGCGCTCTCTCTCTCTCTCTCTCTCTCTCTCTCGGCTCTCGAAGCGGCTCTCGCCGCGATAATGTCGTGTTACTTCTGTCATTCAATGGGCGAGTTATACGCGGCTCCCTTCGATTTTCGGTCCCGCTGCACCGCGCACGTTTCCATCGTGCGGCAGCGTCATTTTTATACCTCGTGAACCGCGCGAGCGGCTACTACTCGCCCTATATCGGAAAAAATATTAAAACGCTCGCCGCGAGCCTCGGGTACGCCCGGCTCCTTTTTTTCGAGCCGGCTTTTAATGGGTCGTTCGAGCTGCGATAAAGGTCTCGAACTTTTGTACGCGAGCTCACTAAATACAGTGGGAGATTCGTACAGTGCAGTTTCGTGCGGAATTCGATAATTTAAAGGGTCAAATTTGTAGGTTAATGAATTTGATTATTTGTATAAAGTGGTAGGTGTCTCTCGCAGCAATCCTGTGATTTTAATTATAGCGTTTCCCCGAATCCAGTATTAATTACGTTATTTTCTGATTTTCGATTGACGTATTTCCGACGTATTGGCGTATTTTCACAGAGAATGTATTTTAAAAATGCTTATCATTATAACACCGACTACGTAGTATATATTTGTTTCTTTAGTAATTTTTGAAGACTTATCACATTTTCGAAATGCGAATAATGACAATTGGTCAAATCCGCTTAAACAGAATACGACGGTTACGCTGGCCGCTGCACTAGTTAGATAAGATAACAATTTTAACATTTCTTTCTATTAAAATTAATTGAAACTTTTTCTTCACTTTGACAAAACAGTATTTCAGATGCAAATATAAATTTTATGTTTATTAATCTATAATTTTAATTTCTTTTACAACAATGAAAACTACTATATAATGTATAATAAAACCTATTGTCTTCTGACTCGAGTATAAAAACTAATTAAATGAAGGACATAAATTCAATTAATCATATTAAAAATAAAAAAATTTGCTCCGGATAAAAAATGTTGGGACAAATATGATTTGTCCTCACAAAGAAAGCTTTGTACCTTTTTTATTTCGAAGAAACTTTAAAACTGTTATACATATTGAAAACAATTAATAAGGTTAAAAGTTATAGATTACTAATATTTGATATACTAACATGAATAATAATAATAATAATAATAACTTTTTTTTCGAGGGTATATAGGAAATGCCATCTAAGCCACACCCGACCGGGTCCGCACAGCTGGATAGTGTGGGGCTGGTTGGGGATACATCCGCCGCGAGTGTGATGTAGGACGAAAAATAAAATAAACAAAAGCGCGAGACTACACGACAGATGCAGCACAAACCGACCCACTAAAACCTACCACTCATTCCTCTTCTAGCAGAACCCACCTTAGACCTGTTCATCACAATACTCCAGGATGGTGCCATTCTTGCGTCGCATAGACGAGGGCTTCTTTCTTGATATTAAACGAATTGATATTCGTTTGATCTATCCCGCCACATTTACACGCGTATTCGAACCGGCGCTTCTTCATCTCCGTTCGGAAAGGAGAAGTTGTCTCATCCCTCCCCGCGACATTCGTAAAAGCGGGAGACGTACGTCATCCGATTAGGAAGACGTTTCGTCATCTCCCACCGCAGCCATTTCTACAGGGTCGTCCACCATCCCTGGGTTATGATAGGGTGTCGGACTGATACCCGGCGCTACATTCATACCTTCTTCGATTGCTCTATCCAGGTATCTCTTCTTTTCTCGTAAAACCGACTTAGACGAAAAACGCGTGGAACATATCGTCGCAATCAGCGGACCAAAAAATACACTTCGGGCTCTGAACCTTTCCCATACGTTTGAGGTAAGCGCAGAAGTACCCGTGATTACTCAGGAATTGGGTAAGGTAGTATCCTACCTCCCCGTGGTCTCTGTTTATCCAAGGGGCCAGTTGGTCTATCAGCCTGGCTGTCCATTTACCCTTGGTTTCGTATGTCCAGGATTGTTGCCACGTTGCCATGGTACGCTCCTGTTCCTCCCTGTGGCCGGTTGCTCTGTCCTCTGCTGGTTCTTCCTTCTTCAGTAAGTAGATTTTCTTGCGCTCCTTCGCATGTAGGTCGATCGGGATGATTCCAGCAATAACTAGTACTGTCGGTCCCGAGATCGTGCGGTAGGCGCTAGAGACTCTGAGAGCTCCTCTGCGTTGAACGGAAGCGATTCTAATCCGGTATGACTCCTTATCCATTGCATCAGCCCATATTTCAGAGCCGTACAATAGGATGGATGTGATGACTGACATGAGCAGCCGTCGCTTGCTCGCTTTGGGGTCACTCGTGTTCGCCATGAGACGGCTCAGTTGTGTCGTCTTTGTCGCCGCTTTGTCCTCTGCATAGGCCAGGTGACGACAGAAGGTAAGCTTGGTATCTAGTTTGAGTCCCAGATACATAGCTTCCCTTCTCGTCAAAACCTCCGTCTCTCCCACTTTCATGGTAAAGATGGGGTTTATCCGCTTACCGGTGAAGGGCACGATCTCTGTCTTAGCGGCTGCCAAGTCGAGTCCGTGTTCCCGCATCCAGCGCGAGATCCTGCACATCGCCTGGTTGAGCAGGTATTGTGCTCTTTCAAAGTCCCGCGCGATGATGACTAGAGTGACATCATCGGCGTGCGCTATCATGTACACTCCTTCTGGCAGCCAAAGCCTGAGCAGGTCGTACAGAATGTTCCAAAAATCTGAACCAAAGATCGACCCCTGTGCCACGCCGGCGCTGAGATATTTCTCGCGTTTGCCTTCTTCTGTATCATAGCGGAGAATACGGTCCTTCAAGTAGTCTCGTATTACCCGCATGATGTACTCCGGGATTCTGAACACGTTCAACGCTTCCAAGATGTCAGGCCACCTGGCCGAGTTGAAGGCGGTCTTTACGTCCAGCGTGACCACGAGTGCGATGTTCCTGGAAAAATGATTTCCAGTCAACGCCTTCCTGCCCTGCTGTACTACCTCCCGTATAGCATCCACCGTGGATCGCCGTTTTTTGCAAAGTAGCCTGACGGAAGCCGGAGATCACTTCCCTTTCCTTTGCCGATCAGCACGAGGCGCGCAACCTTCCAGAGGGTACCAAAGACACCCGCCTTCAGGCATGCGTTGTACATGTTCAGCAAGAGAGACGGTGCTCTCACCGCGACGATCTTCAATGTCTCAGCTGGTATCCCGTCGGACCCAGGGGCCTTTCCGCTACGCATCATTTTGGCGTCGATCTGCAGCTCCCCGCTTAGAATAAGGGATGCGATGGGAATAGAGTGTCCACGATTCGTGACATGGTGCTTTCGTCATAAGGATGATTCGGGACCGCGCAATGTTTCTTGGTCACGATCTTATAGCCCAAGCCCCACACGTCCCGATTAACTTCCTCCGTCAGGTTCTTCCAGCACTCTGCCTTGCTCCGGTTGATCTCGTGTCGGAGCTGTCGGCGGCTGCGCTGAAAACAATGCTGCTTGCGGTTTGTTTCGCTTTCTTTACGCTCTTCTTCTGAGGCGTTTCGCTTCCACTTTCAGTTGCGCGATTTCGTCAGACCACCTTATTGGTAAATAAGCTTGGCGTTTTCCATGTCGTGATCCTTTGCGCGGTATGGATGCGTCGCAGGCTCGGTGAATGAGACCCATGGTCTCCCTCACAAGAGTCTCCGCTCCGTCCCTGCTTTCGGCGGTGCTTGTCGTAGTAATGTTCTGTTGTCCTTCTAGGAGTACCTGGACTAATTTGTCGGTGTTCAACTTGGCCAGATTCCATCGGGGTGGCTTTACCGCGACTCTTGCCTGCGATTGGGATTTATCGAGCAGCTGAAAGGTGATGTATTGGTGGTCGCTTCCGTTGTAATCCTACAGTACCCTCCAATCCGACGCTCTATGCGCTAGATTTTCGGATACGAAAGACACGTCCGGAATCGTTCCAACATACCCCACCCTTCTGAATGTCGGCGTGTTCCCAACGTTGAGAGCTATCAGGCCGAGTATGGATACCATCTCCATGATGACATTTCCTCTGCTGTCCGGCTCTGACATGCCCCACTCTAATGCTCGCGCATTGAAGTCGCCGGCGACCACGATTTCGCCTTGCATCTCGCGAATCGCGTCTACCCGCTCGTCCATGCTCCGCCTGAAATCATCGATGGGAACGTTTGGGGTATAATAGCAGCTCACATAAATTACGTCTCTGCTTGTCACCCAAAAAAAGCCTCTCCCGGCTCCGTGTTCGTCCACTCTGATGGTTTGTGGGTTTACGAAGATTGCCGCTGTGCCAAGTGTATCTGGGTACCAGGTGGGCTTGTCCCAGTTACAGTACTGCTCGCTGATTAGTAGTACGAGTACATCAACCTTCGTCTCAGATATATAATGAGTCAGAAGGCTGTAGGCTAAATCGGCTCTGTGGAGGTTCGCTTGAAGGACCGTTAAACGGTCCATCATTAACGCTTGGCTTTGAGCTTTTTAAGCGTTTCGCGAAACGTTCTACGCTGTCCTGAGCCCGGTGTGTGGCCCAGCTGTGTTTGGTCTACTTTCAGGTCAGTACACAGGATGCACTTCGCCTCGGTAGCCTTGCAAGCTGCTCCTTTGTGACCTTCCGCGCCACATTTGTAGCAGACCATGCTTCTGTCTGGACCATGACAATCACGCGCTTCATGTTCGTAACCCAGACATCTGAAGCACCGCTGGAGCCGCTGCCATCTTCTCAGTCGGCAGTTCATTTAACCGACTTTCAGGCGGTTCTTCGCAAGGAGGAACTCTGCCTTTTCCTGGTCCATCTCTACCATGGCCATTCGTTGTTCCCTGGTACTGGGTTTTGTCAGCGAAACGCTGATCTCTCCAGTTAAGGCTTCTGCCTTCTTCAAAGATCTTCTTAATCGCCATCTCCACCTCTTCTTTGTTGGTGAGGCTGTCAAGGTCTCTGACTTCCACGTTTGTCTTGGGTGTGAGGTTCTTTAAGACCCCCGACTGGCTCATTGCCTTCCTGATGGAGTCTCCTTCAGTCCTCAGCTCCTGGTCATTGATGTTTTTACCCATCTCTACCAGGATGTCGCCAGGCCTGGTTTTTCTGACATAAATATCAGTGGTTGGACATTCGGTGGTGACCTTTTCGCGGACATTCGTAAGAACCTCTGCGTAGCTGACTCCATTTACAGGTCGAATCAGGACAGCCTTGGGTCGCTTCCTAGGCATCCTCCTCTTCTTCTTTTTTGGAGGCTTTTGAGCAGCCTCGCTCGTCTTGTTAGCCCGTGTTCTGGCTGTTAGGGGCATCTATTGCTGTGGTTTCTGCTGCAGTTGTTTTCGCAGCTGCTAGCGTTCTTCTTGTTGGAGCCGCAATTGTTCTTTTGTCTGCTGCTCTGGTTGCCTCTGCTGCTGCTGCACTTTCTTTGCTGCAGCTTTCTCCTTCTTTGACCGGACCGTCACAAAACCGGCGACATTCGAGGGTCCAGTGGCCTTAGCCTTCTTGTCGATGACTGCTGTCTCGGCACTATCGGAGTCCCTATCTGTGGTCGTCCCTGTCCTGTGGTCGTCCCCTTTTATTTTGAGGCCGCTGACTGGAGATAGCCGCGGCTCCTAGAGTCTCTATTGGGCCTTGCTCTTCGGTGTTGATGAGCAGGCGGTCCCTCCACTTGTCGAAAACTTCGACGAGCGTTGGGATGGACATCTTGATGTCGTTATTGACACCAGGCTACCTCTTTAGCCCGGCAGTGATTGTGGAGCAAGCTGCTCCACAACCATTTCCTCATCGCAGATTTGGTGTTTACCTGCCTCCTCGTTTATCTTATGGTTATGTAGCGACATTTTCTTTCTTGTTTGTTAACCGGCGCATCGTGCGTAGGGGGGCGAGCCGAAATAGCTAGGAGCGGGTACACCCTTGGATACTTTGATCCTACCTCAGATAGCTGAGGCCCAGCCTTCGTTAATAATAATAATAATAATAATAATAATAATAATAATAATAATAATAATAATAATAATAATAATAATAATAATAATAATAATAATAATGATAATAATAATAATGATAATAATAATAATAATAATAATAATAATAATAATAATAATAATAATAATAATAATAATAATAATAATAATAATAATAATAATAATAATAATAATAATAATAATAATAATAATAATAATAATAATAATAATAATAATAATAATAATAATAATAATAATAATAATAATAATAATAATAATAATAATAATAATAATAATAATAATAATAATAATAATAATAATAATAATAATAATAATAATAATAATAATAATAATAATAATAATAATAATAATAATAATAATAATAATAATAATAATAATATTAAAATTATTCGCGATACATTTTAATTTAATTCTGATGTGAACAAATTTTGCTTTTGTTAACGCGAAAGAAACGTGTTACAGTTCTTCTCTGTTCTATATAACCTTTTAAAACTTTTATGCACGCAAAACGTTACATATTTCCCAGTGCTGAAGTTAAATCATTTACACTTAAAAAATCACGTGGCAATTCACACAGGTATCAAACACTATGACCATTTAAAATTTGAAACAATATGTTTATTAACTGATGCTACATATTATTACATACCAAAATTATTTTTTTATAACACATTTATCTCTGAATAAAACATAACCTTTCTACGTTCAGTTATACAAAAAACTTCGGATAGCACAATAAATTACAGAATCTACTCTGCATGATTGAAACTAAAATTGCACATCACGTGAAAAATTGAGTTCGTCCCGCGACGCGTTGCCGCTGTGATTGCGGTGTGGGTGTGTGCATCGCGATATTCGAAACTTTCGATTTTCCGCGCCGTTGGCAAATTCGAATTCGCGCGCGTCCTAATCGAATCCGCCCCGCGACGAGGAACGAGGAGAGCCTTGATGATGGAATTCGTCGCTCGCTCGCGCATAATACGTGCGCCCTTCGGCACCCACGTCGCTTCACCCCCGCGTATATACATCCTGCGCATATACTTATATATAGTGTACGCCCACGGCGGGCGTCTTTTGCCTCGATGAGCGCGCGTTTTCGCGCGGTGAGAAAGAGAGAGAGGGAGGGCGCCAGAGAAGATGAAAGGCGCGCAAAGTGTCGTGAATCGCGGAAAAAATTGGGGAGTGCGCACGGATTATTTCTTGTGGAGAAATTTCGCTGGGTGTGAAGATTCAATGTTTGCGTTTGCGAACAAAAATGTAGAGGTGAGTTTTGCAGCGAATCGATATATCTCATGAATGGCTGATGAGGTAATTTCATATGATAGTTTATTGATATTCGAGCGTTTATTGATCCGTTAACTCCTGATATATGATTTATCGAAGATACATATGAAATAGTAATGATCTTTTAGCATTGCGTTTTCTTAATGCGTGGGCGTGATTTAACGTTGCGAAATGAATATGGAAAATTCTGAAATGAACAAATTTTTTTAACATTTTTATTTTTGAAGCGCTTTAAACTTGTTGGGTTCAAATATGTTGTGAATATTGTAACATCAGAAGCTAAAGGTTTTAGTGTATTAAATATTCTGTGAACATATCGAAATTCGTGAATGATTTATTATGCATAGAAATAAAAGAAAGAATATAATATTACATTATTTTCATTTAACAAAGTTAAACGAATAGAACACATGATCTAGATAATAACTTAAGCTAAAAGTTTTCACATAGTATGGGATCACGTATTATATTACAAGTTTTAAAATTATTTACATTAGAATATTATATGCAAGTTGAAACGAGCTGAAACTTTGAATTTCATTTCTGTCAGATGCGCTTGCAGAATATCATTAACATTTCGTAGAAATAATTTATGGTATATTTTAATTCGAATTCATCTAAAATAATAAATAAGTTCTGCACATATATCTTCGCTGAAAGGTGCTTCAAGCCACATAAGTTCTGTGCATTAACTGTTTATTCTCGGGGCTTCAAATACCGAGAATATATCTTTACAGTTAACGAATTGAGATTTGGATTGGTAATATTATGTAAGCTAGAGGTAAACAATAAATTAAACAGTTATTATACCTAATCACATCTAAATATAGATACTCTGAGGGTAAATAAAGTTTTGCATAGTCAATGAGAGTATTAATTTATATAATAAAGTTTAATTTATAAAATAAAGTCTAATTTATATAATAAAGTCTAATTTATATAATAAAGTCTAATTTATATAATAAAGTCTAATTTATATAATAAAGTCATATAATCACGTTTGTTATATAACCTTGTTCTAACGGACTAACAAATATAGTTTAACAGTAAAGTGTCACGAATTTCAGTTAACCTTATTGATACATACATCTAAATATATATATATTTATTTGTATTAAAGAAATTCTTTTTCCATGTAATTACTCCATAAGTTAGCGAAATTAAATTACTCAGAATGAAAGTTTGATTTTAATTTAATTAACAGCAATCGACAAGTTCACAAACGTTGCAACACTTTTACTTGATTACAATAAGAAACCCACCTTTTCAATTACCTTTTCAAATAAGTGATTGGCATAATACATACTTAGAATTATCTTAATATTACAAAGGTTTCACCCGTCATCATTATTATATTTAGTCCAATCTATGGAGACAAATGCCTTTCATTTTTCGTTTAGGCACTCAACATGAGTATTTTACAACTAGACTCCTTTATTTATTTTCACATGAATTAAAATTATTTTTCCCTAACGGCTAGTCGATAAGAAGATAGTATGAGGTGCGAAGTTTGTACTAACTTCATGCGATATCAGTGATACTAGAGTTTACCAAAAATTACTTGGCTATCGCAAGGCCGAGTGCTGCTGCATTGATATAACTGCTGGATGCGATTATTGTATAAAGCTGCTGGAACGACTGCTGTTAGAGTAAACAAGTATGAATTCATGTGAAAATATTATGGAACCTATAATATCAACATCGCACGAACCTTCCATGCAATAATATCAAAGTATTTCACTCCGTGTAGTTATTAAGTAGCTTATGAAACAACTAGAAAACCCCATAAATGTCCGAAAACATTTAAGAGCAACTGAATCAATTAATTATTGAAAACCAAATTTTTTTTTCAATACCTTTAACTAGTTCTACTTGGTGAATCTGCAAGTAATGCAAAGTAAATAAGTCCATTGATTGTTCGCAAAATGTTAGTTCATGTATTTAATCTGCATAACTTTTAGAATAGTATACAATATATACTATTTAGAATTAACGTGAAAATAACTGTTCAATGATTTAAAATTCAACATTACAAAATGTATACAAATCTAACATTGTTTTTAGTTTAGTAAAATAGATTAATTTATCAATGCGTCCACAACTTTATAAATCAAAATTCAATTCAATACAAAGCATTACGGTAGCACAACAACGATTAAAGCCCAACATACTTTCGAAATATGTACAAAAGACTCGCACGGAATTCGCATAATTTGTAGATTTTACGCTAACGCATTTATTATTTATGTCATACTCGCAGTTCTTATTTCCTTGTGTTATTTCAATAATCCTTTCTCCGAAATTCCTCTCGTATAATACAGACTACAGAGGGAGAAAAAGAGAGGAAGGCAGCTGTGCGCAAAGACGCCGAGAAAAGAAATCGCGAATTCCACGAGGCTCCGCGCCGAGAGAACGCGAAGGTAGGCAACCTGGTGAAAAAAGGAAATAATAAAAGTGGAGATGCCGCGGGAGAAGAAGACCCGAAATTCCCGTACGTGACTCTCGAGGGCGAGCGAGCGCGCGCACGCTATGCCTCCTGTTCCTTCTCCACCAACGTCTTGTGCGAGATTTCCTCGTAAAAATCGAATGAAGGCTTAATCATTTTTCAGCAATTTTTCGTCCTGCCGATTCGGCGAAATTTTTCGATCTTCGCTTCTGCTCGAAGAGAAAAGTTTAGAAAAATACGCTTTGCACTTTATGACTGATAAATTAACGAATGAGATGTTTGAGATAAAATAGGTAAGAAACTAAATTTATTGTATGAATTATGATACTTAATATAAATAGAGCATATAAATGTTCTACAATAATTATCGGTATTCTTGACGATGAAAGTAAAGTATGTATTGGTTTTTTTCAAGTGACAATATTCAATTTTCAATTTATTCTGATAATTCAGAAAGTAAGTATAGAAGTATCTATATTTGAAATAACTATTTTGTGAGGTGGAAAGTGTCACAGCTGCAAGTCGTGAATTTTCTCCGATCCGCCGCGCATGTTTCTATAATTGAAATAATGAAACCCTCGTTTCAATGTTTTACAATACGACATTATATTTCCAATATTTACTTTTTGACACTAAGATGCATTTTACAAAAAATACAAATAATATAAGAATATACATAATCTACCAATATATATATACATATATATATATATATATATATATATATATATATATATATATATATATATATATTTGTATTGAATCGCCTAAAAGACGGTATTCCCTTTCCTTCTTATTTTAATACATTATGAATATCGAGAGATACCATATTGTGTTATATGCAAAACTAAACTGAATTCAATTACAAACCATAATTGACTGTTCGCTTATATTGCTTATAATACTACATAATATCCTGCGCACTTGACTAATAACAAATAAACAGAAAAATGTACTAATGCTATATCCACTATAGGTACACTTTTTTACACTGAAAGTTCACACATATATTTTTGACAATCACAGAAAGAAGTTCACAGTTTCAACAGATAAAAATACAGTATAATCATTGGATTGAAACTTTTTTGATTTTGAATTTACTTTGATAACAAACTTTGAAAAAAGTCAAATAAATTAAATTACATCTTTGAAGAAATGCTGCAAAATCAATTTAAATCTTTCGGTATACTTGGCATTTACTTCCTTCAAAAAGGTAGATAATTCAATCCGAAAGTTTATCCTCATATCAAATATCAAAATATTGGCGAAGATGTAAGAGAAAATATAGTTTTAACATATGGTAATTATACTGGTATTGACATGTAAATAAAATTTTAACCATCCAAATTAAGAATTTCAAATACATATGATTTCCAGAAGCAGTAATGTATCTTTCAGACTTCATACTTATAAAATGCTATTTTCATAAAATAAAAGACGGATTAAACTTATGAATTAAATCAATGAACATTTTTAGTACTTATATACTAATAAGGTTAACTTAAGCGATAATTATTCTTCTGAAAAAAGTGATTTAATGCATGAGAAAGTATTTAATATAAATATCTACAATTTTCCTATTTACAAAATAATCAGGCTTTAATGAATATGTTATATACATTACACATTGGGCCCCAATGATTTGGTTATCATTCCACGATGAATAACGGGAATAAAGCAGGTACGAAATGGCTAACATTTTTATACATTAAATATTTTTGTTTCAATAATCATTTCGATGAACTATTGAATAAATATTTGTTGCTTTGTATGAGTTTCGGGTGATTATTTATGTTGTTCTTGTTATTGTACAATAATATTGTAACAAACATATATCATTTTCTTTAAAAAGACGGTAAGTATTCGAAATTCTGCAAAGTATATTCTGTAAAATATATATCTTTTATAATTACCGCCCTTATTTTCTTATGTCTAATTAACACGTTAAATACGTGAATTTAAAATTAAGAAGACGTCATAGTATTAGTAAGTAGAAAAGACAATTTAATAACCTCCGACCATTTACATTAGCATGCATTAATATACTATTTCCTCATTAAACTACTCATAAAAATCCTCACGAGAATATTAAAATCGAAGCTTCGACAAGGCCTCTACCAATAATCACAATAAAAATGAAGGCAACAATTCGTGACTCATCGCTACCTGCTCATCAAAGGTCGAATTCCGTCAACCCGAATTAATTTTCCCTCCCTTCGCGTGCATTAACTAATTTTCGCTCAATACGCACGCACATTACATACGATTTCCACAGAGCGTCGCGTACGCTCCTGCATAACGCGCTTACAGGGATGAAAAGTACGATACCGAATTTCCATCACGTTCACCCGGGCTCCAAACCGACACTACATACACACACACGCACACACACGGCACCTATGTACATTTCGAAAGCGCGGACGCACAAGGTGTTGCACCATACATACTTTCATTTTCCAGCGCCGCCGCCGCCGCAGCGCCTCTTGCCAATAAATAATCGCACCGCGTCGTGATACCTATATACTATACACGCAGCACCACTGGCGAGGATCTTTTTTTTATACGCTTTTATATACCCCTCTCACTCGACGCTTCTTTTTTTTATAGCGGCCGCGCGAGAACCCCTGCGCGTCTAGGAAATTGCGCACGGGGGGGAAACTCGCGTCAGGTATAATGGCGCGCGGTTCGCCAGCGGTGGGTTATTGTATAATACGCGTACGCGCGCATTCGAATGGCTCGCGCGCGGTTTTTATGATTCCAGACGCAGGCAAGCGCTCCGCGGCGAGAGATATATATTCATAGCGCGAGAGGAGGTTTTGTTTTCTTTCTGTATAATAGAGGGCCTCGCTTTGACGCACTTTTTTTTACCTGCACACTAGAGGCGCGGGGTGGATATGCGGTATAGAAAAAGTTGATAACGATGGTTTTGTGTGTATGGCTCTTGTTGGGAGCAAAAACAAAGCCGCACTCTCGGGCTACGCGCAGTGTTTGTCTTGTGTGACGTTCGATTTATAGCTCTGCTGCAGTTTGTATGAAGGCCTCGATTACACGTGCTTGAATAAATCGTGTTCCATAAATGCTTGTATAATTGGTACTATTTTATTCATTATTAAATTTTATTACATAAATGATCTTCTTTAAATAACATTAAAATGTGCAAGCTATGCATCAATAAATTAGCTTAAGTATACAGTATTTATTGCTTTTAAAATTTTCTTTATCGGATTAAACTTAATCTAGTACCTTGAGAGTTGAATTATTCATGATAACGGAAGCTACGCTGTTTTACGAAAAATTAAATATATTCAAACTCTCGCGCGTAATCAGGCGCATATTATACGTACAGTTCCAAAATCCAGCAAAAAAACCTCCGCAAAACATCGGGTTAAAACTGTTCGTGAATATTCATAAACGCTCGTATAAATAAAACATATAAACATAAACATGCATAGCCCTGCAAAAATGCGAAAAATCTTTCGCTGCACCGAGAAAGGCAAAATAAAAGACAAAGCAGAGCTATATATACGTACCAGCAGAAGCGGCATCGGCTGACGAGGAGGTCGACGTCAGTGAGATAAGAAAAATACTTGACGTCACCCACACAACGGCGCAGGCAAGCCCACCGTTGTTCGGCACTCGGCGCATCTTCAACGCATCAAGTGGCCTTTGCTCGGAGCCACTACACCTGCAAAAACAGAAAAAAAGAGCCACCGTTATTCACTTAATTACTCAACGTCCCTTTCACGGGATCACTCGGTAGCCACGCTGCTGCTGCTGCTGCTGCTTCTGCCGATGAGCAGTACAAAAACCAGCCAGCCATTAACAAAAAAAAAAAGAATTAACCGAGAAAAAAGATTACACCGGCCGAGTAGCCCCCGAGGCCCCTAAAGAAAATCCTTCAACCAGCCCAAACAAGAAGGAAACTCATCCGCCTTCAATTTCGCTTTACTACTGCCGCGCGCCCATCAGTGCCTATATATACCTCTCAACTCTCCTAGGCCAAAAGGAGAGGAGAGATAAAGCCCGAGTACAGAGCGAGAGAGCAACTAACAGCTGCAGCGCGCCAACCGAGCTTCGATTGAAAGAAAGCGCAGAGTCCGGCGTCAAAGGGGGGACGTAAAAAACGAGCTGCGCGACCGAGCTCTCTCTCTCTTTCTCTCTTTCTCGATTCACTCATACCTATATATACGAAGCCCTCTGTATTCTGCAATATATATATATATATATATATAGCTAAAAATCAGAGGAAAAGCTCTGGGTTGCCGGTTAGTATAGTTCCGCGGGATCAACGAAAGTACGAAGTATACGAATCCTCCTCCTCCTACTTGCCAGGCTGAAATATTAAAAGGAAATGAGGGAAGGGAGGCGGGTAGAATATATACAGCGCTCCCTCGCGTACGCGCTGCTGCTGCTGCTCCTCTCCCCTCTCTCTCTCTCTCTCTCTCTATACATATACTCACATAAAAAGGGCAAGAGCCTAATTCCATTATCCTCGCGGGGGCGCGTTGCGGCGCGCCCTTTATACCTCGCGTTTCTCTCCCTCTCCCTTATTTCATATATATATACGCCGAGACTCTCGACCGCGGCGCGGCGGCGAAAACGTTTCATTTGCCCTCTCCGCGCGCACATCTACTCCGGCTTCCCTCCTTGAAGCCCGTTCTAACTATCTACCGGGATTTGTTAGCTACGGTGGACCGACGTGGATGAGAAGAGCGCGCCAGCGAGGGAGCGAGCGCTAAGAGGATGAATAACAATGGCGGTGCGCAGCTCCTCAGTCGTTATACGCCCGGGGAATATTCTAATGTGCCAGTCTCTCTGTCTCTTTCCCCCGTCTCGCTCGCGCTCCTGCAGGCTCCTGCAGCCTGTTATATACGTTATTCATGAGACAAGGCCTCGAGACTTCTGCTTCGGAAACTGCGGATCGCGCTGCGTTATAGTACGTGCGCGTGCTGCGCTGCACATCAGAAGTAACATCCCGCTCCGTCATTCTATTCCGCACGGTGCGGCTCTTGGCTTTTCTTTTTCGCCTCGGCTAACTTGCCTTCTTATCTCTCTCTCTCTCTCTCTCTCTCTCTCTCTCTCTCACTCTTCCTCCACATAGCTTTCTCATTCACTATTTTCCTTTTGCTCGCTTTGTGGCGCCTTAAGGCCGTTGGATTTCGCTGTAGATTCCCCCGTTTAATGCCGCTTTATTTCCTCTTCTCGCGCGCACCCCCACCCATTCTGTTCGTTTTTTATCTTCTGTTGCGCAGAATATATATAGCTGCCTCGAAATTTTCCTTTCTTAGCTTGGATACCGCCCGGCTCGCTGCAGCTACTGCTGCTGTTGCTGCTGACTGCCGGAAGGGAAATAAGAAGGAAAATTCTCTGTAATCTTTTTCTCGAGAACAAGGGCACATGAAGACACTCGACTCATCTCTGCGCGCGTCCTTCTCTCTCTCTCTCTCTCTCTCTCTCTCTCTCTCTCTCTCTCTCTCTTTGTTTCTTTCTTATTCTTCGCCGAGCCTCGTACTTTTCTTTGTGATTTTTTAAACACCACTCTTCCCTTCAAAGCTTATACAGCTCCGCTTATGCCATACGATACGTATATGGCTTGCGCGTGCGTGTGTCTGCGTGCGTGCGGGTGTGAGTGTGTGTGTACCCGGGTGCGGCAGGCCCCGTCGACGCTTTTTACGAGCGGGATGCTACTTTATACCGTAACTGCCGCTCCGTAGTTTCAGGTAGCCAGTGTATATGTATGTACACGCCCACAGGCTCACAGAGTAAGTAGAGAAATGCCGGCTTGGCTCAGACGTACATTAAATTATTCGCTAGCGTACCAGCTAGCTTTTCGGGAAATGTTATCGGGAAAAGTCGGAAGGCCAAGAGCGCGTAATCGCGAGATAAAAGACGAGGAATCGCGCGTAGTTTTCGCCAATGAATGTTTCGTGGGGAATTTTTTATCCGTTGATTGCCGGCGCACACCCAACGCGCGCTTATTTATACCATCCGGGGAGAAAATATGTTTCGGATAGTGCGCAGATGTGCGCTGCTGATGCTGCACTGCACTTTTTCGCGTCGGATTCCTGTTACAAGCGAAAATATTGACTTTTGTGTCTACCCTTTGATTTTCTTTTATTTTTTCGAAAAAAATTTTATCCGTTTTGGTTATAATATTCAACCAGTATTAATGTAATAAATTCTTTCCAATATTTATAAAAAAAGTAAAGTTTCATACATATGTTATTCAAACATGTTTGCATTATAATTCGATTGTTCAAGCCATTTACGCGTATAATTGGCTTTTTAAAGTGTTATTCAACTCCAACCCGCATAATGGCCGCGACGGATTTTTCGATCGCTAATATTTTTCTTATATTTAACTACACGCTTCGTTTAAAAATATATTTTGAACTTTTGTTTTTATGAAATATTAATGACTATGATATTTATGGCGTATTTAGTTAACATCCATTTAAAAAAAATTACTTCGTAAAAAGTTATAAAAATTATGATAAATTATATTTTTGTTACTAATTTAATTATAAAAAATATGTATTTAGATAACGAAAATATTTGATGACACTATAATATATGCTACTTGAAATCTCTTTAACTGACTTGCGATCAACATTGAGTCACAATTTATATTTTTGACATTCAAGTCACATATCGATTGAAGGTAACTCGGTCTATTATGTGCAAAGAGAGAACAATAATGACGACATACCCATATAATTTTCTAAAGATAATATTGCACCGCGCTTACTATACGCTTAGTCTGTTTTCTTAATTGCTTGACGAAATTTAATTACGTCGTCAAAACAGCTCTTCATTGCAGGTGTATTACAAATTCTTTTAATTCAGTGCAATCTCTTTGACACTACTATTATCTATTTAACATTGTTTTATAAAATTATTTCTGTCGTATACGTTATTCTCTATTTATAGTGTGTATAATGGTTACAAGGCCAAGTTACTGATCGATGCTTTCAGATTTTATATTTTTTTTTCTCGTTTAGCTGACACAAAGTTTCTACTTCGTGAACTTTTTCATTATTGCACGCGCTTACGCTTCACAATTAGCTTTCCAAGAAGTTTTTATGGAAAGTCATGAATGTAAAGTCAAACGGAAAATCAAAACCTAGTGAAGTTAAACATCTTTATATACGAAGAAAGTTTCCTTAAAGTACTGCCATCGCTGCAATTTTCGTTAAAAGCTATAGCAGGTAAGGAGCTTAAGTAGACGAAAATGGTACACAATGGTAAGATACTTTTTAAAAGCTTATATAAATACACAAATAATATGTATCTCAGAATGATAATACAAATGAAAATTATAAATTTGCCAACAAACTCATTAAAATCGTGTATACAATGCAATAACAAAGTACATTTACACGTATATATATTGATCATATTTAAAATAAAAAGTACATTACATATACATATTACTCATATTTTAAATTAAAGTATTGTATAATGTATATACAGTATTTAATAAGGGCCAAATAATATCTTTGATAAATATATAAAAATTACAATTTTATAAGCATATAGTAAAGCCAGAATTGAATTTCTTTTTAAAAATATGCTTAAGAGAAAACATACAAAATATATAATATTTTAGAAATTTTTCAAACATAAAGTTTACCAAACATTAAAATCTGAAAATAACATTTTTCTAACACTTTCACTGATGGTTACCTACTTGCTGAAGGAAAGGCGTTTATAGTTGACGAATTTATGTGACGACTACATGTTTGTGTGCTTGAGTAGAAACTGGCTGGGTACAGTTAGACGCAATTTCAGAACCCGTATAGATTTACTTTTTTATGTAGTCGTTAACTTTAAGCACATTATATCCCCAAGTTTAATACTTTTTCCTTTACGATAATAATTAAAATGTTTGTTTCCAAAGCGATTATTGGTCTTTTATGAAAAAGAAAAATAGTATTATGGATATATTATATGAAAAAAATCAGTATTTGGCTTAGGTTAAAAAAATGTAATTATCAAATCTGTTTTAATTATGTTATCTCTGTCTTATTAGCTTTACTGCTGATAAATAATATCAGGTAAAAATATATTACTGCGTAATTGCATTTACGTTTTCAATAAAATAAAATGATTTTTTAAGTAAACTCTACGCCTTATTACATCATCTACATTAGTGCTTAATAACATTGACTCAAGACTATTACCCGGGAATCACTTTTTCACCAATATTCTAAGAAAATAAATAATAACTTTCTTGAACAGCGTCGGCAAACTGGATACAACCGCGCTGCTCTGATAAACCCCTCAATTATCGCGCCGGCAAACTTACCCGAAAATAGATTCAAACTTCCCCCCCCCCCCCCCCCTCATCGGCTCCAGCGCGCGCGACGCCGCTTAATACACGGGGACGTCGCGTGTCGCCCGGGTATTATGAATAATTCAATTACACTTCCTTCAGACAGTCATACATGCATCATGGATAACCCGCGATTCCAGCCGTGAATATTCCCGAATGGAAATTCGAACTCACTCCCAGCCTCCCTCCCATCCTCTCGGGCTTTATAACGAGATTAAGCGTGTACGCGCGGGGTCCTCGAAGCCCCCCGGCCGCGGAATTGACATTTTGATTCAATCAGTCGCGCTCGGCTGCGTGGGAATGTTTTTGTTCGCTGATCGCGCGGCCGAAAGTGCCGTACCGTGACCAATGCGGACCGCTGCGTGCATACACACACTCGTGCACTTGCTGCAGATATAGGTATATATAGTGACGCGACGCGGGCTTTTTTCCTCGAGAGTCGCGCTGCTCTGGGTTCTGCCCGCGCGGGTTCTTTTGCCAGGTCAAACATCACTGTGTAACCGCACGACGGCGTAGTTGCGGGCAATCTGATTTCGCCCGGTATGACAAACTTTTAATGGACTCGAATTGAGTTGCTGTAAAGCGCGCGCCCCGCGGTCCGAGTGTTTATGATTGGAGGATGCGGATCGTTTGAGCGAAAAAATATAACTAGGTAGAGAGGGACGTTCGGTTTGAGCGCTGGATTTGTGAAGAGCATTTAGCGATTTATGATAACATTGGTCAGGTGGCCAACAATTTTCAATTCAATGCAGTTTTGTCGGTTATTTGGGGACTGAAAATGCTAAAAATGTTTGGATAAAAATATAACTTCACCCTTATTTTGTTAATTTTAAATACATTTGCGTTATTATATAGCGTAGTTTAGTGCACGTTGTAAAATCCAAACCATATATAAATTACTTTGTAAAAACTGTATTTAAATTACGTTCTAAAAATCACTTAATAATTAAATGTTTAATATATAATATCACTTTGACCAATTTACTTTTCGTATGTTTCATATTGCAACCAAATACGTGTGTGCATGTATAATTCACATGGCTATAAGCGAAGATGTATAGAATAATAAAGACTTTTATGTCACCACAGCCTTGCAATATACCCTTTCAGTGTACTTTGTTAATGTAATTCTAAATGAATACAAAGAATGTATGTCAACGATGTACGCATTGTATTTTAACACAAACTATATGAAATTCTTTGCTAAGGAACAATTCGAAATTATATTTTTTGTAATTTGTAAGTAATTAAATTAAAATTCATCAAAATAGTTGACGTATGTTTCGGTATGTATTTATCGACATCGAGATTAAATGAAACCACGTCAGTTAACAATTAAAAGTATTAAGAGTAAAAGTATTAAGAATGTATTTAAATGCCACTTCAAAGAGTTAAACCATTAGAATTGTTTTCATAAGCAGTATAAAATATGATAAATAACACTATTATAGTTTATTATTATAGTTCACTATTATAGTTTTTTATTATAGTCCAAAGTTCATAAGATAAAATAAAAATTTCTATAACCATTAGAAAAAATAAATAGGATGAAACAATCATGGTCTCATTATTGTTCCATCTTATTATATAATACATCTACGATCATTAGAAGCAATTGCATCATTATAAAAATATACTGACGTAAATTTATACTGTCGTTTATATATTATAAAAAAAGTAAGTCCTCATAGCCGAAGAAAGTTCATAAAAGCAATAAAATGGTAAGCCATATGGACATGTCTATATAGCAATGCATGCAAGAAGATATCTAATTAATATGCATAGTTATACTCCCTTCTCATTCGCTTACAACTAACACCATATCCCTTAAATTCTTTTAGAATACAAAAAAAAATCTTTTTCCTTAAATCCGTATAAAACGGATGTATCTCGTAAACATCCTCTCGTATTAATATCGAATAACTTTGCATTCAATTTCCAATAACAGCTTACAAACCTCCAGCACTATAGTTTGGGCAAAAGACCGATACACAGGCGAATTATGACTTTCACATCGATTCCCACTGCTGCTGCACGTGCTTACACCCATAAAAAGTCATCGCCCCCACCGGCGTATATACACAAATATCGAGAAAACCGCCGAACGTGAACAGGTTCACCATGCAGCAACGGCAACAACAACAACGAGGCATCCTACCCGACAGAGGTATAAGGTCACATTTCACGATCGGCGCGCATATCGTCCGATCGGCGCTCACGCGCCCGAAATTATACCGGCGCCCCGCGCGCGCGTAACTTTGCCAGGCGGGGGAGAGGGTCCCGGAGGGAGTTAGGCGCGGGATAATAAGCGGCTCCTGACGCGATTACCGCGGTGTAATTACCCGCCGGGCGTTTGAGCGTCTACGACGCTCTCTCTCTCTCTCTCTCTCTCTCTCTCTCTCTCTCTCTTTCTCCATCTCTCTCGTGTACAGGTATATATAGCTCGAAGCCCGTATAGCTGCGCGTTATATACCTGCCTACGGTGTAACGACCCACTCGTAAATTATTCATGCGCCAGAGGGGGGAGCGAGCGACTATATCTGTCTCTCGCGCGCGCATCGCTGAAAATTTCATCGGCGCCGCAGCAGCAGCAGCAGCAGTGCGCTCGCTCTCAAATAATTATGACGGCCAATTCCGCGGTCTGATAATGTCGAAATAAAACGGGGCCGCGCTGCGAGCCAGCGCTGCTGTACATGATAGCGCGAGTCCGCGTGTGGGGCATGGCTGCTGCCCGCATATACGAGGTTCGGGGTATGCGTGTGTGTGCGTGCGCGGGGATGCGGAGGGTGCAGGTTCGGGTTTGCGCGGTACGACGGCTCGCGGACCTTCGCCAGCGCCTGCGGTAGGGTAGCTGTTATATTATTCGGTTGGATGATACGTGGCCGGGCAAGAGATTGTAGTGGGCTTGCGGGAGGTCCGCGTCGGCTTCATGAGATAAATAGATGGTATCCATTACTAAGAAAGTAATAAGGTACTAGAGATTCTAGTGTAAAACTACTAAGAAAATTTGGGTAACGTTGTACTAGAAATTAAAGTATGATTTAATATTTTCTTGAGGTAACTTTATAGTACTGATTTTTTATAAAAAAATCCATATTTTTAGAATATTGCATAGAAATAATTTTTAAACAATGAAAAATCTTCTTTAAACAAATATTAAATATTGCAATGACTTAAAGAGGAGTTGTTCATTGAAAAGTAAATTATTTTTTACCAAAAAGTCGAACGTAATAGTCGAATTTAGATGTTTTTTTATACATATAAAAATGTGTTGTTGCCTATCATGTAATAGATATCTTTAATGTTCAAGCTATTTGTTGTGCACTTATTGATAAAGTATTATTTCAATGAACAATTTCGAATGTTTTTTTCATTATTATCTATACCTATATACTATTATTTAATTTAGTTTGTTAATTGAAAAACATGTTTTTAGACCATTTCTAGGTATTTTTAAAAAAATCTACTCCCATTTTTTTATTACAGTTTTATGAACACTTCATTAAAAATCACAGATAAATATAGGAAAAATGTATTATATCAATTAAAAGGATATTCTTATCGATAGTGGTATGGTTTCTGTTTTCAAAAAGAGGTTGCTCATTGATGTCCATACGGCCCCGGGTAAAACGTTGATATGGGATCTATAAACCTGATATGAGCATGAAGAATCCATAAAATCTTAAACATTGAAACAACATTTTACTTCTATATTAAGTGCTTTCATGCTTTCTGTACAAAATATGAAATAAGCTATTTTTAAAAATTTTTTTCTAGTGAATTTCTGATGAAATTATGATATTTTCACTTATGTGATCGAATTTTACTCTTATGTTTTAGAATTTTTCTTTACTTCCCCGGATCAAATTTTTTTAAATTTTCATTTTATGACTAGCTTTAAACAATACCGTTAGTTTTGTACGCTCCTCTACATTTCCGTGCTGATTACGCATCGATAGACAGCCTCCTTTTAATTATCTTCAAATTTAAGAAAATATAGGCAGAGCTTTGAAAATTTTGTGCTATCACTTCGGCTGGCTACTTTAGAAGTTTTAATAACTGAAAGTCACTCAAAGAACTTTTAAAAATCTGTATCACTTTCGTAAATTTAGATTTATTTTCAAAATACAAAAATAAATACGACCCATATTTGTTGAGGCTCTGTACCATCTACGCGACTGTCGGTAACAAAAAGAAAATGTTTTAAAATACACAATTTCTCTACTTTTCTTTATATTGATTATTATATTTTGTATACCATGCATTATTATAAATATTCACTTCCCAAAATTGGTGTAATATTATAGCTTATGTCATAGCTGCAATAAAGAAAGTCATAAAGAATTTAAAAGGATTAATTTATGTTTGACTTTTTTATATTTGCGATACAGAATATTTATTTATAGCAGAAGAAAAAATAAATAAATCTAATTTTAAGTTTTAAATTTCTTGAACTTTATTTAGTGCTGGATACTTTTGAATTTAAATCTGCTCTTTTTAAAGATACTTATTTCACTATACCACAAAAGTAATTGAGAAATATAATTATAACGATTTATCTTGAATATAATTAAACTACTATAGAATTCTATATATATTTAAAATTATTTAAAAATCAGATTGTTCGAGAAATCGGCTATTAACAAAGAATTTTTTTTATACAAGGAATAAATACAATCTTTTCTTAAGAAGTTTAATGGTGGTTGAAGTGATGGAATTTGCGCTACGGCACAACTCTTCCATTTTAACGTGTTAGGGTTAACCGACCATTAAATGCGCGGTTAAATGTCTAACTCTAAAAGCTGGTGAGTACGTGTCATTGCGAACTGTCTTTGCGTAGATAAATCAAAAGCTTTAGTTACTGTTTTTTCGAATTTCAACAAATTACAAATGAATTGTATTTTACTTGAACTATATTAAAGAGAAGAATTTATAAAAACATTTCGACATTCCATTTTTTAGAAAAGTTAATTTTGTCTATTTAATGTATAACGTTTATTTATTTACTGGTGGAATTAAAAATTTAGTTTCGTAAGAGGTTTTAAAATTCAAGTTTATTTTCATAAAATTGTAGGTTATGCTATAAACGATTCTGAACAAAGTTTTACTATCTAAACCGCACATCGTAATATTGCTTAACTACCGTAAAGAGCATTCTTTCATAACAGAATTGCATTTACTAGTGATTACAAATTTTTTTTATATCATTTTATCATAACGCATGCGTTACATTTTTTATAGCATCTTTTCATTTTATCGTTTTATTTATATAAAATAAAAATTTTACAACGATTTTAATTAAAATAATTTTAATTTCATTTCTGATTTTCGGTAAGTAAACGTTTTGAATCAAGTCCAGATCATAAATCACCTTTGAAACATAATAACAGCCAAATAGAATATGTATTTCACGGTGATCGAACAGTCTTTGTCAGTGTCCGTTGAAGCGGACGAGAGATTTCGATGCAAATTTCATCCTCGTGATCGATAATTTGGTTGTGTTCGTGGAATGGCGTTATTAAAACGGTTCAGCAGAACCGTAATGGAGACTGGAGAATGCATGGCGTAGTATAACATTCCGCGTGGCAAAAGGGCTTTGGTACTCTGGGATAAACTTTCAATTTTCGAGAAAGAAAAACAATTGTTTATATAGAAATTCAAGTTTAATTTGCGTGATAGAAATTTTAATTAATACGTCGTTGCAAAAAATATTCGGATACCTCGAAATTCGAGTCCATTGATCCATAATTGTTGTTTTAAGAAAGTTGCGCTAGCGAGTTATTAAAAAATAGCGTAACTATGTTAAATGTTATGGAATTAGTTTTTGTATTGTTAAAGAATATTGTTATTATTAGGAAAAATAAAGTGTTCTTTAAACTTTGTTAAAATCATCAAAATGTATTTATATTTAAATAAAAATTTAAACTTGTCGTGTTCTTTATATTAAAATTATACAATCATACAATTTATTACAGTTATCATCTAAAATACATAGATACTTATTTAAGATAAGATAAGATCGGCAGTTCTAAGTCTTAATACTTAATTTTAACATTAAAGTGTAATGTTAATCATGAAGACATTTGTAAAGAAGTTTATTACTGTAGAGTTTTAGAATTGTTGCGTGATATAAACATTTTAAGAGACTGTTAAAATCATAATCACACAGATAAATGTAAACTATAAATTGTATTTATCAGTTTTACGTGCTTTTTTGTAAAATATTGTTCCGATCATTTTTCTGTGCTATACCACCTACCTACCTATAGCTTTTGAGTAGAGAATGAAAACACATAAAAACGTTTCAATTAAAACAGTATAGAAGGTAACGAAAACATTTTAACAAAATAGAAACATAAAATATTTATAAACAATGCTGAATATCGTAAAAATACACAATAGTAAAGATAAACAAATTCAGATACATTTATATTTTATTACATTAAGATTTCTTTTGTTAACTTTCAAAAATCTGCAGAAGTACAAGTGATAATCTCGTTTCGGAATGTTTCACTAGTTTTTTTTTAATAAATTGCATAATTGATTGCTCATTAACTCGATAATTCTTTAGTAAATAAACATGCTTGCTTAGTTTGCTGAAATTCACTACTTTTTTAGCCAGCCTGTCTACATACATATGCATGAGGTGCGCTCTTTTCTATGAATTTTATCTCTTTCAAAGAATTTGTTCATAAAGCTTGTGGAGTTTTAAGAGGATTTAACAGTATGTTAAAGAGAAAACCAATAAACAGATTGCAAATTCCTATGTTTTAAATTTCAAATTAAATGTAATATATAAATTTAAAAAATTGCCTGAAAATCACTATTACACAAAAAAGAAAATCATTGTTATTATCTATAAAATAACTTAATTCCATCTTCCTTTAGTAATTTTTTATACGGATTCACGGTCTTTTCGGACTCATCGTACGTTCAACCTGGATTTCCGGCCTGACTTTCCTCTCGGCACCGACGAGTCACATCGTAAGACGAAGAAAAGACGAAGAATCCCTCCCATTATATTATATCTGAAATAATATCTGAATATCCCCTCACACACAGACTCGCACAGGCAGATCAGAAAAGGAGAGCGAGTCTCTTTGTGGCATTAATCGTTCCAGAAAAGCGCGCTTCGAATCGAGCGTTCGCGGCGGTCTCGGCGCGCATCTGCTTATATATACACACACAGAAAAGCCATCGGACATCGCGGCTGGAGAGGGGGCGGGATTCAGGTCAGCCTCGTCACTCTGGCTCGCGCGTACATATACACCTTCCGGGTCGATCGAGTGTGTCTCCGGCGTCTCGTTCTGCTGATGCGGCGCGCGTCTAAAATCCGCGCGCGCGGCGAGAGAACTTTCTATTGTCATACGCACGGTAGGCACGAGTCTCACGGTAGGTATTCCCGGGCCCCGCGTCATCGGCACTTTCATAAAACGGTCTACACCCGCGCGCGCGCGCCAGCGAGAGAGTGACTTGAGGCACACTTTGCGCGCTCCTCCGCGCAGAAAACCGGAAGCGCAAAAATCAAAGGCGAGCCTTGTCGTGCAGAGCGGATCTCGTGCCATCGCGCGCGCGCGGAGAGAATTTCGTGCACGGTATAGTACCGCGGAGTTGTTTTATGCGCGGAGTCCTCGCGAGATATATACCTAGCCTACTGCGCACGATTTCCTCGTTTTTTCCAACGGAGGTGTATACGGTGGAGCCTTCTTTCCTTCGCGCGGACGAGATAACATCTGTTCTTCTAAGGCTGAGGATTCTTTCTGTGGGGAAATTGAGTTTATTGTTCGCGGTTGGCGTTTTTATAACGCGGGCTATCCTCGGGATTTTTCTCCTTTGTTATTTGTTCTTCTTTCGTGAGTCGCGCGGCGATGATTTGTGCCGTGGGGATAAAGCGTCGGTTTTCTGCGGCGGATCGGGAGTAAGTCTTTCGGTAACGTGCGAAGTTATTGTGTCCGATTTCGAATCATTTAGCAGAGATGCCATAAATTTGGACGTTTTCACCTTTGACGTCATCGAGGAAGGTGGCGTATGGTATATTAGATGGAAACTGAATTTACAAAAATATTTTTTAGTTTATTTTTGTACATATTAAACGGAAAACGGAGATGCTTTTGGATGTAATATTTGTTGCGAAAATTCTTCGTATAATAATTGCGCATCCACTAGCTGTTGTCAGTGTACTGGGCTTTACACAGAATAACTTTTTAATGAATATAAATTGCATATTCGAAGTATGCTACAGAATTAAAATGCGAGATTTTGGTTTCAACTTACTTTACTTTGATCTAGAACTTCTTCACTATGCGTGAAAAGGGTAATAAAAATATTTGATTAATAAATAACTTTTAAGAAAGTTGCAATTTTCCTTTAAATAATTTTGATAAATTCGTATTCTGTATGTATAAAAAAGGTAATATTTTTATATTATATAGCTTCGCATTAATGAATTAAGTAGTACTTCTAATCGACTCGATTAATTCAACCATTCTTATAAAAAACTTGAATCATAAGAAAAAGTAATGAAATTTGATTATCAGAGGTCTTTTGTATTTTATTTAGATTGTAATAACTGTAAAAAATATTCACGCACATAGGTTGGCTATTTCATATGAATTATATTCAATTAATTTTGTATAGTAATTGAAATGATTTCATTTCGTTGAATACTCATAAATGCTGGAAATTTCTTCGTTTACATGTTCGTAGAGCAATTTAACCAAGCGAACAGAATTATTTCTCTACTCTATTAAGCTACATTGTCCATTTCTATTCATGAATGTATATTAAATTTGCAATTAAATAGCCTCATCTTTTCGTTAAATTTGGGGAGAAAAATTGTTTAATTTGCAAATTGATGAAGTAAAATGGAATCAACTAGTTGGTTGAAAGCAATTGAATTCTGCCTGCATTTTGTATTTCTCGTACTGGGTTGGAATTTTTATCTTTGAGTTTTTTAGTGAATCTCGTGAATTTCAATTGCAATTACACGAGATGAATAATTTTTCAATGCAGGGTGCATGGACGTTTTTCATTAAATATAACGTTATCAACAAAGGGTAATGGGCTACATTCTCATCAAATCTCATGTTACTAGAATATTAAATAATTTTAAACGTGTATATAACTCGTTATAGACAAATCTTGATATTACATATCAAACTTATGTATTTTAAATTTTTTAATAACGTCACAGCCAGAATTTTCCGATAAAAGTTACTGCAAAAATCAGAAATTATAAATCTCATCTATAATTAAAAAGAATAATACTTCGCTGTTCTTGTCCAACTCATTGACTATTTCAAAACCTCAATTAACAAAAAAAATGGATACATCTGACCTATACATCAAACGCTTTCATACCAAAGTAGCAATCAATTACAAAACTCTACATCCAAAACGTTAGCCTGCAGGCGCTACACCGACAGAATTCCGCGACTCAGCAAGAATCGCTCGCGCGTCGGGTTAAATATCAAGCTTCCGCGCCGTTACTTCGATTTCCATCCGTCACGCCGCGCGAAGCGGAGCAAAATACACACACATACACACACACAGCGCGAGCAAGAGGTGGCGGAGGTGCACGAATTTCGCGTCAAAACGCGATTAAAATGCTAATTAATCGGTCCGGTCTACATAGCGGGGGCGCGAGGTGGAAATTCGGCTGGCTCGGGGGTGGCCCCTGACAAACTCGCCGGGTTAGCGCGCGGCAAAGGCAAACTATGCGGCGCAGTATAACGGCAGCCCGAAGCTTAATCTGTCGTCGGGGTCGCGGGTATATTCGGGCTTCGATCGCCCGGGACTAATTCAATCGCGCGCGCGCGCCGCCGGCTCAACTTGCGCACACAGCCTCGGATACGAATCGTCGGTCTCTTTTGCTATGTGCGTGGGTATAATGTGGCTTGGTGCAGAGTGGCGGCATGTGTGAGCGGTGCAGCGGCAGCGGCAGCGGCAGCGCAATGGGAGCGAGGGAGAGAGATTCGTATAATTAGAGTTTTTCGTGGTGGTCGGGGCGCTCATGCGCTTATATGGAAGGAGCTTTGCGGAGTTTTTATATGAGGATTTCGCGTTTGCACTTCGTCGGGCGTTCGTTTCTGCCGGGCTTGAGGGCTCGTTTAGTTAGGAAGTTTTTGACTTTCTGGCAGTCGTGTGTAGGGGAGACTTAGGCATTACGGAAAATGACTATGAGTTATGAGTTTTTTGTTGTTGTGAGTTTGATAATAATTAAAATTTTAAATAGTAATGTTTTTGTTAACGAAATCTACACTAACAATTAATATTTTACAAAAATAAAAAAACTTACTGTTTTCGGCAGTTAGGCAGTATAGACCACGACTGACCACCCATTTAAGTTGTAGATTTTTCATCTACTTTGTATAATATTATTTATACTTTATAAATTCATAATAGGTAATCTTGAAAAAACATTTTAAGAATAATACAAGTTTTTTTGAAACTTAAAGGGTTAGAAAGTAAGACATGCGCTCGTAATAAAATCTTAACTAATGTTTGCTTTATTAAGTTTCAAGAAAACCTATATAATTCTTAAAATGTTTTTGTTCTTAAAAGACCGAGACTATTTTAAAAGAGACAAATTAAAATTCCAACAGTTTTTATCTCAATTTTTTTCTTTTTTTCTTATTTTTTATTCCAATAGTTTATTAAAGTAAATTTAAGCTCTAAATATGATTTTTAGAGGTGACTTTTGAAATAGACTATAAATCCTCCTGATTTTAAATCAATTTAATTTGAATAACGAACTGGATCGTTAGTTTGAGTCTTTTTATACAAGTATCCATCGATAGAATTAGCAAAAAAGGTATATTTTTGTATTATTTTCCCCATATACATTGCTTTGTTGTTATGTTATTGCTATTTTTAATTTTGCGACCTACAATTCAGTTTTTTTATTATTTTACCGCAAGCAGTGTCTTCTTCTTGGGTAGGCGAAGGAAATCCGACTAGTTTGGAACCTTAATTTTGGGTTTTGATTTTTTCTCGATGCGGAAAAGTGAGTGGCTCCCAGGGGCCATGAAGCTGCTAAAGGGTGAATATCAAAGATTCCTCAATAGGGAGTCAAATAGAATTAAGATTAAAATCAAAGCAGTATTATAATACATTTAAATTTAAAAGAATATATAATGTTTAAAAATCTTGTTTTGAATTTTATGCACAAAATTCCATCGTTTATTAAATTTTGTCTGCATAGACCAACTTTGACTATAGCAATTTAGTATATATTGTAGGTAGTTACCTTAAAGTTTCGTATATTCAGATTGTTGTTATTATGTCTATATATTTAAGATATATTTTATCCGAATAACTGATATGTTTGTCTAAAATAAATTTCTACTAAAAATACACATCTGTTACACCAGTTTCATTTTTTCAAAAGTGACCTCACCCAGCTCCTCCGAAGAGAGAATATCAAGCTCCTCAATCTTTTGAATTTAAAGTAACAAATTTTTTCGCATCCTCTTTAAACGACCGGAATACGAATGAACCCCACTCGCAAATGCTCGCGATCCAATTAAACTACGAAAAAAAACCTCTTACGAATCCCACCCATTAAGCGAACGTCCTACGTGCGCGGTTTCAGTCCGCGGAAGCTGCTATATAGTACCGAAACGAGCACACCGTGGGCATGATATCCAAAGGGCAGGTGACGCGCGCGCGAGGCTCTCGTGGTTTTCCGGGCGTGTCCATGTATCGGGCGCCTGCATGCCAGGATCTATATCAACGTGCGCGCTCCCGTACGGGTATTCGATCCACGCTCGCGAAACCTAAAATATGAGATTACCGCGTGCGCGCGAGAGAGATAGAGAGATAGAGGGAGATAGAGGGAGATAGAGGAGAGTTGCCAGATTGGATTCTGAATTATTCAATGGTGCGCTCATTTTTTCAGCACCGCACGTGGTGGTAGTCGGGGAATCCTGGAGAAATAGATTGCGGATTTTATTTGGTACGAACTATCGGATACTTCTATATTCAATCTGCCAATTTGGAATAGCTTTCTTCAGTGCGTTGTTAATATTTTAGTGGGTGGAAACTGCTAAGGTCTAATGTTGTAAATGATAAGTTGAATGTGTTCAATCAGAAACTTTAGGAAAATGGTTCGTAAAAAACGGATTTCAACCGAACATGTGAATCGGATTTTAGTAAATTAATAATTGAAAAAGACTTAAATGTATTTATAGCCAACGCTCCTTTTATATTAGATTATATATATATATATATATATATATATATATATATATATATATATATATATATATATCACTTTTACAATAATAGATAATATCATGTAGTAAACTATCAATCTGTTCGAAAAATACGTTTCTTTACGGTAGAACTCTTACAAAAGATCGAAATTGCTTTAAAGAAAATCGAATGGGTAACTCGATTCTCCTTTGAGTCTAACGATGCCGGAAAACTGCAATGACGCGAAATAATCACTGCGGCAGTGTCTCCAATGTCGTTTCGTCTTCCATCCACTTGAAAAATTGAATCTACCTTCACGATAATCTTTCCTATATTTCAATCGGCTAGAACGGAAATAGTTCTTCGCCGTAGTTTTCAAAGTAATAAAAAGGTACAAAAAGACCAATAAAATAAAAATCAATTATTACAAATTTACTTGTTTAATTTCGTTAACTCTGATAATTAATACTGCAGACGAATCCGACAAGATTTTAGAAGCAATAATTACAAATAATCGAATATTTCCGCTCCATTTATGTCCACGTAAGTGATAAATCGACCAACAATTTAATTACACCCAATCTATTTATCTCGCTTCAACAATCCGTTTTCATTACCTTTAAACTAACAGTCTACTTAAAAGCGCATCGGAAAGAGCCAAAGACAAACAAAATAACTAAAGATTCCGGTCGTCTGAGCAATGAACGAAGAATAACACGAAATTCGCAGTCGATGCTCGAACAATGATGATCGAGCAAACGGTGCTTAATTTCGGTTCCATCCGTGCGCGCGCGTCGAGCCCGCATCGAACTATACGTTTCTTCCGTCGATAAACGCTGCGGCTGTTTGAGCTGGCGCACTATGCATTAGAGAAACTGCACGCCGAGAACGTCGTCGAGCAGTGTATAGGAAGCGGCAAACTAAATTTTCAAATGGGAACGCCGCGTGCGAGTTTGCATATATGTACATATACGGGCGGGTGCTGCAGTGCCGACGACGTTGCCGCGCTGTTTGACTTTAATCAAATTTCAAATAAACAGATGACGCGCTGTTTTGCCCATGCTTGCGCCGTCGCAGCGAAATCGACTGACAAGGTGGGTCGGGCCGGCGTGTGCGGCGGTTTATACGTATATGCCCTCCGGCTCGCGCGGATTTTGATCGGGACCAGCGCCAGCGCCGCCAGGAGAAGGATTTCTTGTTATATTTGGGGGATGATGGGAAACCTCGTTATCTCAAGTTTGCACTGATAGAGCTGTACGCTCGAGGCGAAAGCAGCCGGTTCAGCGCGGTATTATTATTATTGTAGGATATTTTAGATATGTCAAACGGTGAATTGGCGTTATGATTTTGTGAATGCGTGCAGTGCATTATTATGTGTAGAGTTATTATTTCAAGAGTAAGACAGAGTTGAATACCTTACTTCGTACTAAATCGTACGTATAACATACGCTTTATTTTTTGCAACAAATGCATTGGTACAATTGAATTATATTTAACCCTTTTACAGCTTCAATGTACAAATATGTCTAGCATAAAATATTCATCTTTTTGTATAAAACATTTGTAATTAGCAGCATGGAAATCATAAAGAAATAATAATGTACAACGAATTATTGCGTTTATTTATTTACGGTAGTAACAAAACATAAAAACTGTTTTCAATAATCGAAGTATACAGATTTAAATTACATACATGTGCATAAAATAAAATACTTTTATAATATTTTATACTCCAACGTTAACGGTTTATTTATTTAAGCACTGATTTTCACGAATGTTACGCTGCGCGTAAATTATGCAAGCAAGCCGTGAATTTTGAACGAATTATCCCAGCATTCCTGGCGGGAAGGTTAAATTTGTTTCTTAATCAACCAAGAGGGGAACTCATTTATAACCATAAAAGAGCACATTTCCCTGGTTAAAATTTTACTGAAAAAATACATTATTCACGCACTTTTTATGTGTGGCTGAGCATTTGCTGTTAAAACTAATCTACCTACATACCCTTTTAGCGAGATGAATGTTCTGTGCACTTAAGGAGAATTTCTTTTGCGGGTAGCCCCCCCCCCTCCTCCACTCCAACCGCGGTAAAATAAAAGAACTCTTAAAACTTTCTGTAAATACACTCACCCTGAAGATAAGTAGCAAATTTTTTCCCTCGAAAAGGGACTTCTCGAGATAGTGAATTAACTTTTTATTAACTCCACCAAGAGAAAAGTTACAAGATGGAACTTCTCGTGTTCTACAAGTTTAAAAAATTATTTTTCAACTTTTTCTTATTCTCAGTAATACTTTTACTCTGTGAAACAAGTAGCCTCTCTTTTCCAGAGTAAATCGTACGCGAAACATCAGGCAATGACAAATGCAAAATGCCGCTGCTTCTGATAAGCTCTAGTCATCAAAATCCTCCAGATATACTTCAAAGCTCAAAAAAAGAAAAGATGCATTTCACGTGTGTTTAATTTCCTCTTCTCCTCTCTATTTCGTCCGACGTCTACGCAATCTCGCAATTCCTTTGGGAGCGCGCGAAGGCTCTTCAGCCAGCCACCCCTGAGAAAATTAACGACGCGCAGTTAAGCGCTGCGAGGACGCTCCATTTTCTCGACTGAAAAAGAAGAAGAACCGCTCGCGTGGATGCGAGAAATACGAAAAAAAAGTCTCATTACAGTCGGATGATCGACGTTCGTCATACAAAAAAAGGGGGGGGGCGCACCCACAGCTTCCACCGAAATGAAGGTGGCGTTATTAATTGCTCTAAAAATAAATTATCCGGCTTACCGAACCCTTTAACAGCGGCGTCTCGAAATACAGAAAAAAGGCCGAAAGGGGGTGGAATTTAGTGGGGGCGTGTAGGGCTCGCAATAGCGCTCTGGCAGGCTCTCCAGCGTGTCTTACTCTCTCTCTCTCTCTCTCTCTCTCTCACTCTCACTCTACTTCTCCTGTCCCTCTGCTTTATTGAAAGCGGTAAATCTTGACGCGATCCCTTTACCCCCGCCTCCCCTTTTATCTCTTATGGCTCTAAACTCTGTCCTCTCTTTTCCTCATTTAGATTATTACTTTTTATTTTTGATGATATAGTTAACTTCGAATGTAGCATTAAATTTCAAAGATGTAGATAAATTCTCTAACTTCGCATGAAAAATCAAAACGAAATTTGTTTACAGGCCCAATAATTATATGGCATATTCAATATAAAAAATAAGAATTTTCCCCAATTTACAAACCATTTTATAGAATAAATTAAAATATATGGACAAAACGTATTTTTTTTAAACGTAAGTATTAACAATTATTTTTTTTTGTCATAAGAACAGTAAAAAATAACTTGATTAGAAATTTTGTATTTTCTTTACTACATAAAAGATTATCTAGTTATAAACAACCTACAAATTATCCAAAAACCTTTAAGCACGCTGAAGAAAAGGAATCTTAACATAAAATACGAGTTTTAACTAGAATAACTTACGAGTTTGGATTATTAATGCTTAATCATTCATTCATTTACAGCAACGAATCATATGAGAAAAATGTGATGACTTTGAAGTTTAGAATTCACGCTTTACGCATGCTTAATTTGTTGGAGTGAAAGTTACTCTAAGTGTATAGTGAAGTTTGAACATTCTGTGTAAAGGATTCTGATGCATGAAACACTTTAAAGTTCTAAGATTTAAACTTTACGCAATTAACAAAATTAAATTTGAGATCACATTTAATTTTAATACTTTATATTCGTAAGTGTAAAATAACTTATTTATATCATGATAAAATTGGAGTCATTGGAAGTCTGAATTATTTTGGACATTTAATAGTGATTGTAGAAATCATTTTTATTGTATATAAAAATAATGAGGGCTGAATACGCTTTATGCATAGTAAGCACTTCAGCAAGTATATCTGTTACATAATCCTGAAACTGTATATACGTAGGGGTCAAGTGAGAGAACTAGCAATCGACGAGCTCTATTATATTCAAACTTTGGACAACTCGTCGCATATTGATAGTTTACACAAGGATTCGAACTCTAACTCCCGCGAACTCCTATATCAATTCACTTTTCGATTGCAAATTTGCATAATTAATTTACTCTCTTTTACTTCTTAAAATAAATGTATCTTTTCATAATCAATCTTTTTTTTGAACATTTAATTGTCTGGTAAGAGCTGGGATTCGTTGTTTTCCGAAGGCGCCCGAGATAAAGACGAGTGCTGAAAATACCTCACCCAAGTGTGAAATAGCTTTTCTTCCCGTATTACACACCGTATGTTTTCAACAAAGGCATGATGGGGCCTTTTTTATACATGAAAGTTGGGTAGGTGATCGCATATTTCAAGCCGTGCACAACGCAGTTGAAAATTGTTGTATTTTTAATTTTCACTTTTAATCGTACAGTTAAAATATTTGCACTTTTTCTTATTTCGATTTTAATCGAAACTCGCGCATGCACAGTTACGCACTTATGACTAGCATGAACAAAGGTTAAACCTGAAAAAATGGGTCCTGGGCTTATTTCCTACATTTTTTCACAATTTTTGAGATGCGGGGAAGAAAGTTATTTTTCCCTGCTAAATGGATATTTTTTCACCCTTTTTACAAACGCGCTCGAAATGCGCGATTTTCTACGCTACTTTTAGGCATGAAAAAAGGCCTATTTCATGCCCGAGTTGAAGAAAGTTATTTTTCGTATCAAAATGTTTCACTCAAAAGTTATTTTTCGAAGATTAAGCACAATTCCATTATGCACAAGCTACCAATACAAACAAATTAGTTTATTTTTCTTTTAGTCCCATTATTAAGCATTTAGGCAAAAAAGAACTCTAAAATTATAAGTTTCCTAACAAGACTAAGAATTATAGGTTTCCGTACTTGGAGATACTCTTAAAAAAACTCGATATTTGTATCTGTCGAGTTGAATTAATACTAATTAATTCAGAAAATGTAATTTAACCGAAATTAATTTATGATTTCAAAACGTGTCATTCACTTGTAAGTCTTCTTATAAAAATTTTACTTTCCATCCAGGCAATCCGAGTCTACAGCCAAAACAGCTCTGAGCTGTCCATCATCTCGTGTATAAACTTCTCGGCGTTTCATCTCGTCCCGCTCGCGGCTTCCTCGCCATCAGCGAAACTGCAGCGCAGCTATATATACACATAGATGCGAGTGCACGGCGAGACTAGCGGTATATATACCCTACATACATGCGACGGCTCAGCGTTCGCGCGCGCGCGGGCGTCGCCGCGGCCGTAGGATAGGTATAACACGCTTGGAAATTGAGCTGTTATATCAACAGGTTAACCAGATCGGAACAACGAGCTGCTGCAGCCAGCGGCTAGGCGCGCGCTCACGGCTCTCCTGACACCGATTCCTTCCTCGTCCCCAACACCAGAGCGTGCACATGCCTATATATATATATATATATATATATATATATAGACGTATCTAACGTGTGTATCCCTAATGCAGAGACGCGCATAACGCGCGTATTAAACAGTCGAGCGCGGCGCGGGCCTTTGCAGCGATCGCGGAGACGGATAATAACCGGGTCCGAAGCGCGCGGCGTTCGTCGGCGAGGATTCGCATCGTTAACGAAGGCGGTTCATCGATTGACAGCTGCTGCTGCACTGTGATTACAGATTTCCCGTTCGTTATGCTCGATGATGGCTTTGATGTCGGGCTATCGGGTCCGGCTCTTTGATAGTGTGAAGTCAGCTGTTATGTACACGCGCCCGCGCGTTGCTGCTGCTGCTGCGAAGCAAAGCCTGATGTGCGAAGCTCCTGTATAATGGTGAGAGCCGCGTATTTTAGTGGAATTTTGTAACGAGGCTCTTTGTTGCCGTTTTTTTTAGATATGTATCCGACCTAATCGTATCTCCTTTGATGGAATTGGACGAGGGTATTGATTTTGGATTTCGAGAGAGCTTGGTGATTTTTGTATTCAAGATAAAAATATAATATCGATTATTGAATAGATGATTTGTTTTTTGTCTTCAATTGGATATAACGTATTGGAATTTTTTTATTTTCTATAGCGTATTGGTAAAAGATACGAAAATTTATAATATAAATTGATAACAGTATTCAGTCGGTCTATTATTAGTCAAATCGATAACCACCGAGTTAACAGTTTAAAGCCAAAGTTCTTCGCAAAACTTCAGATACTGTCATCTTATTTTTACGATTTTTAAAAATGAAATGATCCGATGACCTTTATTCTTGCCTTTCTTTTTTAGATTTTCGTATTGCAAAATCATAAGTCTATTATATAAAATTATAAGGTCAAATATTCTATCAGTTTTATACAGATAGAACCAAACTAATCAGCTGAAATTGATTAGTGAAGACCGGGGCTAAGTTTGACACTTTATGTTTCGAGACTTTTATTTTTCACCATTTTATGAAAAATAGTACTATTGCAATTAGTGTATACTTATCAAGTAATTGGTTGTAACTAACTATTTAAATAGTTTTAGCCCCTTGTTTACTCATTTATATACTGTGATTGTTTTTAATTTTAAGAACATGGTTCTCTGTCCAACTTAGCCCCGGTCTCCACTACAGATTAAGAATTGAATAATCATAACTGAAATAAAGCTTACATAAATACAACAACATCTTTACATATTAAAGGTAATTGCGAAGAACAAGCAACCAAACTAAATCGTTACTTCCAAAATTACGATACCTTACCGAAGGTAACACAAAAATCCCTTTTTTACGCTGAAACGAAAATGCGCGCCGATCCCGCAGATATCCAAGTCAAACAGCAAAATAAAAGACAAAGACCACCATAATTAGAAACGTCTCGAGCGCGTCCCCAGCGTGCACTTCAGTCAGCGCAGTTAATTAAAAATATACACGCGCGAGATATGCGCGCAAAACGCGCGAAAGAACAAGCAGCATAGAAGCCAGTAGCGCGCGAGCATCGAGCCAAATGAAAGTCATAAATTCATTTCGCCCGCGCTCGCAGAAACAAGACGTACTATGTGCGCGCACGTAATGGTCGTATATAAAAAATTCGCCTCGATTTGTATTCTCGTGGCGCGCGCGCACGGGTCTGTACCTATATACACCTATATCTCTACGGGAAAATTCGAGTCCTCCCTCTCGGAAAGGGTGCTCCTGGCCTCCTATATATATATACACCTATGTGCGGGGAATTCTCGCGCGGACAGTGTCGCTGTTCGCGCGCTATGCACACGAGCCAGGTTACCCCTACATACGTAAATATATATATATGTGGCTGCCATTTGCGCGGCTCACGTGCCGTGGTGCACAGCTAGCAGTCGCGGTAAGTACAGTAGTTGCAATAAGTCACGGAGTGCGCAGGCCGGCGCATTTTCAGCGGGGCAAACACACGCAGCGGCTGCCGTGAATAAACGTCCATTATTTGGAATCACCGCGCCGCGCCTCTATCTCGCTTCGCCCGCGCGCGCGTTCAGTGCGTCTCCCCGTGACAATCGCTGCCTGCTCGCGCTGTATGCATGCGTGCACGTATATCTGTACTATTTGCGACCGCGAGTTTGCCCGCGTTGTATACATCGTGTATATGGTATATATATATGGTGTTCGAGTGCGCTATTTGTGAGTTGGAGTATATGGTATACATGTGCGTGCTGCCGCGAGCGGCCATATGTTTGACTTACTTGCGTTTTTTTGCTCTACAGCGGGAATTTTCTATATAGGCCTACTTGTAGATCGGGTGATTTCATAGGTAATGACGTAAGCGCGCGCGAGCGCGGTTTTGCGCGGTGCATGTTTGCACTGGGATTGTATAGAATCGCAGTGGGCTAACGAAAATTATTTCAATTGGAACAATGGAAAGTATGATAAAACGTAATTTGAGGAAATAAACGAGAAAACTGACTCTCAAATGTTATTGCTTTTTATGTTACCGTAATTTCATTTTTTCGAAGAATGGAAATCAAATCTTTCATTTGCATAATTGAAGCGTGAATTTGTAAAAAAAAAGGATCTTTTGTATGTTGACACAGAGCTGAGGTAAAAAATATGATTTATAACACGTTATTCTAACTAAATTGTAATTAATTCATGAAAACGTTGTATTTACTTAACCCTAGTGTGAGAAATTTATTAAATCCTATTAATTCCTTTTTCCAAATATGAAAAGATTCTATTTGCGAATAGGATGTATGTACAATTCTTGCATTGGTGAATAGGATTTAACAGATTTCTCACACTAGGGAAGTATTTAATGTTTATGTTTATTATTATTCAAACAAAATTTTTTTTAGATACATAAAAAGTCAATGTATTCTTTATTATAAAATTGTATGGTGTATCTAACCACATGTATTAACAATTAAACAAACTTCTATACTCAAGCATTTTATAGAAAATTTTAATCAAGTTTAAATTTCCTGCTTCCCTTTAAAGACTTTTATGAGCAATTTAAAAAGCAGGCAAAACTTAATACTGTCGAAAAAATAAAAAACCAAGGCTTAAGTAAAGGCACAAATTTCTTTAAATATTTTTATAACCAGAACAATAATCCATGGTTTTCTAAAAAAAAATTAACGAGAGAATTTATAGTCACATTAAATAGATGTAGATCTGACCATTACAATCTTGGATCATCACTGTCACGTATTGGTATAATTAAAAGCCCGTATTGTCAATGTAGTTCTGGCGAAGAAGATCTAAATCATGTTATTTGGCAGTGTAAACTATACGATGCAAATAGGGAAAAGCTTCTTGACAAATTAAGGAAACTTAAAATTTGTTTTCCTCAAAACATATCTACATTCATATATGAACCGAACATTGTAGTATGTTTGTATATTTGTTCTTCTTCAAAGAAATAGGTCTCAGTATATAAAAATGAAAATCTTTATTGTAAACCGCCAAGAAGTATATGGAAATATTCTAAAATGTAAATATTGTATATGTATTGTATGTATTGCTCACACTATGTTGTAGCTAAAATAAACCTCATATGAGGTTTCTATAGCTTAAATAAATGAAAAAAAAAAAAAAAGTTTAAATTTCAATTTGAAATATAGGACCTACATACATATCTACATTTATTATCGACATTTTCTATAAAAAAAAACAATATAATTAAAAACATTTTTGTTTATAAAATAATTAAAGTTAACAAATGAAAAAGATGAAATTCTTTATATATTAAATTATAAAATTCATAGTATTTTCTCTGATAATTTTTTACATTATGTGAAAGCATTTATAATTTGTTCATCGCATTATTAATATAAAATGTAAGATATTAAGGTGATGCTAAACCCCCTATCACCGTCAAATGCGGGGAAACACTTATTTCATTCAATTTTCAATTTTGAGAAAATATCTCTCTGGAAAGCTGTTGTTTTTGATTAGGACAAGGACGCTTCATAAAGATATTTGCTAAAAATTGAAAATTAAATGAAAAAAGTGGTTCCTCGTATTTGTCGGTGACAGGTGGCTTTAGGATCACCTTAAATGGAAAAGTTTAAACGAGTTATCACAGAAATTTTTACTAGAATTCCTTGCAACCCGCTTAACTTTTTTACATCGTCAAGCCAGCTTTAATCTCCCTATTAGCGCGATGCGTTTCACTTGAACGTAGTATTAATCACTTAATTTGGACTAGATCAGGATTCTAGAATATCTCATGCGTTAGTAAGAAACACAGACTATTAAATTTAATAGAATTTATAATTTGAATAACATAAATCAAATACTTTTCGTTATTTAGTAATGTCCAGCTTTGTTTGTCAAAAATGTAAATTTTAAAGCTCGTACTCTCCAAAAGAGATTAGCACTGAAAAGAATCTTTAACGTGCCTATTTGAAATGTTAACGTATGTGAGAGGCTTAAAATAAAAACGTTTTCATAGTAAGCGCGTAGAAACAGTATCTTTCACTGAAATAACATGCTTCTAGCCAGCGGCTCCGGCAGTGCATTCACTTTTGAGCCGGTCACTTTTTTCTCACGGCTCGCTTGTTAAAGCGCTGACATTTTTCGCACTCACCCTTCTCACTAGTTTCACTAAAGTATTTGCAATTGTTGTTTTTTTCCTTTTTCATTCTAAATTTAATTTTTAAATTTATACAAAATTGAACTTTGATAAATGATTTGAAATAATTAAACTCTATATTATTCTTTGATATGACATTTTTTATTGTTAAATTAAACTTTTAATTTTCCTTCTAATAATAACACGAACTATAAAAGAAGTGATAAAAAAATTAAATCCAAAAATATAGTATAGGAATTTCAAAACAACGCACTACAAGTAACGAAAGTAACGAATGACCAAGACCTGCACTCACCTAAAATTCGAAAGTCCACCGAATAGTGCCGGAAGGAAGCTCGTGGCCGCTGAACTTCTATACTTGTTGAAGTTGAAAAATGCGTCCTCTCAAAAATCTCTTTCCAGCAGCTTCTCACAAAACGAAAAAAAAAGAAACAATCCAATCCGTTGCAAAACCCAAAAACGGTCTCAAACCACACTGACTTATCACAGAGCGAATCACCTGAATAAACAAAAGTTCCTCTCCTGTGTACAACACCTATCTCTCGTGCAAACCCGTGTACTATATGCAGCGCGGGTAAAATCAGAGTCCTGTGCGCGCGGCGCGCAAAAGTCAAACGGGACAGCGAGAGAGAGAGAGAGAGAGAGAGAGAGAGCGAGAGAGAGGGAGATAGAGATAGAGAGCGGGCAGTTCGCGTGGAACGACGTTCGGCGGAACACTGGCGACCTGTTTCTCGCGGAGCGCCGTGCAGCGGCAGAGCCGTGCGCGCACGGTAGGGAGAGTCCAGAGCTAGCGCCGCGGCGGCCGCGCTCTCGGCGAGGAGAGAGGTATAGGTATAGGAAGATCGCGAGAGCGCGAACTGCCAGGCTGTGCGCAGGCATGACCCCCTTCCGCATGGGCCGGCGTGGCACGCGCTCGCGCAGCACCGCCTGAGCGTCAGGAGAAGAGCCGGTGTTGTTGGAGGCAAGCCGGCACCACGACGACGGTTCAAATGCGGAGGCATTACGTGCTGAAGGGCCTGGAAAAGGGTAAAGGTGGACGGAGATTAGTCTACGCCTTTGAGGGAATTCGCGGAGTTCTATTTCTTTTTCTTTTTGGTACGTTTATACACTTTTATTTATATAAGCGACCTCTTTTCAGCATTTACCATGGTTGAAGTAATGTGAGAATTTTATTCGAGCAGGCTGGATATCCAGATGTGGTATAAAAAGTAAAATAAGAAATTTCGCTAATTTGAAATATGCATATAGGGCAATTCTATGTAGAGTTTTGGAAATAAACACCTAGTGGGACATAATGGATTTCACCCGCTAGCACGCGTGTGGCGCCTTTGAGACATCACACTTTTTTCAAATGGCTTTTTCTCAGCGAAAATATATTTTTCTCCATATTGGATCTTTTATGTATTCTTAAGAAATGTCATTTACCTTCAAATAAAGCCAAAAAGAAATTTTGAAAAAAATTCAAAGAGCAAATGTTTATATTATCAAATTAAAAGAAAAATTATTTATAAAGTCAAAAAAACATTAAACAAACGTTTATTATTGATAAACGAGTTACCCCAAATGTTTTTAGTATTCTTGTATGCTTTCTATTACGTAGGACGCATTGGGTAGAATGAATACGTAGACACATTTACTCTTACACTAAAAAGGTACATGACGTGACGATAAAATAAATTATACTACCGAAAAGCTGACGATACTAACATCGAGGGTAGTGTCAACTTAGACCTAATTCTTTATTTAATATTACAGTAAATATAATTATTTCCTAAAAATTATAGTAACCAACGCACTTGAGCGTTTGCAAGAAAAAATACACTGCAGGTTAATCCAGTTTTGCTTCCGTGAGGAAATTTCCGATAAAAAGCTTCTATTGACATACATAATTCATCAGCTATTTACCGGCTAAATCTGCTACATTCACTTTACTTGATGTACTGGTATATGAGGAATTCCACAAGAAGTCTGCACTTAGACGGTTCAAAAAATCATAAAAAAAAGTTGTGGACACCTCTGCAACCATTTTTTTCTCGATCTATAGGTCATATAATATATGTGAAAAAGGTCCATCACGCAAAACAGACAATGTAATTTTTTAAAAACGTATATCAATTTCTTTTATGGGAATTTAACATGAGAATTATGGACTAAAAGCGGTCGTCATTGATATAACAATTACTTGGCTTTTGAGGATGCAAACCCTATATTCGCCCAATAGAATATAAAGTAGTAAAAAAAAACTTTAATTTGAGACGTACCGCGTTTAAAAAGATTAACAATATCGCAAGTTATGAATGATCAAAGATAGTGAATAAACGCGAAAAAACGCGGAAAAATGATCAAAAATGAAAAATCATGAAATTTAGTGACTTATATTCTATTAGGCGAAAAATTGTTTGCACCCTCAAAAGCCAAGTAATTGTTATATCAATAACCTTTTTTAGTCCATAATTCCCATGTTAATTCCCATAACAGAAATTGATATACGTTTTAAAATAATTGCATTGCCCGTTTTGCGTGTTGGACATTTTTCACATGTATTATATTACCTATAGAACCAGAAAAAAATAGTTACAGAGATGTGCCTCAACTTTTTTTTTTGAATCGTCTAAGTGCAGATTTCTTGTGAAATTCCTGATATATACTTTGTTTACGTTCCTTTAATTCTATACGTGTTTTGAAGGATTTTGATATTGTTAATCAAACTGAGATTTAGCTTGAACATTTGTTGTAACTTTTATGATTAAGAAAGTCAGATGTTGAATATGATATGTTAACGGATCAGAAACTTTTGAACGTTTCGTTATAGTACTGGAATTACTTCAAAAGTTCCAATGTATACAAAACTCTTTTTAGAAATTTAAGTTTCATTCAGGCAATTCAAAGTTACAGACAAAATAGCAGTACTTAGATATTCATGACCCGTAAATTACCTAAAATTGTAAAACCTCACAATATCAAAAAATAAAATGTTAAAAGTAACTAAAACTTTTCATTATCACAACGATAATGTAAGTTTACTCTACTCGAAATTTTGAAGTTCTATAGAACTGCATTCAGAAAATGAAATTTTCTTTACGTGTTCCCTTTTTTACTCTTATTCAAATTTAACATATTCTGCTTCATTACTTGAAACTTGAAATACTTTAGACAAAGTTAGTGAATTTTAATCAAAACTTTGTGAATATTAAAATACTTAATTTGTAGAATTGTAGAATTTAATATTAAAATCATTACATTTGCAAAATACCGTAATGATTATATGAAATAAATTTTAAAATACCACAAGTCGCTTTATTGAAACACACTCTGATCGAATCAGTGTTCATCTAAATCAATCTTTTTCTAGTCATGACAGTATTTCTTATATTAAACCAGTCACATTCGATATTGAAACCTGACTCACATACGAAAATTGTAAAGTTCTATGAAATTTCTTATATGAATAATATATATTTGAACGTTGTATATGTTGCATAAGAATCATTATAATATCTACCTACATTATGTACTCCTATCTACAACGAAATGTGTTAAATAATTTATGAAAATAGTTTGTGAAATGTAATTTACTATTTTATTAACCAAATAAATAAATAAATAAATAAATAAACAGAATTTAGTCAGTATACGTCGAACGAGTTCAGCCAGTAGGCAGTGGCTGATAGCCACGTATGTTTATCATATTAACATTTTTAATTACAATATTTTTGGCTGGTGTACAAGAAAAGGAATTAGTAATTTACGAGTAACGAACTTTCTACCCTATAGTTATATTTTAAAAATTAATAAAGCCGGATGGGATAAGGAAAATATAAGTAAAGATAAAACGAGGTATTTGACCCAATTTGCGCATTCCCTCTGTAGGCTTCGATTAAACCCGAGGATCGTTAAGAACTCCCCTTTTCATCGCCAGACAGTCACTTAATTAGCGAGGCGTTCTAGCGTTATATTCACGTCGAACAAGAAATCTCTTTAAAAATATAGGACCCAAGCTCTATTCTTATTCTTCCTTTTGTCGGTTATTGATTTGTAAAAAAATATGTATTCCGACCTATGTTCATACTGAAAGTTCATTATACTTCGTTAATGAACATTTTTATGAATACTGGATATCTCTCGTTCAGATATTGAGTCATAGAAATGATTTTCTCCCTTTCTGAACGCGGCACAATTATTAACTTTATCAGGAAATTTATTTCTTCCTACATTTAAATATTGCTTTTACATATTCATTTTACTTTGATGCTTGAGATTGTGTAATATTATTAAATAGTCCATTAATATATTACATTAACTAAAATCAGTTTAATTATTAAATTTATAAAATAAAATAGAACAATAAATATGCATATTGCATGATTATTTACGATGAATCTTCATGATGAACAATCGTACATTGTGCAACTAGTGGGGGAAACGGGCTTTTTCTAAGCGAGGATGATGATTCTCAAATCATCATCCGAGTTTGAAAAAGCCATTTCTACCCGTGTTACACACCGTATTTTTTTTAATTAGTGTGTGAATAGGTCCTTTTTCATGCATGCAAAGGGAATGCAGAAATAGACATTTCGAGTGGTCTACCAAGACCTACGAAATAAAAAGAACAAATTTTTTCAAAATTTTCATCTTTTTTCAAAATTTTGAATCTTTTTCAAATTTTTGAATTTTTTTTCATAATTATGAGTTAAAATTTTGAAAAATATAAAATTTTGATAATAGTTTCAGAGATTTTCAGGAGCGGGAGGGAATTATTCCCTCCAGACTTGAAAAATAGTAAAGTTTTACGTTTTTCAATTTTCTTTTAATATTATATAAGTATTATATTCTAATAATTCTTAGATGTGGAACGTGTTTATGTTGTTAAATAAATTGACATAATCTAGAGAATAATTCAAAGTAGAAAATCTTACTAAATTAAACATAATCAGAGATAATAGTCCCATTCTAACTTTTCAGAGTGTAAGCAATGTACTGCAGTTACTTATCATTAATACATATGAGCCTTATCCACGAGCTATATACAAGTCACTCTATGTAGAATAAAATACTGCTGCAGTGCTACTGTATAAGTTATATTACCACACTTATAAACGTTCCCTTCGAGAAATCCGTAGCATCAAGATCTCGATCAATCAATACTGTACATCGAAATACAGCAAAAAAACACTTAAGATTAATAAGAATAAAGAATGCCAGGTGATTAGACTACCTACGACTAGCGAGCGCGCGGGCGGTTCAACAGGTCGAGCTCGTTCGGCATTCCTAATAGTCGCCTCGGGGCGCGGATCTCTTCGATCTCTGCGTATATACGCGAGTTCTCGTATATAATACTCGCCTGCGCGCGCGCTCGCTCGCTCGCTCGCGAGAGAGGAAAGAGGCCCCAGTGACCGACATTCCCGTTTCCATTCTTCCTCATCCTCCTTCGCCGGATGCTCGCGCGAGAGCAAGGCGGCAGCAACGGCATCCGCACGCGGATGCTACTCTATACGCAGCGAAGAGAGTCAACGATCGGATTATTCCACCGCGGCGCTTATTTCAACTCGCTTACCTCAGAGGTCTCTTCTTCCCACTCCCCGCGCATGCCCCTTTCTCTATACTTCTTCCCTCTCTCTCTCTCTCTCTCTCTCTCTCTTTTTCTTTTCATTTAACCGCCGTGCTTCACGCTCGAGTGCTCGCGTCGAGTCGCGCCGAGAGCATGTATATGCTGTATAGGTGCTCGTGCAACGATTGACTCGCTGATTCTTGTACCCGTGTGCGTATTATATATAGCGTGCCTTTCTTTTTTCATTTCGAATGTACCTACGAGCTGGTTATCGCTGGCGCTACTATATGGTGCTACTTCTGGCTATTCAGGTGGGTTTTGTTGCCCGGAGGCTCGACGCTGGATAATACAGCCGCGCACGCCCGAGCTGGAGTTGATCGTTATAGTTCGTTTTGCAAATTTGAATGGAGAGTAATGATGAGTATTGTGCTCTGGAAAATGTATTGATTTTCTTTTGCATTCTCAAAGAGAAAGCTTTGCATAAACGATGAAAACTTTGTAATAATGTAGTAGGTACGGGGAATCAAAGAGTTGATTGATTAAATTATTCTCTTCGTGAAAATTTATTAATCTGTTTATACATTTATACATTGATTTCAAACTTGAAAGCTGCTCGTAATAAATTAATCAATCACGCGTAAACAGCAATGATTTATATTAAATTAAATACTCTCCGTATGTTTACGATTTATTAATTAAAATTTTCAAACTTTACAACATGCAGGGGACATAGAAAATAATTAACACGTTAACTGCAAACATATTTGGTTATCAATGCAATATGCATAAAGAATATGATGTTGCGATAAAATGTAATTGATTATAGGGGAGAATACCCTAGTATGGACAACTGTAGATATTTTGCTGAAATTTGTTGTACAAATCGCTCTTTTTGAAGCAATACCTACATTAGTTTTGGTCAAATTTAATTATCTGAAAATGAATTGTTATTGTTAATATAAAGGTTTCACGTTTTCAAAAAAGTGTCTCCCAATATGGACACCTGTAGATTATAGAGTATTTTTGTGAGTGTTCAAGAGTTCATGCTCGAACTCTCCCCTACAATTTTTTTTACGTTTCTTAATAGTTTTTACACAATTTTTTCATAAACTTGATAATAAACTATAGATCATGCATACGTATATGTTCTAATACTTCTAATATAAGTTCAATTTTAGATTAAAATTTGCAAATAGCCTCAAGGTAAATGACCCATCGTCACCACAGCGTATGCGGAAACGCGGTGTAGAGGTGTTACTGCGGCTAATGAGTTACACAGTTTCGATACCGTGCAGCTGTTGGTAACCACTTTGCCGATATATACAGGTGTTGTATTGCATTAGTAAGTTTGCTGTATCAACTTAATATACTTTATGCTCTCTAAAAAGTTATTTGCTCCATTAAAAAGTTTGTTTCCGAAGAAACGCCAACTTTCCGCCTCGCATTTGAAAAGCTACGGGTTAATAATGAAGAAATGTAATGGATCGATTCCAGTACCGAGAGAGATGCTTGTGGAGCAGATATGGAAATAAGCTCTATCGGATTCGTAATTTCCCGGTTGCCATTGGTAAGGTAAACGGTATCTTAATTAAAGAACAAGAAATGCAAGGTTAAATAGATAGATTCGAAGTTGATTAATTTTGTTCTTCGTTGTCATCTATTTTTCTAATTGCACTATTAGTATCATTCCAAGAATTCGATGATACATATTGAAACCATATTCGAAAAATAAATATAATTCTTGTTGACCGAAAAATAGAGAATTTCAGTGAGTGAATTAAATAAATAAAGTAGGACAGAAAATATGAGAAGAAATTCGGTTTTTCAAAGTATAAAAGAAAATGAAGAAAAGCGCGGCCAAAGTTTGCGATATATAATACGGACAGAGCATCTATGCATGCGAGTAAGTTGCGTAGTGTGTGTGTATGTGTGTATCTGCCGTGTCTAGCAAGGCGCGTCTTACCAACCTCGGTATTCATCTACTTATACCGAACTACATCTCGAAAACTTTGACCGCGCTTCTCAATTTTTCCTTTACTCAAGAGAATTCTTTTTCACTTTAGAGTAGTTTCGTATACCTATGCCTGAGGGTATTATCCTTTGACTTCAAGGCTAAAATAATATGACTAAGAGCCTTGACTATGAAGAAGTAATTAATCATCGCCATAACCTAATTTGCCTTGACATATTTATTTGTTTTTTTCTTTCAAAATGGTATTGTAAACAATAAATAAGTATTGATTTATACATAAATAAATCTATATCTTAAATTGTAAGTGACTAAGGTAACAAAAAGATAATCAAAACAATATTGCAGATCAGAATTGCACAAAGACGCTTTTGAATCACCGAAATATTATCTTCTGAGATTCTTGCTCTACGGCTACGTGTTCTATTTGCGACACTCTGAACGCTGAGGATCAATACTCAAGAAGTACCCATACATATATACTCTTTACATTTCTAGAAATAAGAATAGTGTAATTTCAACAGTTTTGAGAGATTAAATCTTCCTAATAAGATAAATTGTTGATAGATTAAAAATAATCAGTCAGTCTATTAGATAATCTAAAGTAAACGATCCGCGACAAATTAATTAACGTCTCGCTCAGCGTGCTCGTCAACACTCAAATTAACGAAAGAAAGCAGAACCCGCGCGAACAAAAGTCACCTCCGGCAAAAGGAACAGAGTCAAGAATAATCCCAAGCGAGAAGCAAGCCGGCGACAAATGAAGCTTTTATTCCGCGCTACCTGTCAGCGCGCACGGAAATAAGAAAATTTCCTGGCGAATTGCACAAAGCCAATTAACGACGGGCAGAGCAGAGCAGAGCATACCAGAGCAGGAGCACAGCCCATCGCAACATAAGTAATCCAATTAGAATCGGTACTGCTCCGGGGGACACATTGCAGCAACGAGCCTGGATTAGTTGCCTCCATCCCTCTCTCGCTCAAGGATCGATAAACAATAATTCTCCCTTTCCTATACCTCTCTCGCCCCCCCCCCCCCCTCCTCATCCCACCTCGAAATTTAGTTAGGTGCGCCGGATGTCGGAGCCGGAACCGTGATAGCGAGGGGACGGCTCGGCAAAAGTAATTACCGTTAATTGCTGTTAGCGCGGGCGCGCGGCTGAGCTGCCTCGGGTTATATCGAAAATTTCACGGCGGGCGCGCCGCGGCTGCCAAGCAGCTGTAGGTATATATACACTGCTGATGCGTCGGTGCCGCTGTAGGCGAGGCCGGAAGTCGGCGAAAGGCCCTTTGCCGAATTGCCGGAAGCTCAAGTTCGCCGGGTGCGATTGCCACCGTCGGCGCCGTTGCCGCTGCTGCTGCTGCTGCCGCATTGTTCGCGCGGCGCTTTACGGCCACTGGCCTGTATGTGTGTGTAAAATATTTATATAGGTGTGTGTGTGTGTGTGTGTAGGCACTCGGCTCGCCTTCTCCGACCGAGAGCTGCCTCTTGGCTTTTATGCCGCGCGTATAACGGTAAACTTCTCATCCGCATTGTCCGCGCTTGTACACGTGTTGTGCGCGAGGATATGTGCGCGCGCCGTGCATGCATTGCCGTGGATATATAGGAGCTGCGCGAAGGAGGAGGAGGAGGAGGAGGAGGAGGAGGAGGAGGTGGAGGAGGAGGAGGACGATCGAGTGCGTGCAGCGTGGCGGTTGTATTATAAGGGGGACGAGAGGGAGAGAGAGAGAAGGGGCTATTGGTTGGATCAACGAGCGAAAAATTTCAAATTCCCGAGTCGCCGTGGATGGCTTGACCGAGCACGCTGGAACGGATCTGAGAGCGCGATCCTCTTCAGTGTCGTTTCCGCGTTTATGTATTATATAGTTATGTCATGTAGCCTGGATTGTTGCAGGAGTATTCCTTTATTCGAGAAAAGGTTATTTGATAGTTTTCAAAATACTGGATAGGTAGGGGTGGTTTGAACTTTTAAAAAACAAACACAACTTTTAATACTGTTTATTCGTGAGTAAACGTTTTGGCAATTGATACTTCCGCATCGTCCGTTTTCCATTTTGAAAATAGCGTTATCGATCTCACCAAACAAAATACCTTTACTGCAGTTTATTTAAATTATTTTTTATCCGTTTTTTCTAAAAATGTTGTTTACTTAATTCAGTATTTTTATGTTATATAAAACAAGTAGGTTAATATTCAAAATAATATCTTGATTTTTATATGGAGTTTATAATATCAAGATAATAGCTTAAACTTCATCCCTGTCAATGACCTAACAAAAAATGTATACAACAAAGCAATAAATACATACTTTTTGTACAGTTGTTATCTTAGAAATTTAGAATTGGAATCGTTATTTTATAAGCATTCGATTCTTCGCTATAAAAGCAATTACCATAACAGATTTAAGATTCGGAAAACGTATCGTCAGGTCAACCGCCTAAATATGCATGTTTTCAAAATTTTGCAAACGCCAGCATTCATATAAATTGTCCGCTTTATTACACGAATGCGGGCGCGCACATGTGTATAGTTCCAGATAGAATACCGCATTTGATGGAGAGAGTGAGTGTGAGAGAGAGAGAGAGAGAGAGAGAGAGAGATAAAGAGAGAGAGAGAGAAAGAGAAATCAGGGAGGTCAGGGGGAGTTCTGGCAGAGCGTGTTTTGGAGATGCTGTGTGTAGCTTTTTCGCAAACTGGGACAAGCGGAAACGCGCTTAGTATGCTACCTCTCCTTCGTGAAGAATAATATGCATTGTTCCTCAGTTCTCGAATAATTTTGATAATAGAAAGTTTTCATATTAAAACGACTGTATATGCGTAATAAAGCCACATACATACAATTTGCATAGAATAAAATGTGAAATGCACATTTTTACATGAATAAAAAGAACAATGTTTGTTGCACGATGGATAAATATTAAAAAGCACAGAATAAATAAGTGCCGCAACTCATTAAATAAAAAGGGTATATTAATAAAATAAATATTGTTTTACTGGTTTATATAAATGAAATGAAAAAGTGTCGAAATATGTACTGATAAAGAAAATTGTGCATTAGTTTTCAAACAAAAGCTAATTTATTTATATTGTAACTGAAGTTAATTTTACAAATAAGTATTATTTTTATAAAATGTATAAAAACTTATGAATTACTTTGAAACGAACTTTTAGTAAGCAAAATTAATTTCGATCTTTCCGTTAAAATACATGATCAACTAAACGCTGTAAATGAAAGCCGTAAGAAATGCGACTATATATCGTCGCAGAGCGCTCCAAAAGCCGCGGGCGTGAAAAATTGTTTCCGATGAAAGTATCACGCGCGCCACGATTATACTATAATGTATAAATGAGAGTCACCGGGGCGTTCGTCTTTATGGCGTGGCTCGTATTTTTGGTAATGTCCACGTTGAACAGCCCGCTGCTCTGCCGCGGTGCGACGTCATATTCATACGAAGGATGGCCCGCGGACATTAATCACTCCGAGAAATTGTGTTAATGCACGTAAACACCATATATATGTATGTACGTAAATGCGGGGGGTGGGGGGAGCGCTCCTCTAGGCGCGTTATTCCATACGGAAAAACCTATAATACTACGTCAGCTACCGTGATTAAGCGAAGCGAAACTTTAATGGATTCGCCTCGTCGCCACAGAATTTCCAGTGTTCTTAGGATTTGCGCATGACGTTGCTTGCTGCTGCTACTGCTCTTCGGGGGTAAAAAATTGCGGATAACCAACTACCGTGCACTCGGTAAGGCTAGTGGGCCGAGTGATAAATAAATTATGGAAGAATTACACCACCCGCAGTATCGAGATGACCGCTGTTTCTTATTTACTGTTTTGTAAGACTAGTTTGGAGGAATATCCTGGTGAGCGTAATCTCGTAGCCTGAATTCTCCAAATATTTGTAAACCTGATGTTGATACCTAGATTTATTCAGAATGAGTAATGTTACGATCGAAATCGTTATTTTTTTAATTTGCTATTATTAGTACAACGTAAAAACTTTGAGTATCTAACTATAGTATTAATCTGACCCAAATTGCAAGATATTAAATGCTTTGTACCAGCAATATCATTATGAATATTCCACTAATATTTCAGTATTATGAAAATCATTTTTAGTAATCCTCATATCTATTATAGTCACCATGCAATTATTAAACATTGCAATTATACAGGTAACTATGCCAAAAATCAAATGCTTGTTATTCAACTAATTAGACTAAAAATATATGTGAAATTCCATATTAATAAATTTTGTTATTAAAATATATTTTAATTTCAATTAATTTCGCAGATAGATTGTTATAATCACAAATTCTATCTCAAAATCAATATACTGTCATTAATTTTAATATGCAACATGAACTAAAACCGTTATAGGTTATCGGATACCCATAGGAGGATTACTGTTGGAAAGCGTGTGTTTTTAAGCAATTCGCTAGATTTCATTTTTAACAATATTTATAAGCTTTTAATACCTTATTTTACACACATATTTTGACTTATTCGAACTAATACTCAAAATTTGTTGAATTTTTAATATAAGTAAAAAGAAATACAAGCAACTGCAGCATGTACTCTTGAAAAATGTTGGGCATAAGTATTGTACCCCCAAATACACGCTGTTCCAGTGATCTGAAATCTAAACCCTAAATTTTATTATTTTCGTTGTGAGCATGGCTACAGCGGAATCAAAAAAGAAAATTGATAAAATTCGACATTTTAAAGAAAATAAAAACTGGTACTGTTCACAATGATTTTTATTTCTTCAAAATTTCGCAATGTATTCACTTAAAATTGTTATAGTAAAATAGTATGTTAATAAAATATGCTGTATCTGCTATATGGATGTTTATTCGATAAAACTATAGGTACTGCGCTTCATTTTAAGGTACCAGGAAACAATTCCCAAAGTTTCATGAAAAACCGCGACCCGAATGTGGGACACTATTCTGGTGAGAAAAGGAATTTGCTTGCACCCCAATACATTTTAATTTACTTGACACCTATATCGATGTGTCGCTAGCATGCAGCGCTACACATTTCTATTGTACGGCTGTAGTTTCTATTGTATGTATATCGCGGCGTAGTAGTATAGCTATGAGACCTATATCAAAGATTAGTACCAGTATTAGACAGTTTGGTTTGTTCAACCAAAATCTGGCTGCTCGACCCTGGTAGAAATCTATTTCAGTTATTCGCCATTTATTGACGATTGCATTTCTATGCAAATTAGAAACAATCTTGCTTTCTTAGTCATCTATTGAACATTAATGAAACGCTTTTTTGATGGTTTTCAAACACTTCTTGTAGTGTAGGATAGGTATTTTATAGGGATTAATTGAAAAGCATAGTTAGTTATGCAAAATAAATTGAAAATATACCTATTAAAATAACCTATAAGAAATCGCTAGCACACTAGCACATTAGAATTATCACTATTATTGACAAAACTGCACTGGTAGAAAGTTAGCTAGAATGGCTGGTTAGCTTATTAATTATTAGCCAGATTAATAAGCTATTAATAAGTCAAATTATAGCTAATATCTGGCTAGAATCTGCTTAAGACTATGCTTTAAGCAAGAACGTATTTTGTTTGCAAATCTAACCTATTTATATTTTGTTTTGAAAAGTTATTGGTTTTTAAACATATAGACATTATTATACTTTATTGAATGTTCAATATAGTATGCCGCCAAAATAAATATGTTTATCAACAAATAACAACTTACGAGATTATAGAAATATGTATATGCAATACTAAAACTATTTGATAACTAATAATTTACTTTCCGAAAATTAGTCAATCATAACTTAGTCAACAAACATTTTGTGATTGATGTCGAAAATAAAATTTTGTAATAAAACTTCATTGTAAAACTACAAATATTTGTTTACCAATTCTCCAAATTTCGTCATAACTTACATTATTCTGTTTTTATTGTTATTTTTAAAATAACAATAATTATATGACTACATACATTCTATTATTTATAACATAAATTTCTTTAATAAAGACACTTAAATTTACTCGGGGCTTTGGTACTTTTTGTGTAAATAATACATTTAAATGCACGCGTCGTTATGTAAACAAATAACCTAACCTCCATTACTACTAGATATTTAAGGTACATTTTTAACTTTAATTTAGTAAAATATTGAATGTAGTATGATTATAATTGCGTATTACTTTGATTATTAGAAAACTGTTATTATTTCCATTTTAATTAATACATAAATTACTTAGTTTATCAATTTTATATTAACTAGAATATTAAGCAGAATCTAGCTAGAAATCAGCTAAAAAGCATGTCGTATTTAAGTGATTTCTAGCTAATTTCATAACCAGAATTAAATCAGATTTAGAAAATCTAGCTAATATCTGGATAGAAACCAGCTTAGATTTCTACCAGGGTGGACTTTAGTACTTTCTAAACTTTTAAAATGTAAACCATTTTTTACATTTTAAGTACCTCGTTTATAGTTTTCTAACTATTTTTTTTACTTGTACAAGGGGAGCAACACGGTCTTCTCAGTGTAAAGACGTATACAAAAAAATAACATATATATAAAAAGCTTATAAATTGTTGCAAAACGTCATGTAAAGTGATTTATAAAAGCGTTCAAACATCAATGCAGAGAAAAGTAAAGCAATGCAAAAGTATATAATGTACTGTAAATTGCAGTAATGCAGATAATGCATTATCAAAGCGAAAATACATTACTTAATTATTACAGCGTATGAAATATAGGAGTTACGTATACCTGCCATTTGTATTTATATAATTTAAATATTCAATTTTTAACATGTAATATTTTTTTATTACTTGTAGATTTTTAGAAATTTATATAATATTTTAATTCAGTAAAATATTTTAGGAAATTATTATATTATATATTTATTATAATAATTCACCCTTTTCTATGGAAATTATTCATATACGTATTATTTCACAAATGTTAACATTTAAATTTTGCGCTTTTCCATGTTTATCAAAATGAGAAATGCAACAGCAGCGGCAGTTTATTAAAATAATTATTATTAAATTTATATTTAAATTGAATATATAAACCGACAGCTACACACATTGCAAGAATCATTTATTTACATAAAATGCACTACGTTACATAAACATCATTAAAAGAACATAAAAAGGAACTATTGAAGGCGTGCACTATCGTTCGACACACAAATATATCCAACAACCGACGACCTCCGTCAAAGATAACAAAGGCAGCGAAATTATCTCGCGTCATCTTCCACGAGTGAGCGGGTGCTTCTATCCACTCTCCCGCATTCACATTGGCCCGCCCGCGCGCGCTATACATTTCCCGGCATCGTGCCTTCTCATTAGTATTTCCATCATATAAGAAGCTATTATATCTCCCGGCATTTGTATTCACATTTTCGTCCCGGGTATATACCCAGCGCGTCGCCGCTGCACAGCGACTCTCATGCTCGAGCAGGGCTGGACCCTCGGCTCCCCAGCTCCGTGGCACCTTCCGTTATATTACACGTACACCCCCTCCCACCCCCCCCCCCCCCCCCCGACCCCCGCGTTTAGGGAATTAGGAGATCGTATACGGGTATAGGGCGCGTGAGTTATGCGCCACGAGGCGCAACTGAATTACGAATGGAATTGTTTGCAGCGAAAATTGCGCGAGGATATCCGTCTTGGAATTCATTTTATGCGGCGAATCCGAGCTGCGAACGAGAAACTTTTGTACTTTGCAGGGTGGGTGCGTGATAACTTTGCTGTCTCGATGTAAAGTTGTTAGCCGTTGAACGCGTGATTCAATAGCGCAGTCTCCGAACAAGGCCTCATACGAAAATAGGAAACCTTAAATGAAAATCTAGTACGAAAAATTTACGTTATTTGCTTGGTTTTATAAAAACATAGAATTGAGTTATCGTAGTCTCATTCTGGGCGCGCAATATTATGTATATTAATGTTGATGATAATAAAGTGTTAAAAAAAACATTTGTTTGCAACAAAGGTGCGTTGTGTTTTGCATAAACAGCTGGAATGGCCGAAGGTGCTGAGGAGCAGAGCCGGAATCTTAGCTACGGCCCTGCGAGCGTTAGTTATGAGAGCCTCTGTTTGAACACCTGAATACTTAATAAACGGATAAAATGAGCATTAATAATGACTGTCTGCATTTAATCTACATTTTTCCGATGACAAATATCTCTAGTCGGAGAAGACACCTCGAGGAGAGCACATGGGGTCCGCTGTTCACCCAATTCGAGTTTAGTTTAGTTTTTGCTTCTTTTGTAAAGGTATTACTCTGTGGTATTTTAAAGTGGTTTCTAGAATTTGAAGTACAATTGACGTATTGATACAGATCTAGAATGTTCCGTGAAAAATTTGTGTTCCATATGCTGAAAGTGTGAAAAATACTATTCGATACATGATTTCATCACGAACTTGATTGTGACATAAAAAATTGTTTTATATGGTTAATTAATTCAAATAATTAGTAACTTTTCTTTATGCTATCATATACTTTACTTTATTTTGTTAGTTTACAATAGTAAGGCATGTACACTCAACGGGCAAAATATCTGATTCGAACTATTTGAATTCTTTTTAAATACTGCAATTTCATTGGATCAAATGCACATTTTCAGTAACCATTGAAGGATTTCAATAAAATTCAAATCATTCGAATCAGATATTTTGTCTGTCGAGTGTACAATTATTATAGTTTTAAGGAGATGAATTATTTAAATAATTATTTAATTAATAATATGCAACAATTTTTTAAGTGGAAAATTAAACTTGGATCAAATTATCAATCATTTAACTCTCTTGTACTTAAAGTGAACGGAATATTATCTTACAAAAGAAAATTACAAGAGTCATACTTTAATAATTTATCGCATTACTTTTTATTCTTAGCCTCGTTAAAGCATGGAAAGAAATTCTGAAGAGTATCAAAATGGATTTTCGAACAAAACGGAGGTAATTTATTAAGACGTACTTCGCGTGTGAAAACCTTATAAATGTGAGGTTTTAAAATAGAAATTAATTACTACACGTTTAAGAAGAAAAAAAACATTGTGAACTTTGCAAGATATGAATATATAACAAATTCGCTACGGCAAAATATATAATTAAGTTTTCTTTATAATTGATAAGGAAAAGTAAGTGATAATTAGACATATACAAATTTTGCAATTAAAATGTAGGCTGCTGATTTATAATGTATTTTAAACAAATAATACAAGACAAAAATCTATAGAGCATTCATCTTTTTATCTTAAATATAATAATACAGTTCATTTTCACTTTAGTCAGACAATGAAAGTAATGAAGATCGTTACCCCCAATCGCCAGTGATATTAGATCTCGATGAAAATTCGAAACAGCAACAGCAGCAACGGCTCCAACTTCAAGAACCTGACTACAACTCGACAAATAGCTTAAACAACGCCGTTCAACATCTTCCAGGTCTGAAACTATTTTTTTTTGTTTTGTAGCACAAATAAAACTTTTAATAACCTTAAGCGATTAAAAGTAATTAAACATTTTATTCGATGAAAATGTTTTAAAAACTAATTATTAAATCTTCAGTATTGAACCTTATGAGTGATGTAAAAGTTACCAAGCATTTTATTACCGTTCCATTAAATTTATTTTTCAAAGGTTTATAAATTTATAGTTCATCTTTTTTTAAGTATTTATCAAATGACTATACAAAATATTGAAAAAGTCAATAACTTGTTGATATTTATTTTTTATTAATTTAATACTATAAATTATTTAGAAAATGAAATCATAATAAAAATAAATGAGCTCTTCATATAGAATAAACAGTTAGCATAATTTTAAAAGTATTCAATTCAAAAGAATGTAAATAGAATTTATTTCGCGAATAATAAGAAAAGCAAACCACTGACATTCAGATGAATATTTCAGAGTTGACCGAAGAAGAGCTCGCGATTCGACGACAGAATTTGAGAAAGCGATGGCAGGACGCCGCGGCATTCGATCAACGCTCGCATCAAGCCGCGGACGAAGTCTTGGTGATTCGAGTGCCAGAGCCAGAAATTGTCGGATCGCAATCGCATTTGGAGACGCTGCACGAGTGCAGTATAAAGTCGGTGCACCGCGAGCCTTCCCAGACCGAAAAGGGTTTGTATTTGAAAAGCTTAAAGGCAATATGGAATGAATGCATTTTTCACGAAATTCTTGATATGCAAACGTTTTCTAGATTTAAATTGAATTGCGTTCTCGGAATCACATTGAATTTGTTGTTTGTTTCATCCTTGCGCAGATTTGCTTGTTATTTTAAGGTAGTGTTCTACTATTTTTCTATATCGTTCAAATTAATTTTTTATACAACAACATAATTGGTAGTAGTATTTGTTATCAAACAAGAAAACTTTTTCACCAACTTAAGGAGGTTCAGGGATTACAAAACGACCAACTTATTTTCATTTGTCTTTCTATTTTGTTAAAACTTGTTAGTGTCAATCATTGTGTATCTTACACTAGTATACCTCATGTATATACATAAATTTTTAATCAAAAATTGTGATGTTTGCAAACACGATTATTGTCAATTGAAAAAAATCATTAAAGATGCAGAAACTTTTTTATTTTCAATCCAACTTTAATGATCGGGGTCTTATTTTGTTCTTTAAATGTTGTTTGATAAATCGACCGAAAAAAATTTCAAAATAATTTATAGGTGTTATGGAAAAGCTAATTGTTTAACTAGATGACGTGTTTAGTTATAAACAATAAGCTTTTCTGTAACACTCATGAAATATTTTAAAATTTTCTTTCGGTCGAACTGTCAAACAATATTCAAAGAATAAAATAAGACCTCGATCATTAAAATTGGATGGAAAACAAAAAGTTTCTACATTTTTAATGATTTTCTTTCAATTGACAATAATCATGTTTGCAACATCAAAATTGTTAATTAAAAAAAATTTGTATGTGCATAAGGTATACTAGTATAAGATATATAATGATTAACACTAACAAGTTTTAACAAAATAGAGAGAAAACTAAAAATAAATTGGTCGTTTTGTAACTCCTGAACCTTCTTAAAGTCCCTTTAGTATAATAATTATTGTGTTATACGCGAAAATACACTTTTTCTCCTTAAAATTAGCATATTTCAAAAATGTTCCAAGCGTCCATACCCTATCAACTTAAAATCATCAAAAAAAATTTTTCTTGAATCGTAGATATTAAATGTTTAACAAGTATATAGCACAACTTGTTTTTGCATAAATTAACTTTTTTCAAACCTTCCAAATTAATTAAATTATTTACTTCTAAGATTATTTTACATTGCATACTAGCTTTTCAGAATGATTCAAAGAAAACTTTTCTTATAATTTATAAAGATGTCCTCGCTGTGATCGATCAATATAGTGCTCCTGTTAAAAATTGTTCAAGGCATTACTAAAAAATTTAATTGTCAGATAAACGTCCTTATACAAAGTAAACGTGACATAAAAAGGCTATGCGAATTGAATGTATGAGCTTTATAGATTTTTCTATTTCTGCGCATTGCTAGAAAGTTAATAGGTCTACTTACAGATACACATATCTATATAAAGCGTTCAGAATCATAATGGAATAAGTTTATTTTCGAAATTTAGTAAACATTGGTACAACTTTTATCTGATTTAAACTGTCCAATTAAAAAATAATAAGTAAGTATATTCAAGTATTAATTGTAGTGATGAAATTCGTCAAATTTCCCTTTTTATCTCACATCGACGACCCTTACGAAGATTAGCGCATTACAAACTGACACGGAGAGTAGCACATTTGGAAATCTATCACGAAGACTAGCACATTTCGTCCTTCTCTCACGAAGACTAGCACATTTCGCCCTTCTCCCACGAAGACTAGCACATTTCGAAATTCTGCCACAAAGACTAGCACCATTCGCCGTTCTCTCACGAAGATTAGCACATTTCGCAATTCTGCCACGAAGGCTAGCACTTTTCGTATAGAATATGTAAATTTAAGTTGTACTAATGAACTCTCGGTGAATCGGGTAGATTCTTTATTATCAGGTTCGATTCAGGTAGTTGGCCATTTTGGTACGCAAAAAATTAACGGTTTACCCGAGTAAATCAGGCTACCCGAATAAATAAAAGTAGCCTGAAAAAATCGGGCGGCAGAAAATCGCCAATTGTGCTAGTCTTCGTGGCAAAATTCTGAAAAGTGCTGGTCTTCGTGGCAAACTCATGCAATGTGCTAGTCTTCGTGGCAATCTCGTAAAATGTGCAAGTCTTCGTGGCAAACATGCTAGTCTTCGCAAGGGCTATCGACATAATGTCGAAATGTTTGCAACAATTTACAAAATCTCTAAACTGGACTTATTTCGTTATGGTTCTGAACGCCATATATATATATATATATATAGGTATAAACTTTTTTCAAAAAATATAAATTTAGTATCCAGAATAGACATGTTTTACTATAACCCTCGTTAGTCTATATTTTTGTCATCATTACAAAATTACCTCGATGATCGAAAGATGTTTTTATAATACAGCAGCAGCAGCAGCAGAAGCAGCAGCAAAAATATCATTATTTGAGTCATTAATTTTCACAGGCTGGTTTCACCCTTGAAAAAGCCTTTCTCTGAAATATTCCAAACGTTCCGTGCTCTCACAAAAGTCACAAAGAGCAAAGTCATACACAAGTCACAGGACTGCTCGTCTGCCTGCTGCGCGAGCTCTTCTTTATCACCTTTCTGTACTCGGCGTTTTCCACCTCGAGCTTCCTCGCCTTTAGCACGTTGTTCATGTAGGCTATTCGCAGGCTCGCGTCGCCCTTTATGAGTATACGCCCGGCCGCATCCTTCTCCTCGTCCTCTCTGCTCTTCGATTTGACAAACCCCGTCACTCTCGCGCTCCTCCGACACGAATTTTTCAGCCCGGCCTCGTAGTCCTCTCGCTGCTGCTGCTGCTGCGACTTGCCGATGCCGAGTACCTGGTGTAAAAAGTCAGCGAAAATTCGCCTCAGACTCGCCTCCCTCCACCACGACTGGTGTTTCTTCCTCTCGTAATACTGCTGCTTCTGCTGCTTGACGCCGATGCGGCTATCTTCGTCCTCGATCTTCGCGCGAAGAGAAACGTCGTCCAACGCTGGCAGCCGATAAGATTGCGACTTGCGGAATCCAAAGCTGCGTCGGGGCTCTTTTTCCCTTGTTACCACCAGCTCAACTGCCTGCTTATCCGTCTGGGTACACTCCTCGCGCAGGTTACGATGGTTATTAGGTTCCGAGAACTCGAGCTCCTGCACTTGAGTCTCGCGCGTCGGGCGTAACTGCTGCAGCAAGGGGTGCAGCGAATTCAAGGACGCGCTGAAGGAGATCACCGCCATTTCGATCGACGGCTGATTTATGTCCAGCTTTTGCGGAGCTTCTGCTGTTGCTGTTGCTGCTGCGGCGGCTGTAGCTGGCTTCTTCTTTCGACTGGATTTGCCGCACGGCCCACTCTCCGATGCATTCTCCGCCGGGAAAATCCTCAGACAAGTCATTCTCTTGCGGGCGTGAGGCAGCGGCTGCCGAAAGTATTGCAAATCGTTCAGCCTTGTACCTTGTTTGAAATTGAAATTTTCATATTTCAGAGGTGATGCTTGGCGTTTTGTATAGTTGAATGGATCTTTTTACGGCTTAAATCTTTATATCTTTTATTGTTTTTATTGCAATTTTATACTTGAAAATAAATTTTAATGCACATATTTATTTATATAATTTGTCTTGAAATAATGTTGTATGATTAATAAGTTTGTACGCTGGGAAAATTATTTCAAAGCAAATCTACGTGTTTGAAAGATGTTATACTCTCGAAAGATGTTATATTAACTTCTACTTGCACTTCAATAGAAATAATATAGGTTAGAACCATGAAAAGTGTGCCATAAAGTAACGCAATTACACGTAATTTTGAATACGTGATTCAATATTAAAAATAATACTCTAAATTTTGCGAAGTCTCTGCATTATTTAAAGCATATTGCTTTGTAATGACGAAACAAAAATAATGAATATACTAACCTTTCCGACTTCTTTTCATATTTATTTCTTATATTATCTCTATTACAAAACTTCATGATTTTGTATACGTCGTTTAGAATGACTGATTAGTATAATTCGAATTTATCAAAAACATTTTTATAATTTAATATTGTGTATAGTTATTATCTACTTTTTAATTTTAAATTTTTATTTAGGAAAATATTTGATCGGGTTACATGATTGCACGCTCTTCTTTTATTTTAATGCAGATTGAGGTTTATTTATTATTCTATTATTATATTCAATATTAACTACAAAAATAAGCTTATTTAATGTATAATAATTAATAATACAACATTTTTTTATAAAATTATTTGTATAGATACATTTATTAGTTTTCGAGAAAATGTTTTCGACTCAAATTTGTTTCTTCCAACTTATTAATACATACTAGCATTTGTAGCTTTTGCTGGCGATAGAAAGAAGTTCAATGAATTTTAATTAATAGTAATCTTAACAAAATCGTAACTTAAACTTAATTGCAGCATATTCATTCAACTAGTAGTATGAGTCACATATAGCCAGACTACAGTGAACCATCATTTAAAATGAAAAATATATACAAAAAAAAGTTTAATAAAGCAAAAAACTAATAAATTTTCTTCATCTAAAATATGGAAGTAAATTATGCCGGAAGTGACTATAGTACGACATTCACGTAAAATCCTTTGTCTTAAGTTCTTGAATTCCCTTTTAAATGAAATGCTTTTAACCCTCTAAATGACGGCCACGTGCCCACCCTAAACTCCCAATTTCCCACCTACAGCCCATATCCATGATCACTCTAAATCCGAACCGTTCGCTTCCAGACTACAAGAAATCGGCCTGCGACCGGGAGCGAACCCGCATGCGCGACATGAACCGCGCCTTCGAGCTGCTGCGCTCTAAGCTCCCGATCTGCAAGCCACCCGGCAAGAAGCTCTCCAAGATCGAGTCCCTGCGCCACGCCATCACCTACATCCGTCACCTGCAGAGCCTGCTCGAGCCCCAGTACGCGGCCGGCTACGCGTCCAGCCCCTGCACCACCGAGCGTCAGTCGTCCCATCACCCGGGTCCCGTTGCCGTCCCAGCGCCAGCGCCGCCACCGCCACCACCGCCACCGCCGCCCCCGGCGTACTTCTCCGCCGCGGGGGCTTACGTCGACGTGTCGCCGCGGCCGCCGCGTTGGGACGCCTACGCGTACTATCGCTATGACTATCACGCGCCAGCCTTCGGCCTGCCGAGTCTGCCCTGTCCCGCCAGCGGCAGGCCCAGTCTGCTCGGGCTTGGCGAGCACGAACACGTCGAGCAGCAACTGCATCAGCAGCACCACCAGCACCAGCAGCACCAGCCGCAGCAACAGCAGCAGCAGCAGCAGCAGCAGCATCATCATCAGCAGCAGCAGTATGCGTACGAACCGAGACCATAGAGACTTCTGCGAGTATTCAAGGATAAGGTACCAAGGTATCGCGCTGTGTCAGGGCCGTGCTGGCTCCTTACCGATGAAGAATTAGCCTTTGCGAAGCCTTCACATAAGGCGGGTAACGCCGTGCCTTATATATATATATATATATGTTTAACCGGGTTGGGCCTGCTGCGAGGTGCGATAGTTAGATATAGAGCTGCATTGATGCGGTGGTTGTTATAGGCCTTGAATATGTGACGTGTTGGGAGGACCAGGGCAAATTCGAACATTTTGCTTTTGCTGCTTTGTAGGAATGGAGGATTAGCATGATTTTTGTATATAATATTATGATAGATCATAGCTGTATATTTACTTCCTGAACTTTACACAAAATATCTATAAAATTGAAGAAGATACTGAGTTGTGAAAATTTTGGTGATGTCATGCTCCAGTGTCAATAGTATGACCTCATGAAGAAAGTTGTAAAAGCTATAACTTTTTAGATTTTTCTTCTTTTGAAATTATAACTTTGACTAACAAGAGTTACTAACGCTATCCTAATCTCGAAATATATCTAAAAACATTAACAATGGTACCATATCTACATATACAATATTTTTATAACAGAATTGTGTATATGAGCAATATTAATATTTTTAGCTGCCCTAGTGGAAATGTCAACTGTGAAAAACTATGAAAAAAATGTGAGAAAGTGTGAAAAAATGTGAAAATACACATACTTTTGGAACACTTGTTACAAACAAATATGCACATTTTTTCACAGTTTTTCACAGTTTTTCAGTTTTTTCATAGTTTTTCACAGTTTCTCACACTTATAAAAAATACGTATTTTATCTAATAAAACCTTCACAATTTCTCACATTTTTTCACAGTTTTTCACATTTTCTCACATTTTTTTCGCTGCATTCTCTTATATAAAGGAAATTACAACTATGAGAAATTGTGATAAAATGTGAAAAACTGTAAAAAACTGTGAAAAACTGTGAAAAACTATCTAGAAACTGTAACAAAATTTATGAAATATTCTATAATATATTTTAAAATCCTGTTCCAAATGTAAGCCTAATTTTACAGTTTTTCGCGAAATTTCATGGTTTTACAAACTTTGTGACACATTTGTTCACATTTTGAAAATTCCACTGTGGTGTATCTCAAGATTGAGGACTCGTTCGCCACTCACCACTTTTACTATTCAAAGTCATAATTTTTATGTACCAGAAGATATATCTCAAAGCCTCATCAAAATCTATGATCCAGTGGTATAACATTCTCCTTGTTAGTGCTCTAACCATATAATGGACACCGGCAAAGAAAAAAATTGCATGCAAATTTCTTATTAGGACTATTACAATTAATCTATAATCATCAAATATACGGCTGTAATTGTTTATAAAGTTTCAGCCATTTATTTATTAAGTTAATATGTTTCATATTACTTTTATAAAAACATGTATTATGTTCGAATTCGTCACGGATTCCTCTACAGCTCCATTTTATTTATATATAATTCTTATTTTAAAAAATGAGATACTAAATCAAGTGAGAAATCAGATGATTTGTACGGACGGATTTTGCATTTTTTGAAAAAATTTGTTCGCATCTATATTTTTAAGCGTTAAATTAGGTGATAAGTCAGGTGATATATCACTTAATTTTTTTTTCTTCAGAGATAATCAAATGTAAAATTTTAAAATCTTGGTAATCGTTCCTGACTACTTGATGAAAATTATTTCTGTACAAGATTGTGTAAAAGGAAAAAAGCTAAAAAATGTATAAGCTATAGCATGATAATAAAGTTCAAAGTTTCTTTTACATTTTTTTCAGAATGATTTTGGAAAAATTTAAGTAAATATTAAAAGTTTCATCAGTAAAATATACAGGACGTCTGTAGACTAAAATATCATATTATTAATGTATATTAAGATAATAAGGCTTTTGATTTATAAATTCGTATTCCTTTCTTTTTATAAAATTATGAGACAAATTTTAAGAATGTATTCATTTTTATTTTAAAGATGCAGAAGTATTCAAAAAAGATCATCAATGCCTCGCTTCAGTTTATAACATTCTAACTTTATAGCACTCTATCCTAAAATCTCACTTTGAATAAGACTTAGCGAACCAAACAGTAGAAAAGAATATTTTTTCCTGTTGTCATTCGCTTTAAGTATACATAGTGCATATATATTTATATTAAAAATGTAAGTGTAATCTTTTTTATGAAATCGCTATATATAAATGCAATAAAATGTTTTATTAAAACGTTGAATTATTTCGTCTCCTCTACCCCTCAGTCCTTCTACAATGTCACTCAACACCTCGGAAATAGCTTCACTGACTCCCTCGGGGGAGGAGAGTCGAAGCACGTATATATATAGCTGCAGCCGTGTGTACGCGAAGACGTGTGACGGTACTTGCTTGGAATTGTAAATTGCGCAAGGGTGTCGAGTAGGCGGGGGCGAACTCGTGCACGCAATTGCCGTGATGCGCGTGTGCAGCCAGCTTTTGACTTTGATCTCCCATCGGGATCTGAAGAAGAATTCGTATTTGTATAAGGGGGCATTTGCAGGCATAAAAAGGCCAATGAGTGCCCCCGCTATAATTGCCTAATGATTTAATAGGTAATTTTACGAAAGATCACGTTTTGTAATGAGATCAAGAAATGTTTTTATTCAAAAATGATGATTAAAAGCATACATAGCAAAATAAAACATTTAATACTTTTAGTTATTTTTTTATATATGGGTGAGTCCGCCAAAACTTGCCCACTTTATCGTTTATTCCTACATTGAAAAAAATGTATTGCTCCAGCATCCAGATTCTGGTTATTCTAACTAAACTGCGTATTGGTGCTGCAACAATACTTTGTTATTGATCTCACAGCTATATTATATTGCTGTGACAACCATACAATATCACCGGCACCCATAGCATAGCTAAGACAACAATGTGTACGCTTACTTGAGCAATACCGGCATAGTTATCATATCAATATAAAAGTATTGATGTGATACCCAATCCTTTTTCTCAGTGTACCCTTATCCTGCATTGATTTACCTGAATTTACACGAGTTAACGTAGGGGGGAGGCCACAAAGTTCGGATCACGGGTTTTGATATAGAACTTTAAGAATCGTTTTATTATACCTAAAAATGAAGTCCAATACACGTAGTTTTATCCAATGGGCCTTTGGTCAATAGATACAGCGTATTTTATTAACGTTGGTAGTATATGTCCATATATATATATATATATATATATATATATATATATATATATATATATATATATCTCTGATTCTAAACATGGTCTATTTGAGCAATGCTAATATTTGTTGGCTCTAAGATCTTAGGTTCTGAAATCCATTGTATAAAACTATACGGATACTGCGTTTTATTTTTATGTTCCAAAAGTCGATCCCCAAATCATCCAAATGCGAAACCCAATAAACTTCCAATAAAAGTTTAAAACTTTTTATATTTAAAAGCAAACTTTATGAAATTTTTTTTCTATAAACACTTGATCATATCTTTAAATTTAACATTGTACAACTTCAAAATCTTGATCCTATACGTCACGATAAATCATCATTATCAATACCATATTTAATGGAAGGATGTTGCGGCGTGCACGATTTTAGGTGACATGATGAAATTTTGAATATATACTAAGAATTAGTGAAGCACTTTTTCGACAAAAACTTTATTAAAGTTTTTTTCAGAGATCCAAGCAATTTAAAAAAAATGTTATTAATACTTTTTTATCAATTGGTTGGTAAAAAAATTTAACGGCAAAATACTTCACTTAATTTTTAGTACATGTCAAAGGGAGTCGATTAAGCGTAGAAAAAAAATGATACACTTTAAATTGTACTTTATTAAAATAGATTTGTTAGAAGAGGTTTCTTTGAAAGTAATTCTGTAGGTTCCCGGAATAACTTAAGTCTATTTTTTGAAAATTGAGTTTTTAGTGATTTTGGTATCTACGTATGGTGTACTGTTAGATAGAAAGTCAAAAGTTGCAAAAGTTCACCTAAAACTTTCTCTTTTTCATAAGTTATGCTTTTCTTTTGCATAGGCTTAAATGGCAATTTTAAAATTAAAACCTCAATATCGCGAAAACACGAAAAATGGATCTAAGTGGTTATTCCGGGAAGCCACAGAATTGTATTTACAGCTGAATAATATAATGCAGTAAAAATACAAGTAAAATTATCGTTTACTCGGTTATAAAATTAAAAATATGAATACAATAGATTTAAGTATTACTAAGAAATCAAAAAAACCATCTGTAAAAAGTGCGCTTATCCAGTTTGGCTCATATTGTTTGTGGATACTGTTAGAATGGACCTCCTGTAAATGACAAGTGTGTGCCTTGACAAGTAATCGAGTTCAATAGGTTCAAACATTATCAAAATTTTGTATGTTTGAGGAACGTCGATTCTGAGGATTTGCTCATATATTATGTATATATATATATATATATATATATATATATATATATATATATATATATATATATATATATATATATATATATATATATATATATATATATATATATATATATATATATATATATATATATATATATATATATATAATCAACAATTTTCACTCATCCGCCGTTTTATGATTGTTTTGGGTAAGTTACGGCAGAATCACCCATATATAATATACATAGCCTGCATTGATTTCCCTGAATTGACAATAGCTAACTTCGTATGACTTTTTATGTATTTTTAGTCGTAGAATCACGTGGTGTTATTATGTTTACGAAAATGATTGAGAATGCCTATTATTTTTATAATACTTTTCATAAGGTGTTACGGAACTGTCATTTTACTTTGAAACTGCTCTCATAACTCCTAGACTACTTAACATACGAAATTTTTTGCAAATAAGTTTTATGTACTTTACTATTAAGTAATGAAAAACACTTTTTACTTGTAGTAATACATCTAATAAACAGCATCTTATAGATAGTAATTTAGTGGTAGTTTTAAGTAACTGACCTCTACTGCGTTTTACTGATTCTGAAGTGAAAAAACTGTTTATACTCGTGAAATTTTGAATTCCCAGATCTTTTTCCGGATACGTTTGATGAATCATAACTTATAGTTTGCGAATCGATATCATCAATCGTTGTCATCAATATTTTATCGCAAACCGATGGACAAAAAAGTATGCACCTTGCTTTAGTTATAATTAGCGAAATTTGAGTTTAAAACAAATATAAATGTATATTATTAACTCTATAGTTTACCATGTACATGGAGGAAGTTTCTTTACCTACCTTACTAGGTCTGCGTAGAGTGCTGTTTTATATCGAAATTTTAGTTTTGGACATATTTCGGAACTGACATTTGAGGCCTAATTTATTCATTTGTTTTAAAAGATAGCACTTACATTACGTACGTTTCCGGCTTTTAACAATTATAGTTGGTTATGCCATCCATATGTAAAAGTTCCATGATTTCGAGGTACCAGAAAACATGTTGGAGCTACCAAAACGTCATCAAAATTCGTTTCCCAAAGGAATGACACTCTACTTGTAAGTTAAAATAATAATAATTTTGTTAAAATTAATTAAGCAGATTTAAAAAAAATCCGTATAAGTCAATTATTAAAAGGAGATCCCGTAGTTGAAGGTAGATTTCTACATTGTATTTTTCGTTTTGCACAATGAATTTTCAAGTTTTTGAAAAATAAAAAATTTAATCAAATTAAAAATTTACTTAGAAAAATGAAAAATCGTTTATTTTGACGATAGCTATGTAATGGGAATACGTCTTCACCTTAAGAGTTATACATTTTTTTTAAATTAGTTCCAGTTCCAACCACAAAAATTGATTCATACGTAGTTTATAGTTTGAAAAAATTTTAAAAAATTTTAAATAAACGTTACTGTAATTACTGTAAAATAAATTAATGTTTTTTTTCTGCTTGAGGATTATTATACAATATATTCGTAAAGAAATTAAAACAAATATTCTGTAAAAAAATTAAAGTTTATTGCAATTATAATTTTATAATATCTGTATAATAACTTCGATTTTAAAAATCGGTATGAATGCACCTTTAATAATTTATAATTAAAATTATAATCAGAAATACTTCTGTCAATATTACACGTTTTTAAATATATATGAAACTTTCTATTAGTAAAAAATATCATACGTAAGTTTACCCTAGTGTGAGAAATCTGTTAAATCATATTCACCAATACAAGAATTGTACATACATCCTATTCGCAAATAGAATCTTTTCATATTTGGAAAAAGGAATTAATAGGATTTAATAAATTTCTCACACTAGGGTAGTTAAACATCTTGAAACATCATTTGCTCATTCCAGCGTCGTCACAATCGTTTATGAAAATGCGAATTATCTCTACATTTTTTCTCTTTTATTTAACCATTATCTACAAGTTAGGCTTTCTTTTCATTAACAAGTTTCTAAAAATGTCAAAAGAATTTCCATGTACTTGTATTCAAATACTTCCCACTCTTATAAAATGATTTCTAACAGTTTCTCCTTATAAAAATATAATTTATATTGCTATTAGATCTCTTTTTAGATTGATAAATTATTACATTAGAAATTTATATACAAATAGCAAAATATAACAATATTATATTAAATAACTATACTATTTTGAACTACTGGAGTAATATTTGGAGGGACTGTTGTTGGATATATATGTACAGGTAAATCCCAGACTTTTGTTTCAACATCTATAGTCGATGGTGCTTGCCAACTCATAGTATTTTCATTTGGAAATTCAATAGGTTTTACTGTTGTTACAAATTCAAAGTGTAGTCTCCACTTTAAAGTCACTAACTCGGTATTAAAGTCTGGTGTAATATGAAAAGGGATTGGCAACATTAGATGAGTGTACAAGAAGCCAATAACGACTTCATGATGTTTATTGTAGCTACTTAAAGCAGTTGCAGCCTTTCCTCTCTTATAGTCTTCAGCTACATGCTCCTCAGATTGCAGAGTAACAGAAACTTGAGTACATGAAACAGTTGCGTTTGAAAAATCAAATGTTCCAACTATATCTTCACCAAGCTTGTAGGAATTTTTAAAAAGGCAAAATCTTACAACTCTACCACGTTCATTTGTTATGTTATAAAAGTTAGGGCTACGTCTTGCTGTTATATTCTACAATACAAATATTTTCAAATTTAACTAAAGGTTTCACATATTTCTTTAAGTATAATTAAAGATTTAAACCTCACCTGAAGCGTTTGCATAGCGAGTTCTATCGGTGTTTCTTTTTGTGATTCTATAAATGTGTTATTAGGGCTCAATTCAACACTGTCACTGGAGGCAGCTCCTTCAGGTAACTCTGTAAAAATATTTTTTTTATACAGAATTAATATGAAAATAGTTTCAGTTTTGTCAAAAAGTATTATTTAATATATACAAAACCTTTTAAAGATAATACTCGGAAAGGTATCCTTAACAATTTAATTGGTGAATTGACACGCTGAGTACCTATAGTTATCTTATATGAATATTTAACAGCTTGTCCTCGGTATGAAGGAGGAGAATTATTTGGAATGGTTTCCTTATATACAACTGAAAATAAAAGAGATGATTTCAGTCAATAAGAAAATTTTCAAACATAATCATTGATTGATATTCAACTTACAAGATTTACTTTCTCCAGGTGATAATTGCAAATCACAAAACAAGATTTTAGGTTTTGTATTTAATACAGCATGCCCATTATCACTTGACGATGGAGCAAATGTTGTATCTATAATTATAAGAATAAGTAAGAAAAAAATATTACGTAAGTTTAAAAGTACTCTTATTATAAATAAACATACCTGTATTAACAACAGCAGGTTTGACATCTGCTTTGATTTTCTCACCAAGGATTATCTTTTCATTTATCGAACATTGGCAATGTATTTGAGCGCTAGCCCATGCAAGATTTTCAAATAAATCACTGAATACCAAAAAAGTAAATATACTGTTAGTATAAATCATCTACATAATATTTGACAAATTTAACGTTAGTATATCACAATAATCAAACCTGTTACTTTGTTGTAGAGTTTGATTCGCTGGGTAGCTAAATGTAACCATGCACTCAATAACTTCGCTAGTAAAGAAAGTGGACCCATTGAGCAATTTTGCAGTAATGTCAATCATTTCGACATAAATAATATTAAATAAAAACTATTTAAATAATCCGGCTTTTTCATAAAAATATCAAAAACATGTCCATTGCTTAAAAAACGAGATTACGTTCCACATAACCTCTGTGACTCCAAAATGTAGAGTGCTATAAATTGCAACAAGGTACTATATAAAAATAATAGAAAAAAGAAAATAATTTAAATAATAAGTCAACTATTGTTTATTTACCCCTCGACATTGATTAATTAAGTTTTAGCAACGATGTTCGAAAAGCTCGGCTCGACTTTTCTCTTCTCTCTTCCTTCCACTTCGTCATGAATGGCGTCCGCTAGTTCATGTGTGCACACTCTCTTACAAAGGAGTATAGCCGCTAGGATGTTTAACTATTAATCGCAAAAATCTTGCAGGTCATAAAGACTTTGTCATATGTTGTTGGTTGCAAGAAATAAAGGATTATAGATTTGATTTAATATACGAAAACGAAATTGCAGCATAATATATAACATTTTATTTTATGTCTTCGAAGGTAATGTTTGCAAACACGTAAAATTGAATTGCATGCATGAATATGTTTTAGTTCATTATTATTTTTACAATAAATTATTTTAATTTCATGTTCACAAAAAGGTAATAAAACTGCTCGTTCTTTCTTACTAGCATGCAAACGAAAAAATTGCTCGTAAATTATTAGTATTTTAGTTTATTAGTGGTTATAGGTTATGTTATGCTTTAATATGATCAGTGATTAGGTTTCTTAAACATTTAATTCCATAATATATAACATTTATTTTTAATATTTTGAAAAGGTGGATCATGATCATGACAAGAGAATCAGCAAAAAGTTGAGTTACATATTACGGCACGCAGCTGCGGAGAAAGGATTAAGTATTAGATCAGATGGCTTCATTGATGTCCAAGAAGTTTTAAACGAAATCCCTGGATGTACGATCGATGATATTAAACGTATTGTCAAGAATAATGACAAACAACGTTTTACTATAAGCAATTTCAATAGTGTTTTAATGATAAAAGCTAATCAAGGGCACACAATTGCTCAAATAAATTGTTTAAATTTGAGACTTTTAATTGATGTTACTTTTAACATAATACATGGAACTTATTTTACATCTTACGAAAGAATTAAACTCCAAGGATTGTCTCGAATGAAAAGAAATCATATACATTTTGCAAAGGGCTTAAATTTTATTAACGGTTTAAGAAGAAATGCTGAAATATTTATTTATATTGACTATCCAAAAGCAAAGAATGATGGATTAAAATTTTATGAATCAGAAAATAACGTTATTCTATGTCCTGGCAATTCAGATGGTTATATTGAACCAAAATATTTCTTGAAAGCAATTACTAAAAGTGGTAGGGATTTATAAATATAACAGGTAAGAAAACATCCTCTATTTGTCAAATAAACTTTAAGATAATGTCTTAAATAAAAAGTACTCAAACTTTATTATATTTGTATGTTCATTGCTTAATGAAATATGCTTAAGTCATAAAACATAATTTTTAGGCAGTAATGGAATAATAAAAATTTTAATTCTAACGAATAAAATCTTATTTGAAATTTTAGATTTTACTACTGCTTATTACTTTAATAATTATATTACAATGACAAAAAGGTGTGAAATCTGTAAAATTGACCTTCAAGATGAATATTCTTATCAAGGACACATCCAAGGCAAAAAACACTTGAAAAATGCTCAACAAGTGGAACTTATTCAATCAATTATTCAAAGATCAATTTTTGTTTCCCGTATTCCTGGAGATATACCTTCGAATAGTCTTATAAAATTTTTTTCACAATTTGGTGAAATAGCCAAATATCAATTTGGTCCAAATCATCTTATTGTTGAATTTAAAACAAAGTATGTGCTGTTAAATGTTTAAATACAACAGAAATTATTGGTTTCTTATTGTCTTATTGATTAATTAATTACACTTTTTATAGAAAACCTGTTAAAGTTTTATTGAGAAATCCCATATATTTTAGTGGAATAAAATTGAACATTCATCCGAGGATTATACATGATAATAAACGTATGTAAATTAATCAATATTATCATTAGTGATGAAAATTCATAATAAAATAGAAAATATTTTACTATTTTCAGCACCAAAAAAAGACAATAAAAACACAGATGAAGCTATCAATGATACGACAGATTTGAATTATGATAATTTAAAATCGATTTTTGAAGTTGAATTAACATTTGACGAACAACTTGCAGCTTTTTTAGATAAGGTTGCAATTAGTGATTTAAAAATTAAGAGTCGATATGAGCCTACATGCAGTAGATTAGACGAAATTTTTCGGAATGTTTTTCCTAAATGTAGAACATACAGATTTGGTTCAACTGTATCTGGTCTGGGATTTAAAAATTGCGATTTAGACATTTATATGGATATTGGTAAAATTTTTACTTTGTATTATATCAATACATTTTTTAAACGTTTTTATATCATTTAATAATTTTCAGGTTTTCCAATTAGCCAAGAGAATAATGGTAACTCAGGACCTAATGTTGTAACCACAGCAGCAGTATTTTCAGAGGTCAAAAGAATTCTTTATGCTAGGTCAGCAATATTTTCGAAAGTTGTGCCGATTCCCAAAGCAAAAACTCCTATAATTAAATTCTTTTATGTACCAACGAAAATTTCATGTGATATCTCTTTTAAGAATAGTTTAGCTGTACATAACAGCCGATTAGTGAAGTTTTGTCTTTCGTTGGATCCACGTTTGCGACCAGCAATGATGATCTTAAAGTATTGGGTTTGCAATTATGAACTTAGAGGTGGTGATAAAATGTCCAAGTACGCATTAACGACGCTGTTTATATTTTACCTTCAACAGCCATCTATAAAACTTGTACCTCCTTTAATAGAATTAAAAAGAAGATGTGTGCCTAAAATTGTTGAAGGGTGGCAAGTTAATTTTGATAGGACATTAACACATCATGAGCAGAATGAAAGTGACAGTAAAACCAAAAGTATTCCAGAAATATTGCATGGATTTTTTGATTTTTATGCAAATTATGACTTCAAATCTAACGTCCTATGTACTGCTGATGGTCTGTCGCATAGCAAGCTATCATTTACTGACATAGAAAACTTACCAGAAAGCATGGATAAATACAAGGAATATTTAAAAACAAGAGAAAATCCATCAATTTTTCCAGTATCTAAACCAATGTGTGTGCAAGATCCTAATGAACTAAATCATAATGTCACAGGCAATGTTTCTGCAAAATATCTTGAAAATTTTCAAAATTATTGTACCGCAGCTGCAGACATATGTGTTAATGCTGCAGAGAAAAACTACAAAGAACTTCTTCCATCAATTTTTTCACTGATAATCAAATCTCATACTAAAGAAGCAAATGTTAGCTTTCTTTATTATGCAAATAATTTCATTAGTGTAGGACTCCCTGAAGATTTTGAATCTAGAACAGATATTACAGATAAAACGTTATTTACTAGAGAAAATTGGTTTGACTTAGTTTTAAGTCTTATAAAAAAGTATTTCGAAAATGTTCTGAAACTTCAAATTACTAATAATGAGCGCGAACTGAAGCAACAAAAGGTCGAGGAGAATTCAGATGTTCATTCAAAAGATCAGGATAAAATTATAATGCGTTGCACAGGAGACTATTGTTTATGGAGAGACAGAAAAGGTAAACTGAACATGTTTGATCCAAGTATGAGTTTGCTTGAAAAGGAAATCCAAACATCAGAAAATATTTTTAAAGAATTAAGTTCTAAAGATAGGCTTGTAAAATTAAAAATAGACTTTGATTGTCATATCTTAAAAAAGGGAGGACAAAACGTTCGTCTTATTTTAGCGTTATCTAATAATTACTGTACAAAAAAAATATTTCCGGAACTTGCTACTTACATAAAGAATAAATTACCACATGTTTTAAATCAAACATTAACCCATATGCAGCAATTTAAGAAAAAGCTGTCGACTGACGTATAAACTACTGTCAATAATTAAGTAAAAAATCATGTTTTTTTTCAAATACTTTCTATATATTTGTACAAAGAGTAGAAAATAATTTTTAATTCTTAATACAGATGATTGATTTAATTACAAGATCAATTTATGAAATTTGACACATGAAAAATATAATATTCAAGTATTGCTTTCTTGTGCATCTTATTTATTTTAAAGAGAAAATATTTTTTTTTACATAGATAATCTAAACTATCTTATATACAAACTTTTGTTGCCAACCATTTTAAACAAATGATTTTATTATGTGTATACATAAGTGAGGTAAATAAATGACATACATTCTTAACCATGTGTAAGCATTTTAAATATTTCTAATTTTTATTTTCAGGAGTTTAAGACATTATGCTCGTAATCCGATTTAAAAAAAATCCATTTTTAATTTTTTGCATTTCTTGAAAGTATTTGGTTGTTAGAAGATACTGTAAGAGATTGGTAGTGATAGAAAACATTTAATTCCTATAACTTTTTATTGTGCTGTTAGTTTTAACGTCTGAAATTTCATTCAGACTGGTTGGTAAAATTCAAGGATGGAAATTCGAATTTTGAATTAACTTTTAAATGACAAACTTCATTAAATTAACTCTGGTAGTTTCATTAGAACCAAAAACTTCTATTTTTTGAAATGTTAAGAACTTATTATTACCAGATGAAAAAATTATGGAAACTAGTTCAATGTAGATACTTCTCAACCCTATATTAATATTGCTCAATAACAGACTTTAGCTTAATAAGTTATTAATTCAATTTATTGAAAAACTATATGTTTAAACACTATAAGAATTGATAAGTAATTTGATAAAATATTAAATTATACTAATAATCATTTGTTTCGCTTGTATATTATTGGGGAGTTGAAATTAATCGGACTATTGTATTAAAGGCTTATATTACTATTTGATAAATAAAATATTTAACTTTTGCAATCAAATTCGATATTCTTTTTAAAATACTTTAAGGAATATTTCCTGTAAGTTTCAAAAAAATCCGTTGAGATAAAATGCATGCAAACATCGAGAAAACACGTTTAAAGTTTTAATTTTGTATGCTATTTTGTAATGTAAATTGTTTCACTTGACTGACTATAACACTGTGTAAAGGGGAGGCCTGGGTTAAATTTCAGCCTATTGAAATTACTTTTCGCTAATCTGAAAATTCTTTTTTGAAATTTTGAATTTTATTTTTCGATCTAAAAACGTCGAGAAAAATCCATGCGATTGATTATTCGGAATGATGATAGGAACCGGCAAAAAAAGTATTGGAATCTGCAGGACGAATATGGTTTGAGTTTTAGTGCTTGGCGCTCAGCCGCGCTCGACCACTCGGCTTTGTCTTACGATCCGCGTGCAGCTTCTTTCAATTATTTTCGTATTCTGCAGCGATACTCGAGTTTTTTTAATAAAAACTCCAGTATCGCTTTTGAAGCTATTTTCTTTTTAACAAAATCAATTGATAGAAGCAGCATGCAGACCGTAAGGCAAAACCGAGCGCTTGAGCGTGCCCGGCCGGCGCATCACTAAAACTCAAACCATTCGTCTATTTTTTTGGATTAATTTGTAAACAAGTTTGTATGTGTCAAAAGTAAGTTTTTACGTAAACTCAATACATTTAATTGTCAGAAATGAGTCTACCAACACAAATATCTTAAGTAGGGTAGAGGCACTAGTAGTCGACCACCTCCCAGTAGTCGACCACTTTGGCTATTTTCTATTAAAAAATAAACCCGTAGACAAAATATCACTAGATTAATAATTGTTTAATGATCTATGCCATTTAAATATTTAATTCTGACATTAAAACAGTTTTAGAACCATTAAATAATAATCTTTTTCAATATATCTTTGTCAATATGTGCTTATAATTATAAATTGTCCTGACCGACTACTAGCAATCAAGCGGCCGAGTACTAGCGCTTTTGTCATATTTTATTAAAACACATATTATAATAATCCTGTAAATATTTTAAGCAACAATAAACATTTTATCAAAAACTAGAATACATTTAAAGTGTAATAAAACCGGTAATTTATAAACAAAAATGTTTCTGAATTTTTTGCAATAGCTTTAACACAAGTTTTTCCTTAGATGACCGATTACTAGTGCCTCTACCCTATATAACGTAAAAAGAAAGTCCAATTTCTTCAGAACATGACCAAATTTTCTCTAGTGCAGGAGCTCTTGAAAACTGATGGGTTTTGCTTTAAAAATTTTGCTTGTAAATCTGGATGCAAAACTTAAAATAACTTAAAAATTTGTATACAACTTAGAATTTTCATGTATGAACACACATCAAAATTTCAAAGTATACAAATTAAACGATCAAATTTTAGTTTCAAAGGCAGAGATCCCCTAATAAAAGAATTATTGTAATCGCTAAAAGCATTTTTTATGAAGTAGTGCATCGACGAATGAAGTGAAGGGGTAAAAAAGAACCGGCGTAAAAAGAATGAAGATAATAATATAGCTAGCAATTAATCTGCATGGAGTTTGGCTCTCATCTGTAGGTACTAGACTGAACAAGAAGTATTGAATAATAACAAAATGACAATATTTTTAAAAGAAACATCCATCTTTGCTTAATCATTTTTTGGCTTTTTATGTGGCAATGCTGTAATTTTTGCATATATCAAATCTATTCTACTAGTGGGCGAGACGTATGTATCTGCTGAACATGCTTGCCAAATTTGAAGAAAGTCCGTCAGTTTTTAAGGTATTGTAGTCGCCATTTAAAAAAAGTGATTTTAAGAAAAACGCATTTAAAGTTCCGATCACTAGGGCTATTTCTACATACATGCCGCTTCACTTTAGGGTCGATAACTTTTATATATTAAGAATCGAGATAAATGCCTTTAGAGTTATATTTGATTTTATATAGTATAATTCGAAAATGCAAAAATAATATTCGATTTTTTTGGACCGTCACAGTAGGGAGACCCCGTAACTGAACAAAATAAGCCGTATTAAGCTTAAATTAATTCAATATAATCAACTAGGTTTTTTTATAATTATGCTAAGCCGCCTGTCACCGTCAAATACGGGGAACCACTTATTTCATTCGATTTTCAATTTTGAGCAAATATCTCTGGAAAGTTGTTATCTTTGATTAGGACAATATCATTTCACAAATATATTTGCTAAGAATTCAAGATTAAATAAGAAAAGTGGTTCCTCGTATTTGTCGTATAATAAAAGAAATTAAGCTATTTAAAAATGTATTTTTATTGTAGAAATTTATATTTCAGTTTGCTAATTTTACGATATCATATTGTATTTGGCACTGAATAATAATTATGATATCAATATGTAAATTTTTACGATAATGATGTAGCGCGAGTTACGATATGATGTTGCATGAGTTACAATATAGTTTTCTCAGTATATCGGTCCCATGTAAACTTTACATGGCTCATGATTCATGGACTCTAGAAACAAAAAAATACCCTTTTCAAAGAATCAGCGGATACGCTTTTCATTTGCATGAATCGATAGAAAATGGTTAAAAGATCTGCCTTAAAAACAAGCGATCAAACAGTAATACCAACGAATATAGACTTGCATAGAGTCTATATTCGTTGGCAATACCTCCTTAAGAGGAACAGTACTGTAATTGTCCAAAGTAGTGTATATGATACACTCGACGTAAAGTTATTCTGTGAAGAACAGTTTGAATTTTTTTAAAATACTGTAAGTTTATTGGATAGAACACCCCTGGTAGCACAGTCTGACGCACTCGCAATTGCGCCGAAAGTGCACGGTCTGCTTCACACTTCGACTAGGTTTCTGCTGCACGACGATTGCGGCAGACGAGTGCGGCAGGATTGCAGCTGAAGTGCAGCCGACAAGTGCGACTAAGGGGGATGAAATAATGCACTCGCGAGTGCAGCAGGATTGCACCCGAATTGCGCACGACGATTGCGGTAGACGAGTGCGGCAGGATTGCAAAAGACGTGCAGCTGACAAGTGTGATTAAGGGGGATGATGTAACGCATTTGCGAGTGCATAAAGTGCATCGTAGCGGAAATCCTCGGAACACCTAGAATGGTAACAAAAAAAGAAGAGCTCCAAAGAGTTTTATCTCCTAGACGGCTTGTGCGCGGTCTCTTATACGCTTTGCTTCCACCGGCTCTGTGGACTGCACGCCTGCTGTAATCCTGCCACACTCGACTGCTGCAATCGTCATACGCAATTCAGGTGCAATTCTGCTGCACTCGTGAGTGCATTATTTCATCCCCCTTAGCTGCACTTGTTGGCTGCACGCCTGCTGCAATCCTGCCACAATCGTAGTACGCAATTCGGGTGCAATTATGCTGCACTCGCGAGCTACCGCACGTCGGCTGCTGCGATTTTTATGATTGCACGCGCTATTGCAGCCGAATTGCGGCGAAATTACGATGGTTTTGTTAGCAGGGACTCGTTTACGCTACCCTCATTGGAGGATTACAAACGAAATTCAAAACTGTTCTTGACAGCTTCACATCGAGTGTACTTTGTATCGTCTATTATAAAGAAACTATGTAATATATATCTACTATAGGTATTAAATTAATTTCAAGACCCAATACTAAGCTGTCTATAATTATACTAGGGCTCGTAACGCAGCGCTCCAAAAACGGCGGTTGAAAGCTATGTGACTAATCTGATTATCTAAAATCTATAAAGACCAAAACCCAAAACAGCACGTATATAAATAAATGTCGTTGATACATTTCAATAATTGATTTAAAAACGTTTAGAAAATATAATGCAATAATAAAACTCAAGTAAAAGAAATGTTATTTATGAAAATATTTACATTAATACTTGCTTAGCCTTTTACCCCCTGGTAGCACAATCTGCTGTTCGCGCATTGTGCAGAGCATTGCGTACGTGGTATGACTTATACTATGTTTCTGCTCTAGCTGTCAATTGCGTCAGGCATTTTGCAGCAGAAGTGCAGTAGTTTTCCGATAGCTAAAATCTAGACAAAGAAATTGCAGCAGAACTACGGTAAGAAACTTGAAGCAACCATATTGAATCAGAATTGCAGCAATTAAATTCCAGACTCAAATGTCAGCAGAATAGCATCTAAAGAAATCGTAATTTTTTCCACCCTTCAGATGCAATTTTACTGCACATTCGCGCACCTGCACAGCTGCCACAATTCTGCCGTAATTTTTCTGAAGAGTAGTGACCGCAACTTATCTACTGCAATTTTGCTGCAAGTCGGGTACATTTTCGCGTACTTTGGGTATAGGACTTGGCTGAAATATCGACGGATGGTAGAAGAATAGTTAAAATCGGAATCAGACCATCACAAGATCTACTACTGCAATTTTTTTGAATATTATGAGAATTGTAAACTTACATCATAATAATTGCAATGAATGTGTTACAAGGATGGTTTTACAAAAACCTAGAATTTTGTGTTTTTCAGTCTTGTTCTGTAGGTGTGAAATTAACAAAATCGCTCACTCTCTCTTATCCCTATCCTGCTTATAGTATCCTCAAGTAAGCGATTATCTCCTATTCTTAAATAATATAGTAGCTTAAAGCCATACAAAAATTTTGAAAGAATTATTGACAGTATAATAAACTAGAGCGAAATAAAAACAAAAATTTGTCCCGCATTCGAGCATCTTACTTTAAAAGTCTGCAATTAATATTCCATTTTACTAACGATTTTGATTTTATGCATTTGAAAACACTTGAAATGAAATTTTTAAATACTTTGCGTGTGCAAATCCAGCGCTCAATCAAACGATGTTTAAAAGCTTTACAAGATGAGGCGAGCTCTTTCTTTACATAGTATTTCCCAAAGTAATCATTTTATTAATACGACAAGTTAAAGGAAATTACTTACTGTGCGACTTTTTAAAGGGATTATGATTTCCATGCAATTCCTCGTTTTTTGCAGATATTTTCTCCCTATTTCTTACAAGTCAATACTGAATATAGATTCATCGAATTTTCCGCTCTCTCAATCTAGTAACTTTCAGCAACACTGCGTGCAATCCTCCAACCCCAATGAGTTCCTATATCATTCTAGAGGAAAACTCAAGCGAGACGGACAGAGAGAGAACGTGATACCTTCACCCTCGCGAGCTAGAGAGAGCGCTTGCGATTGATAACGAAGGCGTTTCGCATTGCTGCCGGTGCTCCATCCAGGTGTATCTACATTTGTACACCAGCACACACGCATAAGGGTTTATTCATAGTGAGATACTCATAACTTATTTATAATTAAATATTTAATCTTTTATTGAAAAATAAATTACTAAAATAAAATATTTATTTATTTTACAAACTTCATTAATAAAACATTATTCTTTTATGTTAGACAATATTAATTTATAGTATACGAGAATTTCCGGTTCATGAAATAAAGTTTTCTTTTCCATGGGTTTAAAAGAATGTTATAGCCAAATTATTTGAGAAGGCATGAATGTAAAGATATTTGACATTTTACAAAAAGATTACTATGATTAAAAAAAATATACATTATAACTTAGTATCAATATTATTGAGAAATGTTTTAATAATGAAGTCTCTATTATATATCATAATACCGTTGACCCTTACGAAGACTAGCGCATTTCAAATTCTTAGGTTGATAATACTTTTCAGCACTTTCTATGAAGACTAACACTTTAAGTAGTTTCCCATAAAGACTGGCACAATTCATTTAAAATATATAAATGAAGATTATGCTGATAAACTCTCGAAGAGGCTGGTCGGTTTTCATTCAATGGAGTTCGGGTCGACTACTAGACATTGTTGATACTCAAAAAATGATTGATTTACCAGAGAGAACCTGTCAAGTCGAATAAATAAAAGTAACGCAAAAGACGTGCTAGTTTTCTAAGTAGTGATTCTAAGTATGAGTCTAATCAGGCCAGGCCGCTGTACAAGTCTACACCTTGGGTCCGACGTAGGCCCAATCTAAGTTCCATCCCTGGTCCCTGGTCCATTTCACTCGATGAATGAACCTTAAAACCTATATATACCTGCCGCATCCTCCTGCAGCAATACCGACGAAGATGGCAAACCGCGCATAGACTTGGCGGTGCGCGCGCGCGCGCAGCAGAAGCTGCAGCCGTAGCTTTCGAGCGGAGAGACGACTTGTATCCTACATAGGCCTCCGGGCTTCTGGCGCGCGCGCGACTTGGACTGTATAACGCGATGCGGTCTCCCTCTGGACTAGCTCTCGTAGCTTAAGGGCGTGCAGCAGTGCGGTGCAGCACGATTCACCACGATTCACCCCCTGTCGACTTTTGTTTACATTTTCTACCTGCCACCCTCGCGCCCTTTGTTAAACTCTCAAGCAAGAAAAACCTGCAGTCGCATATCTTTTACACAGTGACATTCTTTTTTATTTTACAAAATAATAAGCATGGACGGACATATGTGTAAATATAACAGTGATGGGGTGTTTGATAAGAATCGCGCGTTATAGTTAGTGGAGCATCGCTGGAAAAGGAGAAGAGATATAAAAGTAACTACAGGGGTGCAGCTGTGCGATATAACTCGCTCGCATCGCGAATGAAGAGGGAATTGGCCAAGGTCCACTGCAGTCCCATCCTCGACACCGTCGCCGTGCGGGGTGAACGCACCGCGCGAACGAACTCGCACACGTGTGCGCCTTAAAGCGCCCCGCGCGCTTCCTTCGATCCCCGAGGAAAGCTCCAAGAAATCGCTCTATAGTTATAGTTATGCAGCCGTTATTTTGGAACGAAAGTAGCGCAATGTTAAAGCTCACGCTCGGGTGCAGTTTGTCAAAGCGGGCCTGAGAAAACCCGCTATAATATACTAATTCCGAATCGAAAAGCTGCAGCTGCAAGCGCACATATGTACATACATCAGAAGTTCACCGAGTGTGTTATACTCTTCTTTTAAAATCTAGCCATCAGCCGGTGACTCCTCGCTGACACCGATATCACCGACATCAAGCCTCGTGTCATCGGCGCACTCTTGTTATTATTTTGCCGCGGTGCTTTTGACCCTTCGCGTCGCCACCGCCGCGGACGAGTTCATTGTAGACGGTCGGCGGGGGTGCGCGCGTCCGCCTCTCTCTCTCTCTCTCTCTCTCTCTCGCGCGCGCGCGTCCACCTCGCGCAATACCCTCAAGCTCGAAAAGCCAGGCGCACGTCGTCCCCGGAGCAAGTGCAAAGTACCTTATATCCAGGCACATCGTCGCGCGAGGGATTACAAGGAGCCCGGAGCGCTCGAGCGAGAGTACACAGACCGCAGAGCGTTGCAGATATAGCTGCTCGCCAGAGAGCTAGAGCTCGGATCCGGAGATTCGAGTCGTGGCCGCGCGTCGGCAGCACGGGAGAGAGCGCGCGCCGCGGAGAGAGAGAGAGTGCAGAGACCCGAGCGTTGTCAAGCGCCGCGGTGCGTCGGCCCCTCTCCGCTTGTGTATACAAGTGTGCATTGGTGCGCACACGTACACGACTCACGTCTTGCACACCACTGCGCTGCAGGCGGGTAATATACCTACACACAATGCGGAGCAGGAGCAGGAGTAGCAGCGCGCCCTCGGCCAGCGACAGCCGACGGCCGTGATAATATAACCTGACTCGTGCACGCACCGTGTGCTCGTGCGCCTGCGACTTGCACTCTTGCGCGTTGTAGATACCGCGGACGTGTGCTGAGACTTGTTGTTCTCCTCGATGACGACCTTGCTGCTGCTGCTGATGTCGTCGACGAGCGCACCCGCGATTCCTCGGCTCCCGGTGACGACGACGATGACGATACAGCAGCTCGTTGGATGAGAGAGCGAGAGGAGACAGAGGAGGTCCGCGGATGATGGAACCAGGCCGTTATTGGAGTAGCGGATGGAGTGCGAGGATAGCATTAGTCCAGAGACTGCAGGCTCGTCGCGAGTGCGCCGAAAGTGACAGTGACTAACTCGGGCTCTTCCTGAATAATAATAATCATAATTGTAAACAACCCAGCACGGCCAGTGTGTATAGGGCGCATATATAGCCTCGCCGCGGCCTGCATCTCCGGGAAATTCCGTCGTTTCTCCGTCGTTTCTTGTTGTTGTTATTGTTGTTATCGAGAGAGAGAGAGAGAGAGAGAGAGAGAGCTCGGGGCAAAGTGTGCGTGTGTTGCTCTCTGCTGCAGTGGTCGCGTGCACAGCACAGCAGCAAAAATCGAGAGCAGCAGCAGCAGCAGCGCGGCTGAAATTTGCGCAATTGTCGTTGTTGCGAAGGAGAGGAGAAGGAGAGAAAGGAAGGAGGAAGAAGAAGGAAAGCATCGCCGCCGCCGCCGCCACCGCCGCCGTCGTGCGGCCCGCTGCGCCCGTGTGTTAGTGACGTGGTGTGTCTCGGGGAAGGGAGAGAGAGCGCGCGCGCAGCGCAGTTGTGTCCGTGTGTTCGGAGAGAGCCTGCGTGTGAAAACGAGCGAGGTACTCCCCGCGCTCGACGAGAGAAAGAGAGAGAGCGAGCGAGGTATAGAGAGAAAGAGATAGAGAGAGTTTGTGCGTTGTTGCTGCGCGCGCGAGACACGGGGGTGTGAGAGAGAGTTTTCTACCTAAGCCGCCCCCCAGCGCCACCCCCCGCTCGCGTGTATATATACATATATACTACACGCGCGCCTCTATACCTACACGGAGTTTGGCGGCCAGCCGCCCGCCCGCCCGTTCGTTCGCTCGCTCGCGTGTATTATTTTCCGCGCGCGTCCTCGTCCTCCTTTGCGCGCGTGTGTGTCCTGCTGAGATAAGTGCGTGCGTGCGTGCGTGCTTCGTAGGAGCAAGAATAAGAAGTATTTCATATACACGAGGGATATATATATATATATATATATATCTGTTTTGGGGGAGCACAGTGCGTGTGTATCGTGTGTGTCTCGAGGCGGCCGCCCGTGTGTTTCGCAGCAGCAGCAGCAGCAGCAGCGCAGCAAGACAAGAAGACGAGGAGTTCGCGAGTGTGCACGGGGAATATCAACGAGGACAAGGCAGGTGAGTGAGTTAAAGTTGATCGAGTCCTTCGTGTAGCTGTGAATGATGTAGTGCCCCTTGCTCCGGGAGATGTACACGGAAAGAGCGAGCGAGCAAGGAGGAAATACATAGTCACCGAGAGAGGAGTTTGAGGTTAGGAATCTCAACGGTCGAGTGGCTCTCGCGTCGTCGTCGTCGTCGCCGAGCCGAGAGCGAGAGAGACGGAGCGAGTGTATATAGAGACAAGCGCCACCGCCGTCGTCGTCGTGTATATATGTGCGTTTCTCCTCTCTCTCTCTCTCTCTCTCTCTCTCTCTCTCTCTCTCTCTCTCTCTCTCTCTCTCTCTCTCTCTCTCTCTCTCTCTCTCTCTCTCTGCCGCAGCCCCCCACGCGCGCGCAAGAGAGAGAGAGAGAGAGAGAGAGAGACGAGCATTACACGAAATAATGGGCGTGCTGCTGCCGCTGTGACGATGTCGTGGAATCCTCGGGAGGAAAGGCTATAGGAACGCGCGCGTGGGTGATCTACTGCTGCTGCTGCTGCTCGAGGGACAGCTGGTGCAGCAGCGGCAGTATTGGTTCGCAGCGGCCGACGTGCGGCGGGTCGTCGGAGTGCAGCGCCGTGATCACGGGCTCGCTTTGCTTTTCTCTCTCTCTCTCTCTCTCTCTCTCTCTCTCTCTCTCTCTCTCTCTCTCTCTCTCTCTCTCTCTCTCTCTCTCTCTCTCTCTCTCTCTCCCGAGAGAGATAGAGAGGTCGAGACGCCGACGATGTTGTTGATGATGATGATGATCGCGATGGAGCGAAGAGCGGATCCGCCGTGCTCCACTCGCCGTCGTCGGACATAACCTCAAAGTCTCGCGTGCGCGAGTGAGTGTCTGTATGCGCGCGATGTCTGTGTGTGTCTGTGTGTCTCCAAGCGGATGGTGATACGTGTCTCTGGGCGCACTTTTTTGGAACGGGAGACGTTCAGTGCCGAGTTCTTTCCTCGGAGTACTGCTGCACCGAAAGTGTGTGATTTTCCGCCGAACGCGTGTTGTGTGTGTGGGTGTCTACAGTTTTTTTTTTGGAGCAGAGCTATACGTAGCGCGCAGGTAGCTATATGCACGTTGTACACGCAGTAGCTGGCGAGTTTCGAAGGTCAATGCACCTTGGATTTTCGGCGAGGAAAACTCGCCCGCGCGCACGCTTTTATGCTTTACCTGCATTCTTTTCTCTGCGCTCTTCTGCTTGCAAAAGTGTAGTGCGCACTCGTGCTTTCGCGGGCATAAACAAAACGAAGCTGTGCAGTGTTTTTGCGTGTCATGTGTCGTCGCCGTCGTCGTCGGGCGATTCGAATCCATTCTGTCGATCGTCGGAGCGTGCTGCAGTGTTCGGTGTAATTTCGCGCTATAACTTTCTAAAGTCGACCAATCCAGCAGTCCAAGATTATGCAGCTTTAACCGCGTTTACACAGCCCGTTATATTATGCATTCGTCAATACAACCTCGTGAAAGCCATGGAGGGAGACAAATTCGCAGTAGCTGTGCACCCAAATCGGTAATAGTCTCTAGCGATTTCAGTAATGTCCAAAGTGCTGCTGCTGCTATGGGTGCACGCAGGCCGAGAGAGGCGCAGACAGCTATGTAGAGAGCGAAAAAGGAGAGCGTGCATATGTGTGTGTGTGCGTGCATTATAATGTGCGAGTGTGTGTGTGTGTGTGTGTGTGTGTGTGTGTGTGTGTGTGTTTGTGTGTGTGTGTGTGTGTGTGCGTGCGTGCGAGCGAGACCGAAAGAGAGTGAGAAGGTAAAAGAGCAAGGCGAAACGAGGGCAGGGGAAGACGACTGCACGACGACGACGACGACGACGACGACGTAGAGACTTGCACTTTGATTGCAGCGGCGCGCAGCCAGTATTATACACTCGATTAGCAAATAAATTGCGCAGAATTTCGCGGGGAATTTTATCAAAAGTCCGTGTCGTAGTAGACGACGACGACAACGTCTCGAGTGCAGTAGCAGCAGCAGCTGAGAGGGCAAAGGTCACCGAGCGCGTGTCGTTCCTCCCTTCTTCTCCTCTCCCTCTCGGCTTCGAACTTTTTTTTTCTTCTCTTGCTTTTTCCGCGATCCTGTATACTGTGTGCTGCGTCGTGCGCGAGTCTTTTTTTAATTGCGCGATCAAGGCAGGAAATGAACGGTTTTAGAAAAAAATATATGAGGAAACAAGTCTATGGCGAGACGAATGTCGGACAGAGAGTATTGTTAGAGACTTTTCTTCTATTGAGGATGCAATAATCAGCTGCAGCGCACAAAATGAAAATTTAAGATTCTCGTGACGCTGTTCGTGAAATGAATTCATAAAACCTGTTTCTGCAAGCCAGACAGTGTTGGTCTTTGAGTTTCATATTGATTTAAATTTTAAAACGCTCGTGTATTTATAAAGTTTTGTAATGAGATTTACAGCAAGTTTTAAACAGATTCTGGTTTCAAATCAGGTTTTACTCTATACTAAAATATGTGTAAGGTTGAATCTTTCTAAGCAGCTCGATAGTTCTAAAATTAAATTATACGTATGTTCATCAATGCATTAGCGATGCTAATGATTGCGATGATGCTCATTGATATGAATGCATTATTTTTTGTTAGAATTAATTAAAACTATGAGATGAAGTAACAATCCGCGTGAGTCATGTCGGTAATCCCAGTAACACTGAACTCGTTAAATTTTGATATAAATAAACGTTTTAACATCCACCTACGTCATTTTCTACTAACAACAAAAAATTTACTACTACTAAACATTTACTTGTGGATTGTGTTTATACCAAAAAATGGGTAAAAAAGCCTACCCCTTCGAAGCCCTATATAAAAATACCCATAAAATTTCGATAAAAAAGAATCAGAAAAAATAAACATTCTATATTTGTTTTAGTTATTTCATGAATAAATCTGTTATAACCAAAACATATTAAACCCTTATACTTAAGCTCTAACCAAAGAGAGTCACCCGCAAGATAAGAGCATGAATTAATTACTTTCATTTTCGCGATCTCGCACGCTCGCACTCAATTTGACGTACATACGACCAAAATTAAAAGCCCCACGCACGCTTGCATACGCAGAGATAGACGACTCCAGTTATAACTGAACAGCGCTCAACTCTTTGCATTATCATGTAAATGTTTCCCCGCAGCAGCAGCGAGTCGTCGAGCCGTTGAAAATTAATAAAAGATGCGCCGCGCGCGGTGTTTATTTATCCGGCTGCGGGAGAGAAAGCAAGAGAGTACCCATATAAGAGCGAGAGAGAAATGTCACCGCGCGCACGACGTCTGTTTTTCGCGAGGCGGGTATTACTCGCGTGCAGGCACGCGAGCTAGTGTATATGTGTGTGGGCATGCAGCAACAGCAGCAGCAACAGCGCGCGACTCGCGTCGAGGAAGTAATTAGACACTGCGAGTTTGAGGTTATTCCTGGAGAGAGAGAGACGCCCGCGCGCTCAGTTCCTAATTGCTACGACGAGCGACCATCAGCTACCCGCGTGCCTTGCTCGCGTAATAAAAAGAGTCCCTCCAGCGCGCGCTCGCTTTCATTTTTCCTCGCCGGGAAATTACAATCGAATTTGTCCGTTGAGGGTTTTTCCGAGCCCCGAGCGCTCTGTCGTGGAGTGGGGGAGGGGGGGGGGTTTGCTCGGCCTCGTACGAAAAACGGTTGTATGTTGAGACAGATTAAGATGGTTGATGGGCGGGTTATAGTGGTACATTGATAAGTGTAGGTTGATAGTCCAATGATTACCGATTCAAGGCGGGAATAAGATTTTTGATCGTGCTTGTATAATTTTATAACGTAATTGTTTGTAAAGAATTTGGTAACCGTTTTTCCACTCTGACTTATAACTCATAATTGATAATTGATTTTTCTAATCAATTGACTGCAGGGAATTGTCGGATCAGACTGATCGGTTCTTACATTTTAAAATGGATGTAAAAATTACTTTTATTATACTTGTCAAGTGAACAATTTCAAATAATTTAGGCTACATTCTACGTAGAAGATGAGAACTGGGTTATTCAAGACGGTCTCTGAAATGCTGAAACAACTGGAAAGTCTTGTTTCTTCATTACAAATAGACTTTTTTATTAGCCCCAATTCTTTTTCGGAATTTAAGTATTACATTAAATTCTACATTTTTAATATTTACCTTAGCATGTAAAGCATGACATAAGTATAATATTATTTTAATCTTTAAATCAAAATAAGAGCAAAGTTTTATAATAATCTCAAAATCCAGCAATTTCTTTTATGCCAGTTTTACTTGGCAACGCAAACTGAAACATTACATGATATCATGTAACAAGCTATACTGAGTAATCAATACTGTTTAAACTATATATTTCAATATTGCTTAATTTACAATATTAGTATATTATTATTATATACGATATTAATAGTATAGGCAGAATGTTCTGATATTCACACTAAAATATATAATAATACTCAGTGCGAAGTAGTCGCGAGCTTTTCTCAGAATTAGAATAACACCTTACATATAACAGTATTTAAATTGTTATTCAATATTTGACATAGAATGCAGCGGTGATAAAGCTAATTTAGTATGTAAATTCTGTCAATGTAGATATACTATAAATTTAATTGATAATAATGAATATGCATTTTATTTAAAGTAAGTGAAAAGTCCAATCACTTGACATACAAAATAAATGACCCAATTCAAGGTAATAGGAAAAAATTCAAAAAATTTTTGGCGGATTTCTACAATCTAAATAAGCAAGATAAAAACGTTATTTATAAGAAAAAAAAAATAACTCAGTATAATATATTCGCAAAAAAGACACATCTGTTAGGCAGTCTCGAGCCAGCCGCGCGTCCCGTTATAAACTCGCGTTGCCTTGTTTCTCCGTTTCTTTTTTTTTTCCTCGAGTCGGAGAATTCCGTCATCGGCAGCGTTGGCGCGCGCGCTATCGATAACGCGAACTTGCCAAAGTGGAAAGATAAGTCGTCGGCGGCGGTGGCGACGACGTCAACGCATATACTTTCAATGCCGCGAGAAATAGGTGCCGTCCGACTGCAGCTGCAGCTGTGCCTTTTGAAAAAAATCTCTCTCTCTCTCTCTCTCTCGCTCTCTCTAAAATTTTGATCAAGCCTTCGTTTTTTGAAGTGTAGACCTGGTGAATTTAGAATATGTTATTTTTTAATGATAAGGTATAATGTGAAATAGTCCTTAAACATACCATATTGATATAATATAGATCTAAGAAAATTGAAACATGTTTTCATAGATAAACGTAACAATAAGTTACTTCTTATTAAGCTTAAGGTAATGCTAAACCCACCCGTCACCAATAATTACGAGGACCCACTTTTCCATTTAATTTTAAATTTTGAGTAAATATCTCTATGAAACGTTTTTGACATAATCAAAAACAATAACTTTTCATAGATATATTTTCTAAAAATTCAAAATTACGTGAGAAAAGTAGTTCCCGGTATTTACCGGTAACAGGGGTTATGAAATCGTTATGTGATTTTGATTAAAAATTGCTGAAAGATTTTTAAAAAAATGTAAAGAATATATATTCTCAAAGTTTTAATCGGATTCCTTAATTTGGTATGCGCAAAGATCATTTTTCCGGGTTTCATTTAAATAACTCATCGATGAGTATACTTTGTACTTATGACTTTCATAACATCAGAGAGCTACGTTAACGTAAATTACCAAATAAATTTAACATAATATAAGATTCCTTTCAGATAATTTAGTTCAATATATATACTAAGTACAAAATAAAGGAGCTAAATCATCAAATCTCCCTCAAATACCTCAAAATAACCTTATATTATGAGAAAAAAATGTTAGCAATGTATGTTAAAATGGAAAAATTGGTTAAGCTTTAAAAATTTAAATCAGATTTCGAGTTTCAACAGTAGCCATTTAAAAATTTTGATATCACGCACAAAACCATTAATTCACTTAAATAGCCTCATTTTTATCATTGAAATCGGCGCGCCATAGCTTTGCAGTCACGGGCCGATCGAGAAGAAAAAAAAACGCCAAGTAGGACAGAAGGCGCAGGAAAGAACAATCCGCACAGTCGGTGGCAGCTTCTTTTTCACGGAATCGCGCGGCTACGTCGCCGACGACGACGCAGCGACGTGTCGTGGATGCATCGCGGCCAATAATCATTAGTCACTCGCTTTCAATATCGACGAGCTGCAGCGGCGGCGCGCGACTGCCGCGACCCAATGAGCTCTCCGTGCGCTGTCGCTGCTATACGTGCTATGCACGCGCGCGAAACTCGATACTCGCGACGCATAGTGCGCGATCGCTAACTGCAGCTGTATAGTATGAGAGACTGTGAGAAAATGTCGTTTGTTGATTTGCAAAGCGATTAGGATGCGGATTTTTCTAATCTATTGTGTGCTAGATTAGATGGAGTTTTGTCTTGGATTTTCGGTAAGACTGAAAGAAAAATTATCGCTAGGACAGGATAGCAAAGTTGTATTTGTGTTGAATGGATCAGCAGTTGTATTCATTAGAATGGCGAAATTTTTTACTGAAATAGCGATTGTTCTTTGCTAGATCTGTAAGGGATAGAATCCCGACTTGGACTGGCGACGATCTGTTGAGCAGTTCATAATCGGTATTTGAGTGCAAGGCAAACTTTAGGCGTTACAATTTAAGTCTCGAGTTTAATATATTTAGCTTTTTTAACATTTTAGTAAGTCTTTAGTATAGTGAAAATACGTTACAGGGTAGGATGCAGTTAATAGTAAATAATTTTGTAGAAAAAATAAATTCTGATTGTTGTCCTTTTTCTCCTCCTCCGTGAAACCTGTTTTGTTCCACAACAAGCTCGGTTCTAACGCCGGCTAATCGCAGCCTCCACCCATACTTTTCGTCATGTTAGCTAAGGACCTTTTTTTAGTGTAATGTTTAGAGGACTTTTAATTTGAAACTTACATGTGTCTAAAATCGACAAGCTGACAAATTACGTTATGCAAGAGTATTTTGAAAGTCTTATACTACACAGTAAAAAAGAATTTATTATTTCTGTTTAACAATAGCTTAATAACATCATTTAGTCCGTGTCATTAAATATGAATATTTTTCTTATAATTTTGATTAATTAAATTATTGCAATGTGTATTTTTAATTTGCGAGAGTATGTATCCATAAATAAATCATATTATCCATTCAAAATCTAACCTTCAAAGTATATTTATATACATAATTGTCGAAATACGTTATTAATGTGCTTCCGTGCAAAAAACAACAGGTTTTCGGAGAACACATTACGCATATTTAAAAAATCTCTTTTCCACTACATCACTCTTTTAAATCCGTAATGTTGCCATAGGTGGAAAATTGCGATTAAAACTGTACCAGTAAACTTTCGAAAATATGATCGTATCTTGGCTCGAAGCTAAGCTGCAGATTACAGAAATGAAACAAAAGGAAAACGGGTGGTAGAGAACGGTGGAGAGAGATAAGAGGAGGAGGACTTCGACACAAAGAACATAAACAGACGCGAAGGCTAAAAAAAGTAAGATAAAAATAAAAGAAGTGAGGAAGTAAGGAGAGTAGCACAGAAAGCGAGGGGACGACGAGCATTGAACTAGCATAATATAAGGATAGGTTGCTTCGGTCTGCCCCGTTACCTGCTGCACACACCGTTCTGTCAACATACTACTGCCCGCGAGGCAAAGCGCGCGCGCATAGTTGCATAATTGGAGGTAAATCGCCTAGTCCTCAACTATTTATGTCTTGTTTCGCTCCAGCATTTCTTATACGCGAAAGTCAATCTTCGCGAGCCGGTCTCGCACACTTATTGTTAATGATGGACCTTGCGCGATAATGCACTCTTGCTTAATGGGGCTTTTTTTATTAACGAATTGAGAAATATTACAATGCAAATTAGCTTGGGACTTCATGACGCGATATTATATAAATATAATATATAGACACGATTTCAATATTTTTATTTTATTCGCCGTTCTAGGTTTATTATTTTATCAAGCTCTTTATTGCTTTTGAAAATTGTTAAGTACGAAGCATTACAAATACTCAAACAATTAAAAAGATATTTTTAAAGTAGTTACGAAACACATGTAAACAGAAAATAGTAAAGATAAATCAGTAGTTGTGATTCATTTTATTCATTTTATATCTTAAACTTGTTGACGTAATTTCCTTTTATAAGAAAGTGCTATTACGCAATGTAAACAATTAGTCATATAATAATAGCCTTTAATTTGTTTGATAAAATAATAATGAGCCCATTGAAAGCTTTTTTTTAACTCATAAACTTAAGACTTATTCTGAAAAATCCAAGGTGCAAGGTTTTTTTCCACTGGCTTCCATCTGTCTAAAAGTATTTATCCAAACCGCAAATTTAGAGTGTCAATATCACGTAGTTTCCAACCAATTAGCCAATAATTCACATAATTCATAACCGATCAATTTAATAGATTTCACAAACGTCCGACACCCGTCACAATATGATTCATTCGAGCGATAGAAACGGAAAAGGCCGAAAACACATCCGCGTGAAACTTGGTATGCAGGCAATCAAGGCGAAGAATCACTTTTCGCGCGCACCCAACTCTGCCGAAGGGATGCGCAAATCGGACGCAGGGACGGGGACAGCAAAAGAGAGAGAGAGAGAGAGAGAGAGAGAGAGAGAGAGAGAGAGAGAGAGAGAGAGAGAGAAAGAAAAGAGATTCGCGCGACGCATTGATCCGCAAGTTGACCCAATGCTATTTAAAGGCATGCCGGATCGCGCACACGACACACTCGCGCGCGCGTCTCATTTTATTCTAGGATCGTCTAATTGAGCAATAATGATGTGCAACCACGAAAGCCACATTTTTTCTCTTTCCTCCTTCACGGTCGCCGCGAGTGATACGGTACACCGAACCGATTTGCCCTTTTGTTGGCGCGTTGCTCTCTTTATTTCTTTCTCGATATTAGGGGGCTGTTATTTGATGCGAATTATAAGGTAGTGTCAATGTCAATGGAAAATTTTAGTTACTCGCCTTAAATTTTACCGACCGAACAATAAATAATTAATTTTGTAATTAAACACATAGATCATATTATGATCTCTGGTAGAAATCTTCAAAGTTTTAAGTAAATATTTGAACGCTTGCATGAATGACGTTTGAATAAAATCTACTAATTGGACTTTCGGGACTGTATTCGAATGGAAATCATCGAAATATTGAAATATTAATGAGAAATTTGAACATTTTATTGACATTTAATTTGACACTCCTTAAACTCCTTGAGAGACCCAGTTTATCAAGTAACTTCGTGAATATAAAACTTTGTTACGAACAGCTCAGTTTTTAGTCATTCATCCTATGGTCTCGTTGCGTGCTACAAAGTCGTTTATTATATTTTATAAGCCATGAGAGATAAGAAAGAATTTTAATATTATACGCAGCGTTAACATCTCCTGTCTTTCACTTTACTTTTAACGGCAACGTTTACCTTCAGAAGCGCATTTTTCCAAGTTTCCTTTTACTTTTAAAATCGTCGTCAATAATTACCACAGCTAAAATAATTACGTTAACTGATTTAATTATCAACATTCTCTTAGTCCGTAACATATATAAAAAACGCTGTGCCAAGCCTGCACAACTGAACGACTGCGTATGAATGTTCTCCAAAATCTCCCCAAGTCCTCAACAACTAAAAAAAAAACCCCGAACAACCACAAAAGTAATAATCTTCCTTCTCGCCTTCCAGATCGCCGGGATGAGGACCAGGGCGTAGCAGCTCGATCCCCCCCGAATGACGCAACGCTCGAGCCAGCAGCAACGCCGATCGAGCCCATCGCAGCCCAGTCCCGGCATCCCGCGGGCTGCATGCACCTATTAAAGAAGCGTCCTGTGTCCCAGAACCGGCGCAAGAACGGCGGCGATAGACTGCATTAGCCGCAGCCGAAGCAGCAGCAGCAGCTTACGTCGGCTGCAGCGCTACATCGCGGGCGACAACAAGAAGACAAGACTCGCGTGCTCGCATGCAAGCGGCCGAGGCGAGCCGATCGCTGCCGGAGCAGCAGCAGCAGCAGCAGCAGCAGCAGCAGAGCAGGAGGAAGCGGCGTCGCACCTGCATGAGGCGCTGTCGCACCTCCGGCTAGGGGATCGACTCGACCCAATGACGAAGTCGACGGACTGAGAGCAGCAGCAGCAGCAGCAGCAGCAGCAGTCTTGTCCATCGGCAACGAGATAGATAGAGAGCTTGAGAGATAGATATAGAAAGGGGCTTTGGATAGATAGACACGTAGGGGGCACACTCTGGGTTGCCCCATGTCGTTGTGAGAGAGAACACGAGAGCGAGAGCTGCTGCTGGTCACTACTGCCGGCTCTCCCTGCGCGCAGGGGCAGCATGGAGTACGGGAGCGGTGGCGGGGGCGGGAGTGGCGGCGGCGGCGGAGGCGGAAGTGCTGGTGGAGGGGGCCGCGGCGGTGTCCAGCCACCGGCCGCCGGGACCCGGGGCATCGTCGCCGGCACCGACACCACCGACGCCGCTTGGCACAAGCACGAGCAGATGATGATCATGGAGTCGAGGCATAAGCAGCAACGTGAGTATCATATTACGAGCTTTGCATGTACAAGTTGATTTTGCGACTTGTAAGGCCCATACTTAAAGTCGCAGCGGGTGGAACCGTGCCCGGTGAGGTTAGAGAGCTTTCGAATGAACCAGCCGTAAATGCACGCAGCTTGCAAGGAGAAAAGAACTTTTGCGGCTCTTCGAAGCCTTCTGAAACTGTGGAATATGTTTTATTATCACAGGTATGAGATTCAATATGGGGGTGCATTAGTCCCACTGTACCGACCGAATACCATCGCATACGCATCAGTATCGATTTTCCTTTTCAGGATTGCTTTATTTTGTGAAAGTGAAGAGCGGATCAGTTCAATTTTAAGGAAAATCAAGAAATGTAACTAATTTACTTTTGATTATATTTCATCTGCTTTACGACACGAGTGAAGTTAGCTACGCATGTATTTTTTCGATTTTCCTTACAATTGGACTGATCCGCTCTTTATGTTCATAAAGTAAAGTGATTCTGAAAAGGATAATCGACTCTTATGCGTATTTTCCAAATGAGACGATGAATTCGAGTTGGTGGTATTTGGTCGGTACAGTAGGACTGATGCACCCCCTGAAAGCATCATATTTAACATTCGTCGCCATCTTCGATTGTTTATAATTTTAAATCAAATATATATTTTACTCTTTTTCTTGCATCTCCCTGGGTACTGTACTTTTTTCAAAGCGTGTTCCGTCAAAAAAAAACATGTCAGGAATCTAACGACAAGAAAGTTAAACTATTGTTTTCTAGGAATAGTACCTATGTGTTTGTCCTCCATCTGCCGAAACTATCACTGTCGGAACGAGGTCTTCGTGCGCTTACCCATATCCAGTTGAAGTCACGTTTCTGGGCTGCTTGCTATGTATTTACGGATTCCTTCCAATGATACTCATTGACCCTAATTTATACGAAATGAAGCTCCAATTAAAGCTTTTGCTATCTGTGATAATAAAATATATTCCAACAATTCAGAAGAATCTAGGACTCGCAATGTCCATTATGACCGTATTAGGTAACTGGAAATAGAACTTTTTAGATAGAAATTGAGTTTTATTTTTTTATGTTAAGAATCGCTTGGATTGTTTCACTAATTATAAAAACAAATCTCTAACATTTGACTGATTTTATTCTGTTTATTAAATGGTAACAAGAAAATAAATAATTATTTTTACAATTTTTCCAACATTTAAAAAATTACTATCATAATCTATACGCTACTATGGCTATTGGTTTCCGGCTTCAAATTTATTCCCGGCATGGTTCACACTGCAGGTTCAACGGGGGCGTAGACAGAAACTTTTCAACTGCTACATTGAAATACAGCTGTTTTGAAAATAGAACCAACCTCTTACACAATATTGAAGTACTTTGCATTATTAAAGTCTTTTATTCCAAACTAAAGATTTCTTCATCCCAAGCTTTACAAAGCTATTCGAAACGACCTATAGATGTATTATACTTATCTACAAAAACCTTTCAAATGTTTTAACCAGACAGAGAAATTTCGCTTGAAAGCCTATGTATACAGACAGAATTTTCGCACAAAAATGCTCGTGATTCCGTGCGACAATTTAACCTAATGACAAAAAGTTTACTTAATTTATGCAGGTAATATTTACTCTACTGCTCGGTAAAAATTATAATGTATAAACTTTATTTTAAAATTTTTGTGGTGTTTCTATTATTCGTTGCTAATTAGTGAATAATGTAATAATAGTACATTATGCATCAAGGGAGCAAAGTGGGCAATGTACGCACTGTGTGACGTTGCCGACCGAGCGAAGCGAGGTCGGCATTTCACACAGTGCATGCTTGCCTACTGTACTCCAGAGGTGCGTATACAACTTTTCACCACACCCCCGTAAAGAAATGACTGTACGCATATCAGCAGGCCGTACAGTACCCCATGCTCTGCCTAGAAGTAAAGTGACTTGTGTACGCGCGACGCGCTGTTTTACCGCTCGAGACGCAGTCGAGAGCGGAAAAAGACGCATCGCGCATGCGCAAGTCACTTTATTCCCTAGGCAGTCCATGGGGTACTGTACGGCCTGCTGAGAGGGCGTACAGTCAGCACTTTACGCGCAGTGTGGTGAAAAAATGGTTTATCTAATAAGCCCTCTTATTGTAGATTTTGATTCCTACCGCGTAACAGGGTAATTTTTTGCTTGAAATAATAATAATATCTCACGTTCAACACGTTTTTCATGGTAACCTTTTTTATCGTAAATCGTATTACATCCTACTATTGAAAAAATTCCGCCCGCGTAGGCATCGAAAAATCGAAGTCCCAACTTCGGCAAACTAATATCAGGGAAGTTATCAATCGCCGCTGGTGCTTGCACACGCGCGAGCCACACTGGAGATTGCACGTGTAACGTATGTATATAGGAGCCGACAGATCGAAAATCATTTGCAGGCGCTCGGGAAACGCAGGGGGAGAAGAAAGCACGCGGGCGGGGGCGGACTGTGGAGCGCGGGAGAAAAAGATAAAAGACAAAGATTGATGGATGCGCGCGACGAGCGGCAAAGCAAGTATTGGTACAGAAGAGAGAGAGAGAAGGAGGAGGGAGCGTGCGTTCGAATGTCGCGGCGGCGCGCGTGTTATGTATTTTTGAACGCCGGCAAAGGTCCGTTCCTCTATACTTAGCCGGCTACTGTCTCCCTCGGGGACGAGCATAGCAGTCGCACGTTCTGTTTCTTATGCGATAAAAGACAATCGCGCGTATAGACAAGAGCAAGGCGCGCGCATGGCACACGGTAGGATGCAAAGGGGAAGACGCAAGATGTGGAAAAGACGGCGCTTATGGAGTTGGGGGGGGGGGGGGGGACAAGTGGAAGAGTGCGGCTGAAAGCGGAAGTGCGAGCGTGCTTTATGAGGTCTTTGGGTTTTATTTATAGCCCAAATACACCGGAATAAGAACGAGAGCTCACTGGAAGGGAAAAATCTAATTTCGATAAAGCATATACAGGAATATCATTTTTACAGAAGATTAACTGCATTAATTATGGGGTTAGATAATCGTTGTTCCTTTTCCTCGTTTTTTATATATCAAAATTGGGAGGAAAACGAAATGTTATTCTGTATTAAATATTGTATACGTGTACATCATAAAAAAAATAGTCGACAAAAAATTAAAAACCTTGCTCCAAACTTCATATTTGCATAGTTAAATAAGTACATCAAATTTTGTATATGTTCATGAATCATAATACTTATACCTATTCATCTACATTTTTGATATTATCAAAGATTTTAAAGAGAAGTTTAATTTAAATGATAATAATATTTATTTAATTTAATAATATATTAATTGTTATTAATAATGTGTCGACTTTTTGAAAAATATATTTAAATACAACAGAAACAATTTTTCAATTATTGTAGGCATACATCTTTCTTTTTTATATAATTCATTTCATAATACATTGATTTATTAAGTATCAATTATTGTTATGGTTCCAAAAATTGTTTTCCAAAAGTTATTCTTTCGATGAGTGTCGACACAATAACCAGCTGAAAGAAAGTCATCATGTATCGAAGCGTATACTTAGCAGATAAAAGTAACGAGAAATCGAGTATTGCTGTAAGGCCGCAGACAAGACCGAGGGGACCGTAGTGGATGAGGCATATACAAGGGGTGAGCACTACTACACTGCTGTCGTCGTCGTCATCGTCTGATTGCATCTGCAACTCTCGGTGGCGGCGCGTCTTATTGAGTCGCCGGCACGAATTCGCCGGCGGCCTCCTTCGCCTCCTTTTTTTTCTCCTCAGCTCGCGAGGGGTTGCACTGAGAGTGAGAAAGTAAGAGAGAGCGAGAGAGAGAGAGAGAGAGAAAGGAAGTTGCCAGTTGGACCGCTGCCTGACCAGCGGCTCTCGGGCAATTTGAAGACTCTCACCTTTTGGCAGTAAATGTGTAGTGTCCGACTGTATCTCGTACGTGTGTGTGTGTGTGTGTGTGTGTGTGTGTGTGCGCGCGCGCGGGCGCATAGGCGCGATGTATTTTCGACCTGCGGCATTCCTAGCGAGAGCGCGACTCTCTCTCTCTCTCTCTCTCTCTCTCTCTCTCTCTTTCTGTGTGTCGCCCGCCCTGTCGATAGCCTGACCGCGGCGAGAGACGTTGACCCGTCGTCGTCGTCTGTAGGTACTCTTTTATCCTCCTCGCTCTGCACTGCACTCGAAAGTCCGCGAGCGCCTGTCTCGCGTACTTTCTTTTCGCTTATTTCGCCTGCTCCTTCTTCCTCCTCTTCTTCTTCTTGTATTCGCCGTCATCGATTTTCAACATCGAAATAGCGCATTTTTACAAAGCCTATAGACGCGCGTATATATGTGTATGTATGTGCTGCAGCGTGCGAGTCGGCCTGTTCCTAGGCGCTGGTGCTGCTACTGCCGGTGCTTGTTGACGCGTAAGGAGCTCGATGTGGTGTACGAGTATTCGCAGAAACTAGTTCGATTGAAATTTTTATTTTGATTTGTAAAAGACTGATCGATTTGGACTGCACGGTATAATGTATAGTACGTACATTCCATTACTAAGAGTAAAGCCGTTTTCTTCCAACTGTTTAGCTATTGTTGGACTTCGCTCTAATTTTTTATCTCGTTGCATGCATAATGTGCAGACAACTAGAAAATGTATACGTCAAAAATTACAAATAACAAAGAGATACTTACTATTTGTGTCTACACATTGAGAGAATAGTAAAATATCATTTTTGTCAACCATTTCACTTTGAATATTGTAGCTTTATAGAAAATCGAGTATGTTGCTAATTAATGGACGCACAAAAATACTAATTACTAACTATACAATTTCTTTTTTAACGAAACGTCCACTAGTGGTACTCATGTGTTTTCTTCAAACTTGGATTCAATTTTTTTCGCTTACACCAGAAGTGTAATGAAACTTGACTTAAGTAAACTATTATACATAAGTAAAATTAATTAATTATTTAAATAATTTATGATTCGTTATACTTCTATGGGACTTCAAGTGGTTATAGAACAAGTTTCTTTATACATTTTGGTCTAAAAGAAAGTACAGATAAAACACATTTAGGTCCTAATCCATGAATAATATTAGTGAATGTTTTCTCGTCAGTAATTTACCACTAAATGCATTTATTCATCATCCACCGCATTGGCTTACATCAAAGTATAGAGATTCGTCCTCCCGATTCTAGACAATCGGCCGATTCCGAATTCAGCCTCATCAACTGCATGATTATTTCAAAGCCCATTAAAACGTACGTCACTTCCTCTTCTGGAGCTCGAGCGCGCGATGTCCTTCGAGCCGGCCCCAAGAATACTCCATCGCGGTCTATCTATAGACGCGATCCGCGCGGCGTCGCCTTCTTACCCCCGACCTCCTTTTTTCACGCAAACTCAAAGACGAGGACAAATAAGAGAACTATACTCAACCCTCCCCTTTTTTTCGAGACCTACTTTGTCAAAGGCGAGGCGCGGAGAAATCGTTCTCGCGCACCGCGTGCGCAAGGAGAATCATCACGTGCACCGCGCGCATATGGACGGCGTCGTCGATGCAAAAAATACTGCGGGCATACGCGTGCCGACTGCTCGGCTGCACGCACAGCCAATCTGCAGCGGCAGTGGCACCTGCGCTGGGCGAGATCACGAGTATATTGCGATGGAAAGCACGCTAAAATCCGGTAGAGTGAAATTTCACTTTGGAAGAGAGTGAGTGGAGTGGTTTCATGTATTTGCGAACTTTACGTATGAGTATGAATTTATATCTTGTGATCATTAATTGATACCTCGATTGATATATTACTGTAAAAGTGGCGTAAATAGGTTAGATTGTAAAGCTGTCTTTACCCCTTCACGTACACATTCATTCCTACTAAAAAATTTTAATTAGTTTTGGTTAGTCAAAAATGTCTGTAGTCTGCAAATATGATTTTCTGAAATTAGCAACAGTTTGTGCACGTGTTACAGTACAGCCAGCTCAGACATATATTTTTTCGAGCGAACAATAAATGTTCCATTTCGTCCCAGAGTTATTTTCAATGTAACGTTATAGTAGGAAAAAACTTTCCCTTCCACCTACTTGTGTCAATTGCTTAATTTTACCACAAACAATTATAATGATCTATAGACGGAACGCTACATTATGCTTATAGATCTCAAAGCTTGTGGGTATGGATACATTCTGGGCATAATCCTATTGGATGCCAAAAATCTTATTGGTCAGCATTGACCCATACGGTTCTTGAAAGTTCAATAAAGTAAAAGCTCACTCGCCATGGAGTGTAATTTCAGCCGTACGAGCTCAAAATCGTTCAACTCATTCTTTAATTCAAGCGAAATTCCACCCTAACGGGTTTAGCGACTCGTTACCCATCTCGACCTCGCGAAATTCTGCCGCTGACCGCGAATCGCAAAGCTCGTCCGACGGCGCTTTGTTGCGGGGGGTCAACGTGCGCCCCCCTGCGTGTGTTTCCACGCGGAGCCGCAGGAAGCCTTCCCCTCGGTTCTCTCTCTCTCTCTCTCTCTCTCTCTCTTTTTAGCTCCCTGGTTCGAGCACGAGGCGCCGTCGCCTGACAATACGTGTGTATGTGTGTGCATGCATATATATATATATATATATATATATATATATATATATACATCGGTTCCCCCAGCAGCAGCAGTAGCAGCAGCTTTGGCTTCAGCAGGCCGCGAGCAGACGTCCCTCTCGATTTCCGACACTGACCTCTCCAATTTTCAAACGAGCGCGACCATCGCCGAGATGCTGCTATCCGCGCTGCACTCTTGCAATACTGCGTGCATGCATACGTATCCGCGTCTCATGATGGATGGATATGGATGAGTCGTGTGTGAGTGAGTGTGCGTGGGAGTGTCTGGTTTTCAAGCAAGCACCGGCGCCGTAATTATTGTTCTACATGGCTGATTTTCCTGCTTTTCATTATGCGGGATAAGCTCCCCAAGATTGGCTCGCTGTAGACTTTGCTTCGCCTCGCCTTTCTTGTTCTTCTCGTCCCTGCGCGTCCGCGTGCGAGAGCGAGGTTTAAGCGGATACCCGGCGCGCGTATAGTGTGCTGAGTCTCGGCGTTATACTTTGCTGCATCTACTATTCCGTTATAATCTTTGTTTCAGCATTGAATCTTTTATAAGAATACAACTTTTATAACCTTCGTATATTGTGTGATGCGTGTACTTGGCAGTGGACTTTCGCAAAATTAAATGTCTTATTTCATAATGCAATGCGTAGGAATAAATTTAGTCGAAGTGCTATTTTAGATAGCGTGGTTATATTTTAGAATTAATCGTTTATCCTGGCCATGTGAAAGTCATTCGATCTGTCTATCTTATACGTTTTGTCAACTCTCATTACATCACTGCTATTTATAGATACATTGTCATGGAAATTTTGTGCCTTTCGCGTCATCTGCTACAAATTTTAAACAACGACTAAGACTAAATAAAGCAATTATTGAAATCCGACAGTCCGCGTACATGAAATGTAACTCACTTTAATGTATGCACATAAAGTACAATCGAGATATATAAATATACGTCTAGTTTAAGTTGCATCTATCGTAAGTCAATTTATATACAGTGATGTGGTACGAATGTGTTCAAATCTAATCGTATAATGAATATTATTAGCAATAATTTTATTTCCAATATAATGAAAAATATTCCTTTTTTAAACTAAATTATTAAATAATACAGCATCATTGTAGCGATGAAGAGATTCAACATTGAATATATTAATCAGAATTCAAAAAGTCATCTCTCTTTGTAAAACAAATACCTTATAGATGTATGATTTCACTTCTTCAAACATCTGTCTTAAACAGGTATTCAATTATTGGGTTAACCACAAGCGAGAACCAAAGTTTAAACAAAAAATAAAATGTTACTTAAATAAAATTAGTCTTATAAACCACCAAGTGCCATAAAATTATATATCTAAACCATCGTGAACTTTTCACTTGAAACTTACTAAAGCACTTACAGAAGACCAGTCCCCCGAATCAGCCAGATCAAAGCTCAATCCATCCGTCGGTCGCAGCAAGTGAAAATCGCGCGTTTAAAGCAACCCGAGAACCATGCAGCAGCAGCTAGCAGCAGCGAAACCGCGCTCGCCGGCTGGGAGAGAAAGAGAAAAAGAGAGAGAGAGTGGCAGGGGCACACGGACACAGCCAGCAGCAGGCTGCACTCGGCAACCGAGCGACGAGGCACGCGCCTGCGCCCGCCAGACATCAGCTGAGTGGATCGCCGACCTATCTCTCCCTTTCTCTCTCTCTCTCTCTCTCTCTCTCTCTCTCGCTCGCTCGCTCGCTCTTTCTCCCTCGCACATGCGCGCGTGTCCGTACATCTTTTCACCGGCTACAATCTCTGTTTTGTCCGATTGTCATCTTGAACATCCTACGTTTTGCCCTTTATTCGCCCATTGTTTATGGTGCGCCTTTATCGAGAGCGAGAGAGAAAGAGACAGAGAGAGAGATAGAGAGAGACTGCGGCTGGGGCGCGGGAGGTTTTATCGAAAACGACGAGAACGGCTCGTACTTCGCCGAGTTGTGTAGTATATGTGTGATATGTGTGTGTACATGTGCGCAGTGTGTAATGGTCTTGCATTTAGATAGTTCCCGGAAGGTGCAGCGGTGCCGCGTGCGTGCTGATTTTCTCGCGGCTATATGGGCAGGGATCTACTTTTTGAGTTTTGAAATCGTTGCGAGAGAGCTCGCTTGTCTGTCTTGCGCCTGAATTATGGGGATTAGATAGAGACGATTTATTGCGTTATGCTGATTGTTGCGTGTCTTGTTCGCGGCGGATACGCTGAATCTGATCAAAATTATAAGAGTTCTTTTTTTTAATAGAGTACTTTTGTATTTTGAGTATCATGGCTGACGAGAGTCTTATTATGCAGTATTGTAAGATACGCTGGCAGTATACAGAGATAATTTTATAATAAAAATGGCTGTAGTTACATTTATGGTAGAAATTATCGAGACTTACGGTAAACCTGGAAAATTTCGATTTTTCAGCAATTTAGTTTGAAAATAACTTCATATTTTCGATTCACCACTGAGAAAATCATACCGTAAAATATTACGATATCGAAATATGACTTTTTACAAATTTTTAATTTTACGATTTTTAATATCGTAAATTTTACTATATATATCGTAAATTCTACGATATATATCGTGCCAGTTTCGATATAGTTTTCTTAGCGAGGGAATTGTATTAATTATATTAATACAAGGAAATATTAGTTAAACATTAATAAATAATAAATTAAACTAACAAATATTATTTTGTTTGAAATATCACACCATTCAAAGGAAATGGATATTTGGTAACTATTTCCAAATCTCAATTTCTGGGTGAAATCGTTAACAACAAATTAACTAGAAATTAGTTAAAATCTGGTTAGAAACCAGTTAAACCCTTAGTAATTTAATTTGTGAAAAAATTAGCTTATAAATTATAAAAGCGCTCAGATTTCTACCATACACTTTTTTAAGACCATATCATCTTTTCTGATGTACCTGTTAAATATCGTAGTATGGATGATACTATAAGATTGTCCATGACGGTGTCTCAGAGGTGTACTTCGTGGCTTTTTGGGTCTACCTTTAAAATACCGACAAAGGCGATGTCCTGCAGAAAGTGAATAAAATTGCCAATGGCGGTGTCTATATGGTTTATCCCATGCTTTTAATGTGTACGAGCTATGTATCGCATAGAGCAACATAGTAAACCACCTTGATAATATTTTTGACCAGTTTATGAGATTATTTTATGGGTTTAGATTAGATTAGATTAGATGTTTATTCTGTGCAAGACAAAAACAATAAAACTACATTCAATAATAATACATATTTACAAAGATCATTAGTATAGTCAATCATATCACAGCTCGACATTGCTCGTCATTAACTTACATATATTGCACAATATTATATCTGTCATACATCAATCACGTCATTACACTTATCACATATTCTTATCATTACGAATAATACATTTTTTTGTGACTATCAAACTTCAATTTCTATTATAGTCAACATTCGTATGATTAGCGTCATTCTACATTAGATATACATGGTCCATGTCCCTGGACTTACATAGCAAATAGTCGCGAATTGTCGCTTTAAATCTGCGTAGTGAGGGCAAATGCTTAATACGTCGAGGGATCGTATTCCATAGACGCGCACCTTGAGATTGAAAAGATTTCAACCCTGTATCAGTACGCGACAATGGAATCGAGAGCTCCCTAGAATCAGTCCTACTAGAGGTCCGAGTCTGTTTTTTTTAAAAAGAGCTCAAGATACGTAGGTTGACCCATGTTAATAACTTTGTATAGTTGTACCGCCGCAAAATACGCCCTACTTCCCTCAAGATCAAGCCAGCCAAGTTTACTCCTGTAGGGACTGATACGCTCATACCTTCTAACACCACATATGTACCTCACACATGCATACTGCAATCTTTGCAGTCTCATCCGGAGCTCACCTGACACATCAAGATACACTAAAGAGCAATAATCTAAATGAGACAGGACAAGAGCACTTGCAAGCCGTTTGCGTAACGCCTCGGTGGTGCTGGATTGAAATGACTTAAGCCCATGTAGGGTCTTATTAACCTTTCGGCTAATTGCATCCACTTGTGGTTTCCATGTTAACTTCGAATCCATGACTACACCGAGGTTAGTAACAGTGTCAACAAAGGGAACAAAGACGTGACCCTGAATCTCTATGCCAGGCAAATCCATACTCTGTACGTTCTTTATGTTAGATTCTGACCCAAAAATAATTGCCTTCGTTTTCCCGACATTGAGACACAGAGCGTTCTCAGAAGCCCACACCGACACTGCTTTGACCACAGCCGACAAGCGTTTTATCCCCTGATGAAGGTTATCGCAAGTAGCTTGAGTGTAGGTTTGCAAATCGTCCGCGTATAATAAATGCGATACACTATCCGTAAGAATATCCCTCGTACTTTTGAACCCCATTCTGATCAGCTTGCGTAACAACTTGGATGGCGAAATAGTGTCGAACGCCTTACTAAAATCAAATAGTAAAAGGATGGTAATTAGCCGCTTGTTCTTATCTATACCGGATCGTATGTCTTCAGTCAATGTCAGTAGTGCTGTCTGCGTACTATGATGCGGACGGAAACCTGTCTGAAGGGGATCGAGGATTTCTTTCGAAAACAAATAAGCTGACATTTGTTCATGCACGATCTTTTCCAGAACCTTGGAGATAAAGCTAAGAAGGGCAATAGGACGAAAGTCCGTGACTGTAGATGGAATGGCCTTCTTTTTTAACGGTACCAAATGAGCTTTCTTCCAGGTACCGGGAAAGATCCCACTCGAGAGGGAGGCATTAAAATGTCAGCAAGAAAAGGACCGATGACCGGAAGTGCTTTAGCAATAACACTTTGGGGAATTCCATCTTTACCATTTGCTTGAGAAGAAAAATGCGCGACAGCTAGGACCACATCCGAATAAGTTATCTCACTAAAAGTAAAACCTTCATCACTAGCTGACGACATTATATCTTTTAAATCGTACTCGCGCTCTTTATCAGAAATGGACACTCCCGCAAAATGTGAATTAAGTTCACCCGGAGAGAAACCATGGAGTTCCTCCCGAGCTCTCCGTAAGAGTTCAAGACTCCTAAGCTCTCTCCAGATTTCGTGAATGAAGTTATCTCGTGCTTTCATCGTCCGATCCTCCGCTAGAGTTACCAGAGTCTGCCATTCCTGCCAAATTTCTTGATTCCTCATGCGGAGAAACCGACGGCGCAAAGCATCACGCTTGTTATATAGCTCCTAAAGTTCCGAATCAACTCACGGTGGTTGTACACTTTTTTTCGGCCGAAATTCTTTAACTGGAGTTACTTTATCTAACGCCGTCATGATATTTACACCCAGATGTTCTAAACGAGTATCCACGTCCGCATCCGAACAATTGATGGACGACCAATCGTACTCTTGCAGGAGAGACAGAGACTCTTCCTGCTTTATTGTCTTAAAATTACGGTACGAGAAGTTACTTATGATCGGAGTCTTAGTTGTTGGGAGGTCAATAGTCACGTCAATGATGTTATGTCGATTTGGAAAGGTCGCCACCAAATTGTTCGAGTCAAGTATGACGTCGTCATTGTCAATAATAATTACATCTATCCATGTGCGAGTCTCTTTGGCATGATGAGTCGCGCCGTGATTAACTAGTTTTATGTTAAGGCTACACGTTAGCTGCCTAATAAAATCTGATTCCGATGATGTTGATAGCATGTTTGCGTTCAGATCACCCATAATAATGCGATGTTTAAAACCTGACGAATGACGTTCAAGAACATCGGATATAATCAAAAAAACTACAAAATGCACCTTTGAGACACCGTCATCGGCGACGTTATACATCTAGATATTACAATAAACATAATAACACTGACACTGTGGTAATCTTCCCATGGTTCAAAATGAATATTTCTCCTTAGAAAAACCAGTCAGTCTTGACATAGGCATCAGCAATTTATAAAAATAAATTATTTGATTGTTCCCGCAGTTCGCAAATCGGCTGCATTAGCAGCGCCATTCCAACATTGTGCATGTAACAAATAATACAAACCGTGTGGGCACGCCACCGAAAACCGGCTCTTCAAATAAACCAGCCCCCTCAGCCATTTAGTAATCGCCGGACAGCTGACTAAATTCATCGCATGATCTTGGCACAAACGCACCTAAGAGATACCGCTATTCGCCGATCGTTGACACTCCGCCGAGTCATCGCCCTACAATCCGCCGACAGTTTCGGACCATATTTCGATAATACCCAAGCGATTGCGTTCACTTCCCCTTGACATCGCCTGTACTCGTTAAGCGGTTCAAAGCCGTCCGTTGAAACCTTTATAATATTGTACTCTCATTGATAATCTTTTGTCTTCTGTTTCCCTTCTTGTCTTCCCCTCCTTGTATTACATCAGTATCCAACCCTTTGTATATTAATTCATCATCGTCTCTTTTGTTGGAAAGACCAAAGAATTTACGAATTGTATAAGCGCGAACCAGAACCTCCGTAGCGTCTCGTGTCCTCCACCGATTTAGATCCTCCTCCATAATCCATTCATGACCTCGTTAAATCCTATTATTGCGGGTCAAATCCTCGAGCCTTCTTACCCATTTCTAAACGTGCTTCTACTATGTCATCATTCTATTCGTAATCTTCGATCTTACGTTGGTAACTAGTTGCTGTAGATTTTTCTTAACCATTCTTTATTCTGTAGCTTCTTGTACATTCCTCTAAATACCTTGTCTCCTCGCAATCCTTGAGAAAATGCTCTCTGTTTACTTTTAACGTTATCCACGGGTTTGTAGGTTGATATCCCTTTAATTTAGAAAAATTGACACTCACAACAATGAAAAGTAATAAAAAATGCCCTCAATTACTAGTTTCGAGTCTTTTCGCAGTACGTTTATATAAAATGTGTTTAGTGTTGGCTGGAAATAAGCTATAAAGCATGTTGTTTTAAATGAATTAAGTAGTTAAAATGTTAAGTAGAAATAATTTCATCCGTGAAAAATTAATACCAAGGAATTTGTTAAGAAAATTATTACTTTTTTTAATGTGTTCATTGATACGAAAAATTCTACGAGGTTAAAACAGAATATGATTACAATTGTTCATCCCACGATTCGAGTCAATCGAACAATCCGTTAACGAGTTGTCCACTCTTCCAAAAAATGATATTTAATATAATCGCATGTAAAGTTTTAACGAGTTTATTCTTATTACAATCAGTAATCCGTCAATATTTTGAATTCACTGACTATGGCTCGTCCTAATCCAATAATACGTTCTTAAAAGGTCAACGAGCTAGACCACGCGTGAATACGCACGCTTAATTGTGACAATTCCTCTGATCAATCCTCGAATAAATTTTCAGATACTTTTAAAGTTAATCTGGGACAGTTATGGCAGAATCATGTATGATCTACAAAATTCCTAGAAAATCATTCATTTTCACTGGTTGGGTACTTTCGGATCATTTTGTCATATTTTGGTGGCCACTACTTCAGGGGTTAATCGAACTTAATTTTTCCTTTCATCGGCCGGAAGAGGGGAAGATATGAGAGACGAAAGCTACCCGAGCGAGAGGAAGCGGAAAATGCTGTAGCACGCTCTGTTTTTTTCACGTTTTTTCTTTCCTTTTATTTCTGTCAAAGATTTTTTCTTTCCTCTATTTCCGTTGCCGCTGCTGTTGCTTTTTTGCACTTTTTATTTTTTCAGTCTTCACCGCACGCTCGACAAAGGATGAAACGGAGAGAGAGAAAGGGAAAGAGAGAGAGAGAGAGAGAGAGAGAAAGCAAAACAATACAGCTACGGTCCCATAGCCAAGTCTCGTCTACTTTCATTTAGCGCGCGCGCGTCTCGTCCACTTCATATTGTTGGATTGAAAAGTAAATTAACTGTCCTTAGGCGGCCGTTTCGAGTCCTGCGCGTCGAGTCTCGATGACGGTTAGTTAGTTTATTGAAATTTTGAGATCGAATTTCGCCCATTCTCGCTTTCCCTCTATACACTCCTCTTCCTACTGTACTGGCCCTTTTTTTCACTCTGTCAAAGTCTGGCACCCTTCGTTTTATGTTTCGTGTTGACGCTTGTGTAATAATAATTATGTTTAATTATATCATTTATTTAGCAGAAATTTATTTTCAGTATTATTTTCCATTTTTATTCTCTACTCGCCTGACAACAGTCAGGCTTTTAGGTAAATGCCTAGGTGATTATCTATTCTCCTAATTTCATCAGGCGAATAGACTAATGCATACATTGCATACGTTTCAAAGGTGAATTCGGCTACTCGCCGCCGATTAGGTAATCGCCTAGGCTTTTAGCTAAACACCTGATTTGGCAATTAGCCTACGTCATATACACGTGAATTTCCACGTCGATGCACAATAAGGTTATTATTAAGGTGTTCCTTTAAGGGTGATGGGCGGGATAGTTTATTAAAGCTCAATCAGTTTTTTCAATTAGCAATGATACGTGATGTGATAGCTCATTTTTAGTGGAATCTCGCATATTTGTACTTATTTATTTATTTATTTATTTATTTATTTATTTATTCATTTATTTACTTATTTATTTGTTTATTTGTATATTTATGTATTATTACAAATAAGGGAGTTTATAATAAATGTTATCATGAAAATCATAGCATATTCGGGATATTCTGATTACACGGTCAAAATTATCTTTGTACACCTTGGTTACTGTGTTTCTTATTGTAATTTTTAGCAAAAAATAGTATAGAAAAAATATGAACAATATTATGAGAATTACATTAAATAAGAACTTAGCTTATACGTAATATTTTTAAAAGAAAGAGATTATTGCAATATTATAGTTAAATTATTTTGTGATGCATTCCAGATGTATGCATCAATGCAACGTTGAGTTTACAATTAATCTTTATACAATTTAAAAAAATGTATTAATGAATAACTTTCCTACATTTAATGTATTGGCATAATTAATTGCTTAAACAATATTTCTTTTACGTTTTCTTACCTGAAATAAGACAAATTTGGCATGACTTAATTTTAATGTATGCATACTTAGGGAAACGAAAGGTTATCAATATTTCTGTGCAAAAATTAAATAATGCTCGAACATGACATTAGCTAATGCTCATACTTTATATCCTCGTCAAACCGACATGTCAGTACCTACTTAGTGCGTGGTCTAAATCTTTGGACAGCTTTCTTCCCGCACCAATTAACGCGACAATGTAGCACTTCTCTAGACAATATAATTCCTAACTCGTTATGCTCATTTCGTCTTACATACCATCTAATTCAATTTGTGAAGTCAGTGCGCGCCATTAAGCGTAAAAAATTATAATAATTGACTTATTATCACACTGCAACAAACAAATTCGTCTCTTTGAGAAGGCTACAGCTAAAATTACGTTTATTTGTTAACTTTAAAGACAAGTAAAAAGCGTTATTTTACAAGAAGAGAAGCAGCAAAACGGAAGCTATGGCAATGCTTGCTTGCCTCCTCTCTTCTGCGGTCGTGTCACAGCAGTAAAGTGCAGAGTTTGACGCACTTCGTTAAAATTCTGACGCGAGGCGAATCGGAACGGCCACGCGTGCGGTTTTTCTCGCGTACCGCAGGCGCACACAGGTTACTGCCGCGTGACAGTGCACGAAGCTTCGTCGTTCTCAGTAGAGACTATAATACTACTGAGCGCGCGACTCGCACCGGACCGTATCGGGATATTTTCCACTGGTTGACCATCACGGAGCTTTTCGCATACGGATGTTTTGTCTATTTAAATAAGTGTGCGTTTGCAATGCCTTTTTCTTTATGAAAACTTTTTTTTTATATATATATATTTTTAAAGTTCTCAAAAAGTTAAATTTATACAAATATTCTCATCAATAGGTTTCTTTTCTACTACTATATTTAGTCAGAAATAGTAGTTTTTACTTTAAAATTGTAAATTTTTTAATTGTTTTAATACAAATGAAATAATGTTTTATTATTTTTAAATTTATTTTAAGTTTTAGTGATCATAATATTAATATATAATAAACAATAGAACCGAAAAAATATTCTAGAAACGTTGTATCTAAAAACAAACTTAAAGAAGAGGAAAGAGGATATACGAATAAGGAGTGATAAAATGATGTGTCGACCTTTTACTATCAGACCGGCACACTAGGAGATTCGATTATTCGAAAGAATATGTCCGAAATATCTCTCGAGTTTTGCTCCGAGATCTAGAAACTCTGGTCCGCAAAATAGACTCAAAATCGGTCATCATTTCTTCAATTTATTTCTTTCTCACTGCACATACGCTTCTCTGCGATTTTTAATAGATTTTTAATAATTCCTAACCTTTTTCCAACTATGCTGTATCTTTTAAATTTTATATTGTAACTTTGATTCTTCTATTATATATACAAAAATCGGATGGTCAATATTTTAACCAAATGCCTCATCGATAAAGTAGCTCGTAAAAATGAAAAATTCGACAGAAGCGCTCCCATGAATCCCTGCACCGAAAGTCCTATACATATTTCATCCAAAGTCGAATCTCGCACTCCATCATAAAAATCCTACCTGACCTCGAATTACGATCAGCTTCAAGCTCTCTCGTACAAAGCCAAAAATCAAACAAAAAAAGTTCAAAACCAGCGGCGATCGACTCGTCTCTTTTAACGTTTTGAATCAGTATATCCTCTTTAGAGAAAAATAAGTTTTTCACGCAATCTTGAGTCTATCGATGTGAAAACAAATATCGTAATTGTTAATAATTTATGCCTCTATCTTCATATAAAAATATATTATCAGATTATTTTTGTTCTACTAATACACAAATTGTAGAAGTTCAAAAAAATTGCATAGTTAACTTTTCTGAAAGCTTTTAGAACTGGCGGTTAATAGAACTAGTAAATAAAATCTTGTGCCAGAAATCTAGATTAGCCCTTGATAACCAGACGATAATACCTGCATAGATTATATTTTTATATTTTTTCTCAAAATACTATAGGAATTTGGAAAAGCGGATATAATATATGTCAATAAAATATAGATTATACTTAAAATGAATAAAAGTTCGTTGATAGTTTAAAAAAATTCTGTTTTTACCACTGGCATTGAAAGAAAAAATGAAAAAAGTGTTCCCGGTTAAGCATGCATAATATAAATTCACAGATTAAAAAATCACTACTGAAAGGATCAAACAAATCCCCTCCAAATAAAAGAATAAATAAACAAAGACGAAAGTCATTATTTCCATCATCTCAACAAACGATCTCTCACAACCACCTCGAACCCACCTCGTCGCGCCCATCTCCACCTGATTTTTATACCTAGCCTCCCCCCCCCCCCCCCCCCCGTTCATCTCGTGCGCCGCTATGCGTCTCCTCGCCGGAATTCCTCATCCCCTGTTTGCCCATCGGCTTCAGTGCAGCGGTAGCGCGCGGCTCGCCCAGCTCGCATGGTAAGCGTCGAGGCTGCGGCGTGCAAGAAGCTGCGACCAGGCAGCAGCAGCAGCAGCGAGTTGCTCCACCCCCGTGAGCGCGCGCGCGCTGCCCCCGACGCGATCAATACGCGATATTCCAGCAGCAGCAACCCCTGTCTCTCCTTTATTCTGCTGTTGCTGCCGCGCTGGCCCGCCAGCCGATTTCGCTATATACTCGCGCATGCACTGCATACCTCGCTCAGCTCTCTCTCTCTCTCTCTCTCTCTCTCTCTCTCTCTCTCTCTCTCATCGCTCTTCCCGCCGTTCATCGTATGGCCGAATTGCCCTTCTCTCTTTTTGCGCTTCGTTTTCTAGCAGCGCGCTACTTCTCTCGCTGTGCTTATACTTCATTTTTTTTCTTCTTCGTTTTCGTCATCTTCAACAACTGCCTGCGGTCTTTTGGGCTTTGGGTCTATGCTTAATAGCGTCTTGCGTGGGTAGTTCAAGGATAAGGGATGCGATGTTTGCTGGTATATGCAAGGATTTTGGAGAATTTCGCGTGATCCGATTTTTATTAAAATTTGAAAATTTAATTTTGGATTTTATAATGTGAAAGCTTGCGGTTTAATGTGATGCAGCTCCTTTTTGAGGAAGATAATATTGGGAAAATTTAATACAAGCAAGAAAAGTCCTTTTTTATGAAGTTCGTTTTATTTATTTTTCATTTTTGTCTCGCACTTAATGACTAAAAGTTTATTACCGATATTAATAACTAATTTACACCAATCATTTATACAATTGTAACAGTTTTGATCAACTATTAGTATTAGTGACTAAATACGTACAAAAAGGACAAATATTACAAAATGATCGCTTAATTATGTAAAAATAAATGGTTATTGATCAGATCACTACAAAAGCATTCTTAAAATTCTCATGTAACTCTCTTCGCCCCTATAATCGATCAAAAAACAGTCCTTCTCTACTAGTCACCCTTCAAGCAGACTCCAAAAGTTCCACCCCATTCTTTTGGAAAAATCACCCCGCATAACGCATCCCTCGCCCATCAGAAACCAAAATCCGAAGCTCTCCACCCTACGAAACAAGGGCAAAAGCAAAAAATCATCGCGCATTCATGCACAGCTGCACATCGTGTCACGCCAAACTCTCCACGCCTCCCTCCGGCCATGCTAGAATGAAACTAGTCAACTGTTCACACTCTTGTAAAAAAATTTGACTAAATATTAATTGTAAATCGAGTAAATATTTCACTTCAATAAATAGTATAATTGTAGTTTTTACCGATTTTTTAAAATGCAATAAATCCTTGACCTCCCTACCCTCGTTAACGATCGTAACGGGTGCAAAAATCGTATCGTCAAACTCCTTTTTCAATGCTACAATGTGCCTAAGAATCCCCTCAAAACTCAGTACAATCGTCCAGCCAAACATCGTAAGAAAATCACTCTAAAGTAAATTGGTTATATTTTCCCTCAAAATCAGCAACAGCACGCGGACGAACGCTCTCGCGCGTTTTCTCGACAGCAGGTAGCAGCAGCCGGCATGGCGTGGCGCTCGAGCGTCGGCGCACATACAGAGAGAGAGAGAGAGAGAGAGAGAGAGAGAGCGAGCGGCGGCAGAGCGGAGCAGAGCAGAGCCATGAGCCAGAGCAGCAGTTCGTTTCGGAGCGCGCGGCGCTCGGTCTACTCTGTTGCTATGCCGGCTTCTCCTCCTGGCTGCGCCACCGCCGCCGCCGCCACCGCCTCCTCTTTTTACCCCTCACCCCTGATTCTCTGCTCGGCTATGCTCTCTCTAGTCCTCGCACACCCTCTGCACGAGTCAACCCCCTCGCACTCTCTCTCTCTCTCTCTCTCTCTCTCTCTCTCTTTGAGCCGGCGTAGGGAGGAGAGAGACAGAGAGAGAGAGAGAGAGGGAGAGAGATTCTAGTGCGATGCCGTCGACCGACGTCCTGCAGGATGGGTTCTTTCATTCCTTGCCCCCCTCATCTATATACATATATATACATATATATATATATATATATATATATATATATATATATATATATATATATATATATATATATGAAGCCGCGAGCAGGGGGGTAGGGGAGGAGGAGGCCAGGTTTGGCTCGTGCCGGGAAAATAAAATGAAAACGCGAGTCTCGCGGAAAGAGAGAGAGAGAGAGAGAGAGAGAGAGAGAGAGAGAGAGAGAGAGAGAGAGAGAGAGAGACTAGAAGTCGAGAGGGAATCGAGATTAAGACGAAGTGGACAGCGATAAGGGTCAAAGGAATGCTTTATTCCTTCACGTTTTTTTTTCATATAGATTTTGCAAAAATCTTATATATACTCACGTTTTCTCCATGACCGTCGTCAACTAGGAGATTAAACGCAAAATTTAAGTAAAGTATTATAAAGTCAAACTTTCAAACAATGAGATCAACAATTGTACTATTTGCTTTTATTGTATATGTGGCCATTCATTACTAAATATCACACTATATATGAATTTCATATTTGACTAGCAGCAAACTAGTTAAGAGGATGCCGTACTAGGATATTCGAAGCAAAATTCGCGGTTCGTTACTTTTATCGTTGAATTTTTAATTTTACGAATTTCTAAAAGTTGTTTCCAATTGTGTATTAAAGTATAGAAATAGAGTTGGGGACAAGGTTTAGAATTTTTTAGATTAGAAATTCAACGAATAAAGTGACGAATCGCGAATTTCGTTTAGTATACGGTTACGGTTCCTCAAAAAAGTTACATAGATTTTTCCACAACAATAGTGAAAGAAACTCATTTCTCAGCCTCCTAACTAGGCGTGTAATCCCTTACACTCAATTAAAAATGGTTTCATGTAACTTTGTGATTAATCATAAAAACAAACTGTTTATATCCACCGTAGTGAAGCTTAAAAGCATGCTAACGAGCAAAAATTCATTTAGGGTTAATATAAAGAAATTTGGTACACCTAATTTTGTTTATCTAGTTTTTTTTTTCGTTTTGTACTTCAGATAAATGGCTATCTGAGTGCTTTTGTTATTCTTTTCGTATGATGTTCATTGTTTCCAAGAGAATTTTTGAGGCTGAGGTATCAGCGAAGGATTTGTAGAGAACGACAGGTCGACGATTATCCCTTTTGTCTTTTCAACGCGTGTAACACCGATGGACAAAAAATTGAGGTATTTTTTAAATCATAATTCATAATACAAGCTTAAACATCTTCACAGTTACTATGCGTTTAAGGTTTCAACATGTATAAATAAATAAACAACATTTATAAATAAATAAATTAAAATTAATAAATTTCAATTCACTGCGTATATAAGTTTCGCGCTTTAGCATATCTCGCCGTTTTCGAAATATTTGCGGAAAAAAAAACATTGTCCATACATAGTGTGAAAATGTATGACTCCCAGTGTGTCATATATATGTATATATATATATATATATATATATATATATATATATATATATATATATTTAAAAGAAGGAAAAGGTTTAATTATCGTGTGTTTGTATTATGGCAATTATTACAAAGCAAACATTTAATTATTCTATGCTACATCCCGTTAGCCGCACAATTTACAACGCATTCCTCCGTATAGTCGCTTTATTTTTTGCAGAGAGGATAAATCCGCTAAAAATGTTCCGTGTTCAAAAAACTTTCGCATCAGAAAGAAAACAAGGCACATCTACGTCTGTCTCGCTCTTTCGAAAAAAAAAGTTACAGCGGCGGATAGCGCGACATCGGGAAAGAATTCAGCAAAAGGGACGAAGCCCATATATACACACATTCAAAAGATAAAAAGGAAGGAGCTGGCGAGTACATACCTACACCTATACAGAAAGAAAGAAGGCGAGCTGAGTGGGGAATAAACAGTCGCAGAGAATGAGAAAGAGAGAGAGAGTCCGGGACTTTGTGCGCGAGCAGCACCGTTGTCGCGCCTCCTCGATCAGCTGCTTTGGGTGGCCCTCGACTGGATTTTCGAGCTCCTCGCGCGCGCGCACCCGGTTAAACTATCTTTCTTCTTTCACTTACTCTTTTTGCGCGCCGCGCGACTTTCTTTATCAAGTCGGCCTGTCGCACGAGAGAGGACGCGGAACGACGCGACGCTTTTCTTTCTTTCTTCTTCTGTTTCCTCTTCTCTGACCTTTCGCAAAACGGATTTTCTACGGAGGCTGATACGCTTGCACACGGAGTAGAAAGAGACTGCACTTTTGCTTATTGGCGAAGAACACTTTGCGATCTCGGGGGATCGTTTGTTTTTAACAATTTTCGTTTGACTTTGTCGAAGTATTCAAGGATGCAAATTGTATTTCTTTGGTCGTTAAAGTCTCTTTTATATTTGGCGATTTTAATTGATGATTTCAATGTTTAGCTATGCCAAACGTTCATTTGCGACGTTGAAACTTCTGAAATTACAATATTTTTCTTTGTGCAGTATAATATTTTACATAGTATCGCAACGACCAAAGTAAAAGGCGGTTGGAATGACGACCTTGTTGGCATTGAGTCATGCATTGTCATTCTTTTATGTATAGTAATAATAAGATGTAATGAAATATGAATCAGATGTAGCTAGTGCGTTTTCTTACTTTTGCATTAAAAAAACAGGAAATTTTCTTAATTCTATGCGGAATACTATCAAAGCTGAAAATGATACTTGAATTCTACGAAACACGAATCACTTCAGTTGTCTTTGTTTTTTTGATATATAATTTAATCTTGTCTGTTTTCCTTGTTCACATCGATGTATAGTTGTTTATCAGAAAACAGTAATGTTTTGATGATTTTTATTTCAAAAGTATACTATGCATATTATATGCCCATATTTTTCTTAATTAGTTCTTTATTTGATAATGTATTATATCTCTCTGAACTTTCACATAAAGTTGCAAGTAAACATACTTATTTTTGACTGAGTTACAGGCGATGTGCTGATAGTCTTCATTGTGAAGTGATTTACAATTATCAATCTCACTCTAAATTGGATCAATTAAAATGATAAAAGAACAAAAATGACCATTAGTACAATATTATCTATTGAGATTGCCCATGCTATCTTTCAAACAGTTTTTGTCGCTCTTTAAAGTGTTTGGAGTGAAAATCTAACTCCTAAAGTTTTTGTCGCTCTTTAAAGTGTTTGGAGTGAAAATCTAACTCCTAAAGCGTTGAGCGACTGTTCTCACATTTTTTGAGTGAAAATACATTCTAAAAGTTTTCAAACATAATCATATAACGCAATAAGAGTGAAATTTTCATTCCAAAAACTTTCTAGACTGGCTTGACTTACAAATTTCAGCAAATATTCTCGACGTATTTATCAGTTACTAGAAAAAAATATATCATTTAGCAAAATTCGATTTTTTGAGCCTTTACAACTATGAATAATCAATAAATTTAATAAACTATTACCAATTGACAATAATTTATAAAAAAAACCGCTGCTAACTGCTTTAGCACAAACCTTTCTCAAAGAGATTTAACTTTTGATCTAACTTAAAATAAAGCTCATTTCATTCTATTCTATTCTATTCTATTCTATTCTGTTCTATTAATGCACAATCTTTTATTAAATGTTTTCATTGATAAAAGCGATTTTAGGAATAATCGACAATGTGATAGAGAATGTTATGGACAATGCTGGCTCAGAAATTTAATCCGTTCTATACTGAGTTATTTCTGATAAACCTACAAAATTTCAATAAAATATACAAATGCGTTCATAAGTTACGGTGACCACAAAATGTGATCATAATCTAAGATGCATATTCAAAATTTAATATCGTATTTTGTTAACAAAAATAACTTAAAAGAATTCTTACATATATTAAGTGTAAGGAAATTACGTCTTCTATGAATAAGTGCACATTTTTTTCTGTTCTAATCTAGATTTGCTAGTATAAGTGTACAATAATGTTTTTCTCAAATTTTAAAAGTTTTCTAACTTCAAAAACGCATTTCTTTAATAAAAACCACTTGAATAATTGTAAGATACAACAATCCAAAAAAAATTATATGAACTTTATAAACATTTGCATCTTTTTGACATGTCAAACGTATAAAATAACAAAAATAATTTTTTGCAAATTTTTGCAAATTTAAAAAATTTGAAATAGCAATTCTTTAACAAAAACAAACTTTAAGGACATTGTAAGATACACCAATTCAACGGAAATTACGTCTACTTTACGAATGTATGCATCTTTTTGACAAATCTAACGTATAAAACAATAAAAAAAATATTTTTTTATTTTTAAATTCAAAATTTTTTAATATAAGCAGTCTGTAAGTTTCGACCATCTAACTCCAAAATCTAATCAGTTCTGTATTGGGATATATCTGGCCCAATATACGGTGGCCTTAAAAAGTTATGGTGACAAAAAGAAAATCATCAAAATCTTGGTTTTCGAAAAAATCATCGTTACAAAGCTGTCTCTTCGAGAGAACAATATACGCGACCCTTGAAACTTACAATAATCCATCAATAAGCGATAAATTACATTTGAAAATACGTAACAAGAACTTCAAACGTCGCATCAGCCGTACAAAGCACGCACGATTAGACAAATGAGCGAGTTAAGTCGTCGAGAGAGAGAGAGAGAGAGAGAGAGAAAGCAAGCAAGGAAAGGGTTGAAAAGCCATTCATTGGAATGAGTCGCAAGGCCAATGACATTCTGCCGCGGAGTGTGTGTGTGTGTGTGTGTGTGTGTGTGTGTGCGTGTATGTGTGTGTGTGCGCGCGCGCGCATGCTGCCTCACTAACGGTGTATATATACGTACGGTAGCGGCGGCGCGAGGAGAGCCCAGCTTAACTTCCGTTGGGCAAGATCAGTTACGACGTTCGATTCGCGTCCGTGAGAACTGCCGAGCGCACCCGCCCCGCGGTTAGAAGCCATTTCAGAGACAAACCGGCGCTCGTGTATAACGATGTGTCGCCGGCCGCCCCGACCGCGGATTATGTTGCGCGTGCATGCCTGCTTTGCTTCGATGCGCTCGATGCGATTGATGGGCTGCAGTCATGATAACTGCAGATTCTCTTGGATTCTTTTTTGCCTATAGGTGGGCATGGGTGTATATTGGACAATTTGATTTATAAAATCCTTTTTTATTTTAATTTTGAGTTAATGCTCGTGGATAAATTATAGAATTTAAGGGGGTTGAAAAGTGAATTTGTAATGTATTAATTTGATTTCAATTATCCAATCAATATCGTAATATTAAAATAATATGCATTCATACAAGAATTTTTTCATTAAATTTTTGGAAATCTATAATTAATGCATCTTTTATATAATTACATATAGTTCCACCTATTTATTAAATTATATTATAAAATATGTACTTTCTGTCGACTCGACCGGTGTTTTGCATTGCGTTGTTTTAAAAAATTTACGCAAGATATGAAATATTATCCAATATTACTATAATACATTCCAGAATAATCTCTGTTTTCCTCTCATTCTATTATTATTTAATTACGTTTTAACGATGGTTATTTTATAAGCTAATTAAATTAATCTATTAATTGTACGCGTCATAACAGTTCCAATGAAGATTGCAACGGAATTAATTTCACAATAAAAATTACGCAAGGGCAGCTCGAATACTTCTTGAAAACTTCTTTCGAAAAGATGATGGCATAAGAAACTGCGGTAACTCAAATTGACTTAACGGTCAATTTTTTTGTATTTTAGGAACATTATGCAGTCCAGCCGAAATCCAATAAGGAAAAAAAAAGACAGAGCTCGCAATAAAAAGAAGGCGGAAGTCTTGTAAGGAAGTCCAGCGAGAGAAATTTAATATTTTTTTAAGGATAATAAAGCCGAAGTCGCAGTTAATCTTGAATTTTCGCGTGCTTACTAAGTATTCCACATAATAACTCGTCGGAGTCGCTGCTGCTGGTCTTCATAAATTCTCATATCGTAAAAACACAATGAATTATTCAGGACAAGCAGCACTTAAATATAAGAACTCAGCACTGCTGGCGCTGGAGCGCACTGCCCGAAATGAAGAGACCTTGCCCGCTCTGTACACTGTATTTATTTTTTCCTCTCATTTTTTTTCTGCCTCCTTATTCCGTTTTTCTGCGCTGTACACACATATATACACACGAGCACGAGCACGTGCTGCTACTTCGCGTGTATATATATAACGTACACACGCGGCGCGTTTGCTTATGCAGATCGGCGGATGCTGGCGAATTCGCAATCGGACGATTTCGTGCGCGCGGCGGCGACTGTGCTGCTGCCACTGTATTCCGCTAGGGAAAAAGCAGGGAATGAGAGCGCGCATAAAGCTTTGGTTTGGTATATTATATATTACACTATAAGGTACCTGTGACTCGCATGCAAGATCGTCGCACTGTACTGTGCGGCCTTGCAGCGCTCTGCGTGCAAGCAGGTTTTGCTGTTGCCGCTTCGCGCCGAGGTCGCCTCGGAGAGTTGGCTATGAATATTATGATACTAGAATATATTCAATCGTCACCAAATACAAAAGTACCAACTCAAATCCGTTTTTTAACGTACCAACTCCCAAACTGCTTGGTTGACAAGGTATTATTTCGCCTACCAAAACTTATTATCCGAATTTAAGTTTTTAGCATTGGTGCACAAATGTAAATTTGGATAGAAAATGTTGACTCTCGAAATGATGTCTTTTCCGAACGGCTTCCGAGTTTTTATCTTTTCAAGCTGAATCTGAGTTGGTGCCTTTTTATTCGGAGGCGAATTGTGAGGAATTCTGCGTTATTGACGTGGTTTTACAAAAACATCGAATATCGAGTTGTCATAATTTTGTTTTGGGAGTGCAATATAATATATGTAGAAAATTTCCAACATGCATATACGAATTTCTTTTATGGAGATTTAACCTGGAAATTGTGAACTAAAAACTGGTATCATTATATGACAATTACCCAGCTCCAGACAGTGCAAATTCTTTTTTAAAAAAAGAACATAAAAATAAACTTTGTTTCATTATTTGAAGTTATTTATTTAAAACCGAACAAAACTTAAATTGAACCGTTTTCGACTACTTTTATGATGTCCTGTGAACAATAATATTTGCACTCTTAGGAACCGAGTTATTAACGTCTCAATAAAGACCATTTACACATAAGAAAATGTGTAAAATGTGTGAAATTTTTCTGTGTGCTATTTAAATATCCGATGAAAGAAAAGATATTAGTTTACGGTGCATAAAAAAGATAAAACATCCATGATTCATAATTCATTTTCTCCTAACTTCATAGAATGCTCTGTTAATGAAGATTTTTCTCTTTATGGACATTTTTCATCTGAATGTGATTTGCATAATGAAATTAATTGTGTGCTAACGGGAAAAACGCAATAATGCGAAATGCATATCATAAGACCATAAGACATAATTTATATTTCGTCTTACTATTTTGTACAATAACAATAAACCAACCACTACCGTTGATTAAATTATTAGCTTCTCTAGTGTTGAATAACCGATCACTCTACGCTCGGCAACTATTAACAAAGCCGCGAATTTTACGATGTATTTTCTTGATTGCCCTACGGGGCTATGTCAATTTTCCGCGTTTCATTTCGAGACTGTAAAACCGGACGTAAAGCATAAAATGCAACGCGTCGTAAATGCGCCTACAAACCGGCGCTCGCGAGTATAGCGATCGTAGCCACTTTTCTGCCTAAATCCCGCGGGCTCCGCACATAAGATCGTAATAATAAGCCGATGGTGGCGTAAAGGGTCTTGGTCTCGCTGCGAAGGAAAATATTGAAAAGGATATCAAAAAGGTGAAAACAACCGAAAATTAACGCCTGACCCCCGGAGAGCGAGGGAGCAAAAATATTGCTCTGAGATAAACGCTTTAGCTGTTGTTTATTGAAAAATGTATGTGTACGTAAAGATCCCCCCTTGTAGAGATAGTTTCGTTTTATTCGTTTTCAAGTCGGCTTGCTTGATGCATTTATAGAATCTATTAATATAAGCGTCAATGATTCTACAGCGTACTGACTTGCGCATTTTTATTATTTTCGTCGTACATTATTATCATTTCGAACAATATTTTAGGGTAATTAAATTTCTATTATTGGGGAATAGTGCAATACTTATATATTCATTTCACGCACTAATTAAATTTACCTTTTGCGGTTCCATATCTTGATTAAAGAAAATAAGACTTTAAACCACAGCAAAGTAAAAGAATTTCTCTATTTGTAACATTCACCATTCCTTTTATAATAGTCCATATGCAATATAAAAATAGTGACAGCATCTTTAAAAGATGATTAAGTCTAATCTCCCCCCGAGCAGCAATAGCAGCCGCAGCCAAGCAAGCGCCCAAGAATGACGAAAATGTTCTCTCGAGTCGTAATTGAATTTAGCTCAGGTCCATGTCTCTCTCTCCCTCTCTCTCTCTCTCTCTCTCTCTCTCTGTTCTGAGATGTCTGTGGGTCATCCTCCAGGAATTACCGGTCTTGTAAGCCTTATGCATCGGCGCTGTATAAGATGTATATCTGTGTGTGCATCTCTATCTCTCTATCTCTCTATCTCTCTCTCGCTCTGTGCGTCGCCCGTCGCATCGCAGAGGCGCGCTCGCTCGTCTGCTCCTCCGTGGGAAGCTTCGGCATTTCCGGATGTAGGCTGATATAATAGGAGAGTCGAGTACCAATTATGAACTGGCGACAAGTTACCTCGATGACGACTGCCGCTGCAGCAGGCGGACGACCTACGCGAATGCGAGCGACACAGTGAGCGAGAGAGATAGAGAGAGAGAAGCGTAGATCGCCACGAAAATCCAAGTGCGCGGCTTTTATATTGTCTTTGTAAGGAAATTTCGTGCATTTTGTCGTGTGCGTTGCAACGATCGGAATCATTGCCTATAGTAGACGTAAGATTGATAATGTAGATAAATCTGTTTTATGCCTGACTCAAGTGTAAACGCCACTTTGACCTGAAAAGCGGGAGAAAAGTAACATATAATTCCCTCTTGTCTACTTTTTTCCCGCAAATTTACTTTATTCCCGCCCGGGAATTAAATTTTTACATTATTCGCACAAACTTACATAATTACATTATTTCCCGCTAATTTGTTTTTCAATTTTTAACTATTTCTTTCACTTTCGAGGGTCTCACTCTTCAAATCAAGTTGGAAATAAAGTTCTATGTGCAAGGAATAAACCTACTCGCTAGAATGATCCTCCACTTATTCCCTTGTTGCATAATGTACTATATTATTTCGTCCTACAGTTGCACAATGTTTCATGTGCAGATATCAATTTCATAAACGGTTGTTTAGACATATTTTCATTTTTAAATTGATTTTTGGATGCACATTAATAATAAGGATCGTAGTTTAAAATTGGCAAACTCATAGAAATACTTCTCTTATAAACGTTAGAAAGTTTGGTAATTTCCTGCATTTTTGAAGTAAAATAAATTATAAAGTAAATTGAGTAGTATTTTTGAAACACATTCAATGAACACTATGGGTAATTTCCGAATGATTTGCTAGAATCTAATGCGCATGTAACATTAGGAACATTGAAAAGCCCAATTAAGAAGAACAGACACATAAACTTAAAATTATCCCCTTGATTGAATAATTTTCTTTTCATTTTCATAATTATATACTTATCACATTTATCACCCTAGTTCAACATAACAAGTACCCTTAAACTATTTGAAAAAAGCTTCTCATGTAGATTTAGCAACAGCAGATCCAAAGATAAAACATGCAAACAACTAAAAGAGCAATTTTCACCGCCGCTTCCCCTTAAAAAAAAGCCCTCGTGAGCCTTTTACACGAGGCCGTCGCCAAGCCCCAGCAAAGCCACGTCTCGTATACTCAATCTGTCGGGCTCTCAAGCCATACAGTGCTCACACCGCGTGCAGTAGTGACGCACGCGGTGACGATTCGCCGCGCGATATGCCATCGAGTCACGCATCCAGTGCCGCTGCCGCTGCATGCTTCTTGCACGAGCCACGCATCACGCGAGAATAAAGAATGAAACACACGCAGGCGAGACAATGAGCGCGAACGACAAAACGGAGAATGAACGGGACGAAGTATTATACACTGCACGGGAGGTTCGAGAAGACGAGAGAGAGAGAGAGAGAGAGAGAGAAAGAGAGAAGGTCAGGGAAAGAGAGAAGAAAACAGAAACTGAAAGAAGAAGCTGCTGCTGCACATAAGAGAGAGGCCCGCGTACGTGCGGCGTGCGTCGCTGCTGCGGCTTATACCGGGCAACTGCACTCTCCGGGCGACCGAGCGAGAATAATCGGGCTGCTGCCGCGCGGTTGTTATTTTTCCACTCCTCTTCTCGGCACCTTCCTCGTCATCTTCTTCTACATGTCTTCTCCACGGAGAAGACCTTTCCCTCAACGACGAGCTCTTACGGAAATTCTTGAATCTTTAACACCGCGGCCCCCGCTGCAAGTAGTATATATACACACCCGCGCCGCGCTAACAATGATAACAACAGCGGGAGCTGGGGCTCGCGCGTCGTTGAAGAATTCGAGGCTCTCGCGGCGTTGGAGTGCGAAAGAGTGAGAGTGAGAGAAAGAGGGGGGAGTGTGGTAAGGGAGGGGGTGGGGGGGGGGGAAGGAGAGAGAGGGGGAGGCGGGAGGCGGGCTGTAGATCAAGAAACATGAATGAAGCAGGGAATGCGTGCTGGTTATCGCGCGGCGCGCGGCGGCCTGTGTCAGGCCGCTTTCGTGACCTCGCGATAGGGGCTCTCAACTGCAGTGCACTCGTGCACTCGCGCGCACCGTCAACCGACGACGGCCACCTCATCGTGCTGTGCACCGCCTGGCGCCCTGTGTTACTCGGCGTCTTTCGTTTTAAACATCTGCTGGTTTCGGTACCAGTTTTCACTTGGATGAGCCAAACTGAATGGGGATTCTTGATGCTGATGTTGATGTTGTTGTTGTTGTTGCTGATAGGATTATATGATTTCACCAGACGGAAAATCCCAAATAAACATCGCGTCCAAAAAAAACCTGCTGCTAGTTCATGAAATAAAGTATATATATTTCAGTTAGTTTTCCCGGGTATAAATAACAAAATTATATTAACAATTTTTAACATTTTTTTCAAGGTTTTGTTACTTAACTCTTTTTAGAGGAATAAGAAATTATATATTATTGTAATCGTTAGGAATATATATATACTATCTAAAAATAGTTGGTTACAGTCATTAGCGGGTTAAAATATTAATAATAAGATTTAAAATTGAAGTACATATTATCTGAGGTTTTAAGAAATTTATTTATAAAATGTTTATCCTTATACAGTAAGTCTTATTGTCCTATTTATTATTAAATTCATCTGTAATCGAACAAATGAAGAAGACATTAACGAATTTTTGATCTTGTATATTCAACACGTTTGAGATTAAAAGTTGATGAAAATACATAGAGAGACCTTTAATACGTCAGAGAATACGTCCCTAAGCGTAAGACTCTTTTTAAGTCTTTTTAAGACGGTATTTTTTAATGAATCAAAGCGTAGACACGTAGGCGGTCTTACCGTACGGTCCTCAAGCTTTTCGCTACACCTAGCCGTGACACATCATTCACTGAAAAATACACGGCGTCACAAATACTTCGCCATTCCGAGCTACTCACAAAGCGTAATGAGAGATATATTTAGTATTATGAATATTCTTATAATTTTTCATTTTTGTTTATAAAGTATAATATTTTTTTTAATTGATTCGAATATTCTGATAAGAATTACTTCAAATAACAAGGTAAACGTATAGGGTTTCTGACATTATGAAAATAATTACTGTAACTATCACAAGGTGAAAATTTCCCTTTTTCGCTATAGAAAACACCATGAATTCAGGGTCAAAATTATGATAAAGTAACGTTAGCTTTTATCGCAAATCAAGAAATTTTGTATGAATGCAAAATGTTCAAGGTTAGTTTGTTTTTCACGTCAATCTTCTGTACACCAAATATTCTTCAATTTAATTAAAGATATTTCAATATAATTCTACACGGAGAGAATTATCCGATAAAAATTACCGTAAAAATCACGGTAACCGTGAGACATTGTGCATTTCCAGGACTATTTATATATATTTTATAAAATTATTACTTTTTATTCTATAAACTTTATTATATGAATAATATATTTTACCTTACTGCATGGTAAATTTGACTGCTACTTAAAATTTATTAAGAAGTTGTAGAAAAAGTGCGGAGAAATATGCATAATTTTGACCGTTCAGTCACTATAAATTTTACCCTGAAGTCAGTATAAAGTCGCGGCAGCTAGCTTCAAGATGTCGGTAAAACAGACTCATGTTTCGCATGGTAACTGTAAGCGCCTGCATACGCCGCATGTACGTTTAACCTTCGTTTGCACCTCGACCTCGTGGAGGGTTTTTTATTAGTTATATTACTATAGTACTTATTTAATGTATAAAAGTTTGTTAAGATTAATAAATGATCTATGGTTCTAAATCGTATAAGATGTATATTTCCCTATACACAAAAAATATTTTATTTGTTAAAGCTCATACAATGTTGCTATGTTCATAACAACTCTAAAATCTTGTATTATATTCTAGGTTAAAACCTTTTGAAATTAATTTTATTATGAAGATAAATAACGATCTAAAAAATGTTAAATTGTTATATTTTTATTATGCAAGTGCGATATTTACATTTATGTATACATAACTTAACCTATAATTTTATATCAAATTTATTTCTTCTAATCCAATACAATAATTACACTTCCTAAATAGTAAATAAATAAGTGAGCGTAATTATAAAAAACAATCCTTAAAAATATTATATAAGATTATACTACTTAAAAATAATGTTAGTCGTACTACATTATATCAGGCCATTTTTATCCTTCTGTATTAGAATTTTTACCGTTCAGTTTAGCAAAATTTATCGTGTGAATTTAGTAAAATGTACTCAGATGGCGGTATGTCCCGCTCTTACTATTACTGAACGGTAATTTTTACCGTAAATTTAATTGTAATTTTTACAAGAAAATTCTCTCTGTGTACGAAAAGTGCTTACATCATCGTGTCACGTGCAACTTCGTCTCTGTCGCATTCTCTCTCTCTCTCTCTCTCTCTCTCTCTCTCTCTCTCTCTCTCTCTCTCTCTCCCCCTATTCCCTCACATGAGACCAAAGAGATATATATCCAGCAATAGACTGGCGAGCATCGAGCTTGCACCATAAGTTCGTTTGGAAAGTTCCCCGATGAAAAATCAACCGATAAACGATCTGTATCGTAAGCCGCCGCGGCGGCTCCACGTCTGCGTGCACTCTGCTGCAGCTCTCGTCGGCTCGCTTCCATCTGTACCTCGCGCATTTGTGTACTGTATTTGTGCCGATATATATATATATATATATATATATATGTGTGTGTGTGTGTGTGTGTGTGTGTGTGTGTGTGTGTGTGTGTGTGTGTGTGTGTGTGTGTGTGTGTACGTGTGTGAATGACGGCGTTGTAGGCTCGTCGAGGTTGGACGTCTTTCGCTCTCTCTCTCTCTCTCTCTCTCACTCTATACCTCTGCCGTCAATCGATTCGGGCTTCTCTTATGCCTTCTGTCTTGAATCTCTTCACCTCTCTCTCTCTCTCTCTCTGTCTCTCTCTCTCTCTGTCTCTCTCTCTCTCTCTCTCTCTGTCTCTCTCTCTCTCTCTCTCTCTCTCTCTCTCTCTCTCTCTCTCTCTCTCTCTCTCTCCGTCGAGCGCCTGCAGTACTAGTCGGTGGCTGCAGTGTCGTGCCCTTTCCTCTACTACTCCCGCAAACCCCCTTCACTCACTCTCGCTCTCTCTCTTTCTCTATACACCTATATATAGTATACTCCCTTTTTTTCGAACTGCTCGCGTGGCAAGTTTCCCAGACATGCAAATGAGCGAGAGAGAGAGAGAGAGTGACGAGACGAGGCAAGGCTAAAAAAAGGGGGGTGGAAGCAGTAGTAGCAGTAGTAGCAGTAGTAATAGGGGTTAGGGAAATGGAAAATCCAGCCCGGAGGGGAAGAGAGAGAGTGCAAGAAGCGAAGACGACGAGATGATGTCGACGTCGGCGGCGGCGCTGGGGGTTGAAGTGGCCTGATTGAGAGCCTCTACTCGAGCGTGTTAATGAATGATATTTTTTTTCATTCAACCGCACCCTGGCCTACATTTCACGCCGCCGTGCTGCTGCTGCTGCAGCAGCGCCGGTCGTGGTGCAGTGCCGTCGGGGCGCTGCTTTCGATCCTTGCTGGCGCCACTGTATATGTACGATGCACAGTCCCGCTGCGTGTGTATGAGCGACTGCACCGCTGCTGTCGTTCGTAGTTGCGCGAAAAAAAAGAGAGGAGTAGGAGAGGGAGAGCAATTTAGCGAGCAAGACTTAATGGTTATATTCATAATTACGAGGCGGTAGTATGACGATGGCTGAGCTGAAGTTTATTCTTGCGTGGGTGTTTCTCTCTCCTGGTCGCGCGTCTGAACGGAGTTGACTGTGACTACTGGGGATGCTTTTAAGTAGTACGAGGCGCACGAGTTGCAAATGAAAGGCATTATTGCCTTCTTTGTTAACTTTCACGCTTGGCTGAGAAATGTATTTATAAACTTGTTTACTAAAGATTAAAACACTTCTCGTGCATTAAAATGATAGAGTGAAACTCTTTTTTTTTTCTTTGCCGTACACATACGAGTATACGTAGTGCTTATGATTTGTGCGTATACTTTTACGTATAATGCGATAATTTAAACTGGTTTTCATAAATTTTATGAAGTATTCACAAGGTTTATTATACAGCAGTAAAAATACTTTTTACCGTTATTTAAAGGATTATATTTACTATTTTTTTTATTGCGAGTTTGCCAACCGCCAGGGTACTCTGCCCTCTTACGGTGTTAGCATATACCACCTGTGTTCACTGAGAAAACTATATCGTAACTCACGCAACGTCATATCCTGAAAATTTACGTATCGATCGATATTGTAATTATTCAGCGGCAGATACGATATGATATCGTAGAATTAGCGATTTGAAATCTTAATTTCTACATTAATAATACAATTTTAAATAGTCTAATTTCTCTTAACAGGCGAAATATTACGTGCAGATCCCATGCTCTGATTTTACAACATTGGATCAAAAGGAATTTGTTTTACCATATATGAATCGAAAAAATTACGATATCATAAATTTACGATATTAAATTTACGATATGATTTTCTGTTTTCTCAGTGTGTGGATGCTCTTATCTTGTCTTTGCGACGGTGTTGGAGTCAACCTATTTAAATGTTCTACCTTGTTAGACTAGCCCCGACTGTTTTTTTATTTGCCCCGTCGGTATCTCCATTCGGCCAGACGGACTCGCAGTCAGTTACAACGCCCTTTCATGCGCTGCAAGTCCAGGCCGTTTGCCTAGCGGGGAGGGGGGGGGGGGAGCAGTCACCTATGCAAAAGTGTCGCGTGGGGTTCCCAAGCGGTCACCCATCCGAGTAGCAACCAGGGTCAACGCTACTTAACTCCGATGAGCGACCGATTACAGACCCGTGGACTACTCCACTGGAAGTGCCGATTGATTACACTTACTACTACTTGTATAAAATGTCGCTTGATTTTATCTGTATCTTATACTTATTTAATCGAGGTTGGTTCTATTTAACAGCCAAACTATACATAACTTTCTAGTACCCAAAAATGAAGCCCAGTACCCGTAGTTTGTTCCAATGCTCCTTGTTCTCGAGATACGAGCTATTTTACTCCAAATATGCGTTATTTTAATGAAAAATTGTACCTCAACTTCATATCATGACTATATAAGTTTTGATGCTGGAAAAATGGTTCGAAAGGTAAATAAAAGTAGGTGAAAAAAGCTTTAATTTAAGCTTTGTTTCATATAAAAATATCAATCTGGTCCAAAGTTATTAACAGTTAAACAGGGTGCCTGAAAATGCATGAATATTCGAGGAAACTTCTCTTTTATAAATTCGTTTATTTTTCATGCATTTTCAGTCACCATTTTAAATTATTAATAACTTTGGACTGGATTTATATTTTTGACTACTTTTTTAACATTTTCTCCAGCATAAAAACTTACATAGTAGTAATATGAAGTATAGGTACCATTTTTCATTACGCAAGGCATATATATTCGAGGTAAAATAGCTCGTATCTCGAGAACCAGGGACCATTGTAACAAACTACGGCTGCAGGGCTTTATTTTTGGGTAGTACAAAGCACCTCCCAAAGCCTCGTCAAAAAGCATTTCCCACAGGTGAGACACTCTCCTCGTAAGCTATATTAATCTTCCCTAAAAGGCAGAAGCTCAACCAGTAGCGCATAAAGCATTCGAAACCATTGAACGAGTCATCAATGGTCCCCTCGCACACCTAATCACCCCGCGTTATTGTGACCATTCTGAGCAGTGGTCCACCCAGTGGTCACTGATAACCACCTAACCAAACAATTCTCGATGTGTTGCAGTGAGCGGGAGAACGGTGACGGGTGGCGCGCCCCTTTACGGCCGGCTGGTGGCCGAGGAGCCGCCGCTTCCCGGCGCGGTCGGGGGCGCCGGGGCCGGCGGCGCTGGCACCGGCGTCACCGGCACCGGCGTCACCGGGGTCATTCCCCAGGAGACGCCGGCCGACATCCACGCGATGCAGGCCCGGATACCTCACAGGTTTCGCGACCCGGCCACGGCGCCCCTCAGGAAGCTCAGCGTCGATCTCATCAAGACCTACAAGCACATCAACGAGGTGAGTTTCTTTTTGCCGCGTATGTGGCGCTCTTTTAATATTTTTCGCGCGGGATCAGGATAGCGATCTGTGTAGTTAACTTGGGTTGTGTGAGACTTCAGGCAATCTGATTTGGCCTCGGCTGTGGTGGAGTCGTGTTTTATTTGAGCTTGCGGGACCTTGGCCCTTGGTATCCTCATGGGACCGATAAGGAGAGTGTAACATAATACTTCCAGGTCAGGAATTTTTAAGAGACTTTGAGAACTTCGTCTGTTGGTACTTGGAAATAAAGACTTTGACTGGTCAGAAAGGCTGACGCTGCCGGTATCCCGAAATACAACGCGTTTTTTTAATATTGCTAGTATATCTATACATGCGATCATTTTAACATTACGTGTATGAACGATACTAATATTATAACTGTATTTGGACAACGTTAGCTGGAACGAGCAGTACAAGTCTTCAGGTACCAAAAGACCTTACCAAAGCCTCATGAAAATTGGTGACTCTGATTCTCTCCATGTACTACAATGGAAGATAAGTACATAGGAGACGATAAGATTTTGAGTCATAATGTAGGATCTTATAGTAATCAATTATTGTTCTTCGATAATTCAAAAATATTGAATATTACCCAAGAAAAATACTTGTTAATGTAGAATCATAAAGCCCAAATATTTGAGGTTAGAATAAATTTTGTTTATTCCACGACAGTTGAGTACTGAGACCTAACCTGTGAGATAGTGACACTATTTTAGTAACCATTACTAACTTTTTTCTCCCTACATCTAATTAATGGATTTTCATGGGAAAAAATATGTTGACGATAACAGTAAATCGTTATTCTCTAATATTTTTCTTGAATTGATAAATTTAATTGCTATAGCAAAATGTCTGACAAAACGGCGATTTTTCATGCTGTCCCGATTCTATAACAACAGATCATTGCTGATGCAGTCAAGTTTTTCGTTTATCTAGTTTAGTATATTTTTCTCCATGTTTAGGCTTTACTATAAATATGAAAGACTGCGAAGAAATTTGTTGGTTTTTACTGAAATTTGTAACATTTAAAAAAGTTTGTCAATAATGTACATGTGTTAATTGTTACTAAATTTAGGAAATACAAGTAAGCCTTTTTTTTACCACTGTGGACTTCTTTGCGAAAGAATTTAGACGCAATTCGTTTCATTTTTCATGCAATTACACTAGATCGGTAAACTATAGCACTTTAATACCCTCTCAAGCGTTTACTTTATTGCACCGTATAGGGACTGTCAGCTAAAATAGTGTATTACCGTTTACTACTAAATTAATGTATCTATATGGCGTAGTTTTTAACACGTCATATTGTTTTTTAAATAATCTCTTTACTCTCTTTCTTTAAAGCGAGACTACATTAAAATTAAAAACTTTTATATTATAGTTTAAATTGTACACAATACAAGCGTTTCTTGAGAAAAAAGACACAAATTTTTGTAATAAATCACTTATGCATAAACAATTTTCATCAAATATCGAGCTGCCATGAATAAAATGATCAACATTATAAAACAGCATGGAACGTTAGAAGTTTGGTAAAAAAGCTCAATGCATTCTACAGCACAAAAGCACATGTAAAATAAAATTTATATTGCAATCCATAACGATTTTCAAATCGTTTTTACCTACTCACATATCAGACTCCCACTAATCAACACATTAAATAAAAATTGCCAAACTCCCGCGTAGGAGCGCGACATATATTCCCCTGTCAAAGTATTACCCGCAGCCGACAGCGAAAGAATTAACCTCAGCACAGTGAGATCCAAAAAAAAGAAACAAGATCCAGCAGGTTAAAGACCCTCCGCGCGGTGTACAACGCTCGCGCACAATGTGTCTCTCCTCCAGTCGGGCGCGAAGAAATCGAATCCGGCTAAAGAGATTGGGAAAGCGAGCGAGCGAGTGAGCCACCGAACGCTCTATAGCCCACGCGATTTCCGACGAAATTATACCCACGTGGGCCGCCGCACGACGCGACGATATCGCGTGGGCGCGCACGACAGACCGAGAGAGGGAGGGAGGGAGAGGGAGAGAGAGAGAGAGAGAGAGAGAGAGAGATAAAACGCTTCCTCGCTAATCCGGAAGCAATCCGGCCTCGATTTGCGCAGATCAAAACGCTCCCCTCTGTGTGTATATCGCGCGCGCGCGCGCACACACAACTCAGTGCAGTGATGCGCTTTTTCCTCCCCCCGGAAATACGGAGATTCGCGCGCGCGCCGTTGCAACGAGCTGCTTTTTCGGCCTCTCTCTCTCTCTCTCTCTCTTTCTGTCTTTTCTTCGGGCTCTCGATCTCGCCGCATTGAGATATGTTTCTTACTTCTGGCATTATATATTTTGGTTCTTCGTATTTTCTTCCTTGTTTTTATGATGGTGGTGAGGAACAATGGGGATTCAAATTACTTACTGCACTGATTATTCGCTTACCTTATATACTAGATTCCGCAATATAAAATTCAAACTGTAAAGAACATTAAAAATAGTTTACAACAGCAAGTAATTTTCTATAAATTGTTATAATCTAATTTAAAAAATAAATTAAATTTAGTTTTGTCGTAAAATGTGATCAATAATATTTTTATGTATTAGATTTCTGTTGTGGTGTAGTTATAGATGAAGACTTTTATTATATTTAATCAAAATTGGGTAGGTATTACTCGAGCACACTTATAAATGTAAACCTCAAACATACTTTGCTGTTTTATATTATTAATTTTGAAGGCTGTAAGTTAATGCATTTATTGTTTAAGATTGATATTTAATTTCCGTTATTTTTATGCACTTGAACATTTTTTTAATGCACAATTCTAAAATATAATTTTATTAAAAAATGTATGATAAGAATATACGAAGAATTTTGAGAAGATGCGAAAAACAATTCTCTTGTAAATAAATGCCGTGACTGTTTTTGTTAAGAACAAACTTTTTAATACGAGTGACATGCAGAAAGTAAAATATCATTGCTCTGCGAACTCGTTCGAAATTATGTTCAGAAGTCAATGAAACAAGAATGTCGTACAGATTTTCCAGAATTACTGCACCTGCTTATGTATAGATATCAGCACCATATTGTTTTCTAGTATAACTTGATTGATTAGATGTATTGTTGTACGCACAAAACTTCCACGTATAAATAAAAAAATGGTATCTGTATGGAAGTTTCTTTTTAACCTAGGCTGCACTATTATTATTTCGTAGTTTATGTTTATTTAACTCATCTTATCATGCAGATTTTTATTTTTGTACACTGATTGTGCACTCAAAATATTGAAACAAAAATTTACTGTTTTCATTTAATAAATATTATTTCACTAAATTATAATAGTAATATAGTATCACCAATAATTACAATAACAAATGAACAGATTCGTATCATTTATAAGATGCATATAGGTAGTTAAAAAAACAAAACGCATAATATGCATAATACGCAGAATGCCTACTAATTTTGTATATAATAACTCAAAAATTTTCAAACTTAATCAACACAAAAATCACAATTCTACCATTCGTTACAGTGATAACCCGTGTATTGATCAATCAGATTTGAGCAGCAGGTAATTAGTAGTGCGTAAATATTGATGGTAGCCCATGTTTAGGGGGGCCTAAGCAATTTTAAGGACAATATGATACGCGCAGGGCTATCCGAATGTAATACCTTTTCTAGGGTAAATCTCATAGTACAGTTTTGAACGAAAACTTCCGATAGTATCGTTTCCAAGCGAGCTCTCAGATAGTATCGTTTTGAACTAAAACGTCAGATAGTACAGTTTATGGCTAATCCGACGAACTGTAACATTTCCAAACAGATCGATATCATTAAGAAAAACATGTGTTATAATTTAAAACATTAGATTGTATTAGAGCCACCTACTAAAGGTTTCTTCTCTGTCTCTCTCACTCTGACTTACTATAATTTCGGTGTAATATAGCTCCCGAGTTATTGTAGTACCGGCGAAGTTGTTTCTTCGCAGTCGTTCGAGCTGTTTGCAGACCCAAATCGTAGTTCGCGTGGTAACTGTAAGCGGCCAGCAGGGTAAATACGAGCGACGGGTATCTGAGAAAACGAATGTGGATACTGGCGAGCGAACACACTGCTGCGACTGATGGTGGTTGATGGTATTTCGCAATGTGTCCAATGGCTTTCTATTTGACTAACAAGGAGAGTGCACACCCTGTGGGAGACGATTTTTTATCAAACTTCAAAAGGTGGTTTCTGGTACCTAGAAATTAAGCCTAGCACCCGTAATCTTTTCCAATGGGCCCACGTTCTCGAGATATGAAGTATTTTGCTTTAAATATGCGTTATTTTAACGAGAAAATGCACCTCTTCTTTTGATAATAACTCTGCAAGCTTTTATGCTAGAAAAATTGACCCAAAGATAATCAAAATAAACGGATAGAGCTGTAATTTAAGTTTCGTTTCGTGTCAAAATATTATTCTGATGCAAAGTTATTAACATTTGAAGATGATGATTAAAAATGTATGAATATTCGATGAATTTTAATTCTTAAAATCGATGAATTTTCAACATTTTAAATCATCATCTTCAATTGTTAATAACTTTGGATTAGAATAATGATTTGATAATGACGAAACGTTTAATTGTCTTTTGGGTCAATTTTTCTGGTATAAAAGCTTGCAGAGTTATTATCAAAAGAAGAGGTACAATTTTTTCATTAAAATAACGCATATTTGAAGCAAAATACTTCATATCTCGAGAACAGGGGCCCATTGGAAAAGATTACAGGTGCTAGGCTTCATTTTTAGGTTTCAGAAATCACCTCTTGAAGTTTGATAAAAAATCGTCTGCCACAGAGTGTGCACTTTCCTTGTAAATGTTTCCTTTGTTTTCGAACAAATATTTGATGTACATTAGTTAGATACTGGGTAGTGATAGGAGTCGGAATCGAGAATTTCGGACATTGATAGAATCTAGCTGAGAAATGTCGCCACTCGGATTAAAGCACTGAACGCGTACTGAGTAAATATACAAAGGCTTTAAACAACAAAGTTGTTATAGGAGCTTAAGTAATCAAGTCCTATTATATAATACTTAAATTTTAATTTGCATATATTGCAACAATAAGACACTCATTAACACACTACAATTTAAATAAAATATTTTCTTAACATTTATTATCACAAAACAAATAAGCCTTGAAAATTAATAAAAATGATCTATTTGTAAGCATGATTATTTGATCAATGTGGAAGTTTAAGTGTATCAGTGCCCGGTAACCGTCTATGCCCTAAGAAAAGAGAACTATATTCACACTCATCTATCCATCACCGGCTCCCCGCCCGATCAATTATACAAAAGAACGCGAATCTGCACGTGTCCGTCTTGAGTCGAAGAAGACCTCTCAATTGAGTGAGGGAGAGAGATAGAGCCGTGAAGGATGACTTGCTGCAGCCTGCAGCACGGAAAAAGTAATACGCCCTCGATCGCCGCTCGTATATACGTATATATATATATAAAAGTATATATCTCTTCTCGCTTCCGGTGCGACGCGGACGAAGGGAGAGAGAGAGAGAGAGGCAAGCGGGACGCAGGCATGGACTTGGCACGCGCATTCCTGCCTATCCGGAGATAGAGAGAGATAGAGCGAGAGAGAGAGAGAGAGAGAGAGAGAGAGAGAGAGCCATGTAGGTCCGCGGAATCCAGCGTCCGCGAATCGCCGGATGCAGGCAGCCGGCCACCGGAGTTATGCGCTTGGCGCTCGCAGGCATCAGCTATACGCTATATACCACCGCTGTATTCCGTCGCGGAGCGCGCTAGTAGTGGGTCATCGCTGCAAGGGCAGTAAGGGATCAGGAGCGCTTGATTTCGTAGAAAATTTTGTATCTTAGCGGAGAATTTGTTACACAAGTTATTAATAATATTATTTGAATAATTTTTTAAATAAAGTGGTTGGAAGATCTGTTGCTAATATACAAGATTTGTCTATAATTCATAATATATTTAAATCGTTTATTTATTCCCGTAATTGACGTAAAAATCGAATTGGTTAGAATGAAGTTGAACTAATGGCTTAACTAACTAGAAGCCTAATGCTCTGAGAAATCTATGTTGCACTCTCTCTCTATAAGATTCAAGTAAGTTTTATACTGAGAAAACCAAATTGGTGAAGCATAGATCAGAGTAGAACGGACTAAGGTAAAAGCACCAGTTCCTGGACAGATAACAAATCGGGACCTATAGTGGGACAAGCTACTGAATCGTGCAGATTTGACTGAATCGCGAGGATTGAGTTTTGTATTCAAAAGAAATATTTTACTCTACCAGTATCAAAATACTGTTTTTATCAATAGATGATACGCTCATGACTACGATTAAAGTTGTATTTAGTGAAAACAATAATTATTTTCTGTACAATTAGGTGCCCAAGTTTTGGTCCCATATTTGGCGTGGGAGCAGTAGTGGGACACTCAAAATATACAAATTATAATTAGATTCAGTGATTGAAAACTACTTTAGAGCTTACTAAACAAGATATTAAATAACGATCAATAATGTGAACTCGAATAAATTTCGGAAATAGTGGATTTTGGAAATCTATAACTTTTGCTTGGTGGGGTGCAATCCTATAACCTCAAAAAGTGGGGTTACAGGTCTATGTTTATCAATTTTTGTGATTTTTAATTTGCCGATTCTTACCGAACTACAAAAGCATGTAAATCGATTAGTATTATCGAATGAATTGAGAAAATGAGCTTTATTTTGTTTGTTTGCAGAATAGTACCGAATAAAGCTACTTAATAATTGTCCCAGTATTGGTGCCAATTGTCTGTCCCAGTACTGGATCAACTTGAAACATCGTGTCCCACTACTGCAGCCAGGAACTCTTTTATTTAAACAACTATTTATTAGCATAGAAAAGGTTTAAAAAGCAATATCTTTCTTCAATGGATAGGAAATCTCCCGGGCTACACGATAATACTAAAATATTTTTTTAATTTTGCTATCAGATTTCAGAATTCAAGTTTTTCTAAACGGGTATCCCAAAAGTGTCACTTCAGCATCACTGTTAGATGATGTTGAAAATGTTAAGAGAGAATAACTATTTACAAAGTGTAAACTTCATTATATCATCTGCAATTAATCTAGTCCTCCCCTACGATCTCACACTGAAACTGCATTGCTAAGTGCTTCAATTAGATTTGATTAACTGACCAAAATTTGCTGAAACTCGCAGATATGCATATACACTTTGGTTAGTTAACTTCACCCAAGATACAAATTCAAAGTGCAGAGTTATTCAAAGAAAAAAATTCTTAACACTTGAATTTTAATAAGTACGAATAATTAAATTTAGTGCAATAGATAAAAAACGAATTAAATATACCATTATCGCAGACTAAAAGATTTTCTCTACAAAATTCAAGCACCACAATTCGAAAGTCAATGAGAGAGGTTCGACGACGATCGGAAATCGGTAGCTAACATCAAGAAAGCACTATACAAAAGAACAAAAAAATTGAAACGAGGGGACACTTCCAAAAAAGTTTGGCTACCGAGCAGTGTAGAAGTTTCTTCCTCTACCATGTATATATACGCGCGCGCCTTAGGGAAAAATTTGCGCATTTATTCGTTCGCAACGGTCTCGCTCTTGCTTTCGGCCTGCGAACCATATACCTATACAACACAGACGCGTATCTATACACGCACAAGAAGCTCACGCAAGTTTTTCCGTTCGCGTGCTGCCGCTGTCGCGACGCGCAGTTTTCCCCTCGTATATATGCTAAGTGCTTCGCGGTATCCATTGTTTTCCGGCGCCGCGGCCTGTACTTCCCGATTGATTTTATTGGTTTCCCGTGCCGCCGCCGCCGCCGCCGGCTTCCGCGGATTCTTCCTGTCGCATTATGCCTTCGCGTCCTTCCCCCTATCCGCCTCTCCTTCTCTGCGTGCATCTTGCCTCTCTGATTCTCTCTCTCTCTCTCTCTCTCTCTCTCTCTCTCTCTCTCTCTCTCTCTCTCTCTCTCTCTCCACCAACCCCCTTTTGAAAAGAATAATGCCCCCGCAGCTCGTTGCCGAGCGCGCGCGCAAATCGACTCGTGTATTACAGCTGCGGAGCGCGCATTCTTGCGCGGACCCCGTTCTTTCTTGTTAGACTTTTCCGCGCGCGCGCGCCCCCCGCACTATATGCGGATCTGGAGCTGGAATACGGAAAAGATGTGTGTTTCGAATGTTTCTTTTGCGCGGATTTCTGCTCCTGTGCCTGTGGTGATGGCTGATGCTCTGCCGAATTGGCAAGTATTATTACGTAAATAACTTACGTCGAGTCGCTGCTTTTTCTTTCCGGTTGCAATTCAGGTCACTGTATTTGATTTGAAATATAAGAGAGAGAAGTATAACTCTGAAGTTTTACAATAGGTTATTCAACATATATTTTTGGAGGTGGGAATGATAGTGAACAAAGTCTAGAAATTTAAGAAGTTAACATTTTGGTATTCTCTGGGCTCTCAAATAAAGGATTCTGAAATATATAATAGAGAGTTAATCCATTACTGTCCATCCGGGAAAACAATTTTGAAAAAAATCTTATTTTCAGTATACTCTTGTTGCAGACCTCATTTTTCAATATTAAAGGCTTGCACGTTAAGCCTGACTCGGGAAATCGATATAGCATACTAAAATACTCCGGGGTAACATATTTAGAGCAACGAACAGAGACAATCAGAGCGAGCTACGCGCGCTTCTAGATGCTCTTTTTCGCGTTAATCGATACATCGATTCAATACAAGGCTATAATTCGAGATTATCGAAATGGATTTTTGTATATGAGAACATTGGATTCGCTTACACTGTAGTAAATTTCAATGTCCACAAGTGATCGATCGATTGTCTCTCAAATTTGACCTCAAATGTCTCGAAACTGGAAACATATTCCCTACATAGTCCCTACATTTATGAGATGTTATAAATGTACTTCTCTGATCTTCACAATCAATATTTTAGTATGAAGGAAAAATACATCTACCTATTGATCGATGCATACCATAATAGGGATAAATACAAAATTAATTTTTCTATCGGCGCTCGTGTAAATAGGAATAGAATCAAGTATTAAAGCAGACATGTATTTCTTTTTGTATTTTAAACTAAATTTACAAAAGGTACAGAGTCACAGGCTTACTACTACTACTACTACTGACGTGACGACACACCGTTTATAAAGTTTTGCCTATATTTCTCGCTATATATTATCTTCTTTGATTTTGAGAATACCGTAAGAATTCCAAAAGTTTACAAAAAAACTATACAATGAGCTATAAGTATATTAAGTTTTGACAATATTATCCTTCCTAAATAAGAATACATGTGCACACAGCGGATGGATTTTAAATTTAGTTATATCTAACAATTGTACTAAGAAAAGGGATTGCAATAGTTGTACATGTAAAATAAAAGTGAAGGAATTAAACGGTAACAAAGTAAAATTTACAACAAAGTTTAATTCTATTTAAAATTACTATAGTATTTTGAAATCAAACCTATTTTTTAATAAATTTTTAAACCATTTAAAAGTTGTTGTAAAATTATTTTATTTTTTTTATATACATTTTTTCAATTGAGTTCGTTTGTATTCTTATTTACGATAAGAATTGTCGTGACTGCTTTGCGTTGGCCATGACACTTTAAATCCCAATATATTAACTAAAATTCGGTATCCTTCGCTGTAATGCTTCGTACGTATAATTTGCGAAATGCAAACGTTCTTAAATTTTACAGAAGCATAAATATAATTTTCGCTTAAAAACTTTAGTTAAAAATATTATTCGGGTAATAAGGAACGATATGCATTTGGTTAATTATAAATCGTGGTTTAAATTAATCAACAGTTATCTTTTTCCTTCATTTAAATAACAAATTCCAGATGAGTTTGTGGGTGGATGAATAATGGATGGATGTATGGTTGGATAATTTGGTGGGTGGGTGGATGGTTGGCTTCCTAGGTATATGTTGTCAAACAGTACTTTTAGGCTTAGAATGTTTTACACATTTTAATTTTTGGGCATTAAATTTCTTTGCGTTTTATAATATTTGGGTCTCATAATTTATTGTATCTCACAATTTTTTGGACCTTATAGTTTCTTGCGTATTATATTTGGGTATCGTAATTTTTTGTACCTTATAATTTTTTTTAGTTTTTTTCGCCCTTACAATTTTTTATACTATAATTTTGGGCATTATAATTTTTTTTTATGTTTCTTTGAGTCTAAAAAATTTGAGCCTTATAATTTTTTGCATAGTATAATTTTGTTGAGCCTTTTAAAATTTGGGCATTATAATTTTTGGTTTTTATAGTTTTTTTTGAACCTTATAATTTTTTGCAAAGTATAATTTCTGGGCCATATATATTTTTTTTATAATAATCGTATTTTTATAGTAATTTTGTAGACTTTATTATTTTTGTATTGTAAAGTTTTTTAGCCCTTAACATTTTGGACATTATTTTTTGGGCACTATTATTCTTGCACATTATAATTTTTTGGTTCTCATAATTTGTTGCTTATTATAATTATTGGATATAAAAATTTGTTTGGGCCTTATAACTTCTTTATTTCTATCAATTTTGGGGTTTATAATTTTCGGACAGGATTTCTTGGGCATTATTACTTTTTGCGCATTATAATTTTTTCGTATTAAAATTTGTATGCATTATACATTTTTGGGCCTTATAATTTGTTCGGTTTTATGTGTTTTATGGAGTTTGTGGATTTAATTAGCATTATGGAGTTTTCTTCTCTAATGGGTTTTATGACTTTATGGGGTTTACGGATTTATGGGGTTTATGGGGTTTAGGATTTTTATAAGATTTGTGGGGTTTATGAGTATGGGTTTTACGACGTTTATGGGCTTTATGTCGTTTCGGTTTTATTATGTGTTTTGATGACTTTTATGGGGTTTATGATATTTTATGATATTTTATGGGTTTTATGGGGTTTATGGGTTTATGGGGTTTACAAAAAAATGCCATAGGACACGCATAAGGGCTCGAGCGAGCGTAATTAATTGTTAATTTTTATTTTTATTAAATAGTTAAATGCATATATCGATCTGAGCGACGTTATAAGTGAGGATTATTTCGCTAGTACATACTATTTCAATATTTTCGACATTTATCACAGTCGATTTGACCGTTATTAATTTTCATACCATTTTACAAGGCAAGAGAAAATTCCTCAACCTCCGTTCTATTTGCTTCTTACGTGTTTATTCTTCGGTAGCTTGTAAAATAAGAGAGAACTGCTACGGGGGGAGGGGAAAATCTTATCACGACGATTTTCAACTTCGGCGTTCGTACGACTTCGATGCTGCACGCCGACATTTTTCGAGTTCGAAAAGTATTTACCATCGTTGCTATATGACAGCTGCGCGAGGAAGGGGAAGGGGGAGGAGGAGGAGGAAGAGAATTATCGAGGAGCTCGTGCAAGGAACCGAAGAATCGGGTTTCTTCGAAAGAAGTGAAGATTCGTCGCGAGTGCCGAGGAAACGGCTTGGCGAATAATTACGGGCGACCCAGATTTCGAGTTAACTTCTTTTTCTAGACGCGAGTGGTGGCGCGTTTAGTTTGACAGCGAGACGCTTGCAACAATTTCAATCGCTAACTTTCCATGTCGCCCTGGCAATCGATCGCAGCTTTAATTTCAATTTGCGGGATTTTTCTACGTCGCCCGACCGTACTTCTTCAGCTTCTAATGATGCTCGCTGGCTTCTTTCCTTTTCGTCTACCGCTATGACTGCCGTAAAAATTGTTCGTATACTTGTACAAGCAGAGATGATCTGTTGCTTATAGCCAATAAATACTAGTCACTAATAAAAATAAATAAATAACAAATTTTACCCACGATTAAATTTTCAAAATTCATTCTTTAAATTTAAAAATAAATTTCTCTTTCATTATAGATAAATTAAAACCTTATTATTATTTTTTAGTTTAATTACTGTATAAGTGGGCGACTTTTCAGTATGCAATACATTTTTCTCGTCGAAAGTAGTCTTTAACAAACTCTCTTTGCTTTCATTTTTGACTGAAGACAAAATTTGACTGAAACAATCTTTTGATAAAAAACTAAGTATAGATTTACCGGAATGAAAGGTTTAAATTACGTGAAACATGGAAAGTGCGCATTTTCTGGAACGAAAATAACGCAAAACTGGTTATACTCCCGTACCGGATCTCGACGCATAGTTTCACTTGCATGTGTACCAGTTTACTTCCTTCTCCTTTCGTTCCACCGTAATGACGCTTCGTCTACAGACCAACAGTACATGCACTGCACAAGCACAGTCCTAACATCGAAATTCAACAGCTCTCCCCGACCACCACGACATTCTTCAAAAAACCCAGTGCACGCGAAAAAGAACAAAGAAATAAAAACGCCATCCCACGAGCTCTCCTATACGGCGAAAATCTTCGGCCGCGTCTTCGGGGACTATACCTTGGTTCTATATACTTGCCAAAAACTTTCCGCTGATGGTCGGCGGCCGATGGCCGGCCGTGCTCGCGAAATACGCCGTGACTCACGAGTTTGCAGCGGCGATGTAAAGGGGGAGAGAAGGGGAAGAGAGCAGAGCAGAGCAGAGCAGAACCGACCGCTGCAGGGCTCTTCGCTCTTTCTCTCCTCGTGTATTATATTATAATACCTCGTTCGACACTCGGTTGTAGAAGCGGTAACTATATACGCTTCTTTTTGATTCCTCGCGGCTGCTCGCCGCCTTTTGTCTCGGCGGGTTTTCCTCGATTCGGCCCTGCTCGCGTCTAGCGCAACGTGGGAAGATGTGCTCCGAGGGAAATGGAGCGAGAAGGCGGGGGCGAGTGCAGTGGCTGCATATAGGTGTGCGCAGTTTTATACTTGTGGGTACAAGCGTCGCGAGTGTTTGGGTAGGTGTCGAGACGGCTATCTTATTTGGATAAGGTGGAGCCTGAGCTCGAGCGCGGGGAAAGGTGGAAACGTCGAGTCCCATATGCGAGTTCAGAGGGAGAGAGAAACAGAGAAAGACTGAGTGAGTGATAGAGCAAGTGGTATTTCGGCTGTTTTCTTCTTTATCTTCTCTCTTTGCTCTTTTAATCTTGTTGTCCTCGAGCGTCTGTGAATGTCAGTTGTCATTGACGACTGACAGTGACTAATATTCCCGAAACATTATACCGACTTGCTTCTTCAAATTAAATTTTATTAAGATAACTTTGACGGTAACTAAAATATTTCTTTGACCTTCAATTACACGAGACTTGTCTTCAAACCGCCAATATAATAGAAGACGCCATATAATTCTATCATTTCGAAATAAATCATATAAATGGATAAAGTTCTTAATGGGTAAGTAAATATCATAACATTCTCGCACATACGTAGATAACATTTGTCCTACATTTTTCTCAAATATTTCATAGTTTCAAGAACTTTATAAAATCTACCGTGCACGGGTTCAATTTTCATACGAAATAGGTATTTTTAATGATATAATCCAACTAATTCATCAACAATGGGGTTAAAGCACCTTACCTAATCTAACGTAATTGCTGCTCCCACCAATTACAAGAAAGTATCTTTATCAATGCTCATTTTTTGAGTTCTTTCAGTGTTCATTTGGTCTTAGTTGCCGTTCTATCTATTATCCACCCTTTAATACTGAACTGTACAGTATAAAAAATGTTTCAATAAGATATGTTTTCATGAGCACTGAGTTGACCAAAAAAGAATCTGGGGTGACTGTGTTTATAACTGTCCTCATTTTTTTCGTAATAATAGAATGATAAGATTTGATAAATCATAATGGATAATAGATAGATTGTAATATAAATTTCCGAGCGCAGTGTAATGTGGTTAAGTTTCCTTTCATTTCAACTAACTTTTGATCCCTCTTTCCGCATTCAACGCGCTATCCCTCGCAACGATCTGAGTTCTCAATTCGCGCTGCGTTAAACAAAAGAGAAAAACGCGGGACGAGCACGAAAAGCTCGTGTATCTCTGTCAGTCAGCCAGTGAGATTCGTGCAATGCATCGTGATTCTTGCATCAACGCTGATAAGACAGCAGCGGCGTCACCGATAACGTTAGAAAGAGAGAGAGAGAGGCGCCGCTGAAAATTTTTCCTCTCGCGCTCGAACTTACGCGCATCAGCTCCTCTCAAAGCACCGCACCGCGCGCGTGCATAGCTTGTACATTTTCAAGGACGAGCGATTTCCTTCCACTGCGTTGCGCGGACTTTGAAATTCTGGCTTGTTCTTTTGCTCTCGAGTCGTGTTTGAATGGTTTTCTATCTATATAGTGATTTTGTTTTGCGTTTTGTTTCCTTCGAATCGAGAATCGCAACGATTCGAAATGTGTTTAGGCGAGTCCTAATGTGGCGAATGAATCACCATTCCTATGCAAAGTGTCTCGTTCGTATGTGTGTGGGGGCACTTTGGCGAAATTCGTGTGTTCACCGTGAAGGATTCGCGAATTTTAAAATTCCGTTCCTATCGTCGACAGCTGGCAAATCGAATCGGCCGATCATTCTCGGCTTGCTTCATTGATAAAGGAAGTGGACAGAGATATTGGCTTAGTCATTCTCATGCAAATCGTAGTAAATTTTACATTAAAAAGAGTTTGAATTTATGAAAAGAATCAGATGATAAATGTTAAAACTTTAGTTCCACTATTGGGTTGAATGATGAGCTTTTATCTATTTTTTAATAAAAATATTCTGTCGCTAGAACTGTTTTTGTGATTAATAAAATTAGGGGTTGACTTTTAGCTCGAATATTCATTTTTGTCACGTTCAAAACAAGCTCATAAAGTCGGGAAGAAATAAGTTTTTTTCAAAGCGTACTGGTCGTGTAGTGGCTGTAACATAGTCGGACGCATTGATCGATCAGGTGCCGATCGCGTGTCCGAGACGCTATCCGAGAAATCTGTTCTTTAGCGTCATCGCGCGCTAGACGTCGCGCATAAAAATGTATCCCAGCGGTCAGTTTTTGAATGTCACCACCACTGGCAAATTTCGCCAATCAAAGGGTTGTGTAAGTACGTTACGATATGGTAGAAAACGGACTGGACTAGAAGGATGATGCTTTCCTGCGTACCTTTTCTCTGCTAAAAGAAACGACAGTTATTTGCCACCTCTGGAGCAGTTAACATGGAGAGCAGACACGTTTAACTTAAAATTATTTTTAAAGTTAACAATTGAGTTTTTGTTATTTTGATATTTTTAATGAATTGTTCATAACAAAAGGTCAATTTTAAGCCAAACCGGTTCTGGCCTGACGATAGATAAAAAGCTTAAATTACCCTTGTTAACCGGCATACCTGCAAGAACGAAAAACTCATTGCTAGCATAACCAATCCTCCTTTCATACCCTTCTTTTCAATATAAACCTAATGTAAATCCTAGTCCAACGTTGAACAAAGGACGTTTAATTTAAAATTACCAGTTGTTTTGAATAATTCATTTAAAAATATCGAATTAACAAAAACTTGTTACTTTCGCGGCTGAAAACAGCCCTTTGTTTTGTGTACCATGCCGACGCGTATACGATGAACAATAGCTCGCGAAAGAAGATAGTAGCGCAGTTTTAAAAATAAAACCCGCAGCAGAAATGACGATATCGGCCTTAAAAAAAACAGGTCGCGTAATTTTCGCGAGTAGGCGTGAGTGGTAAGTGGCAGCGGCGGCGGTCTGAAACGTCGAGAGATAGACAAGCAAGTAGCTCTTATTCTTCCTCTCTTGCGGTCACACGAAAGCGAGAGAGAGAGAGAGAGAGAGAGAGAGAGAGAGAGAGAGAGAGAGAGAGAGAGACCAGACAGACACGACGTCGCGGCTTCTTTCTCGCGTTTCGCGCGTGCAGTGCGCTGCCGCAACGCTTTCATGCATAACTCCGCGCGCATACTTCTGATCACGTTGAGCTCTGTATCTTTCCGCCTCTTTCTCTCTCTCACTATTTCTCTCTCGCTGATTTTCCCTTTCTTTCTCGTGCGGTGCATTGGCTCATTACCGCGCGGCTCGTCGTTACATTCGATTCGTTTTCTCTCTGCGCGCGACCCTTCGTTCAGCGATCATTTGCGGCTATGCGGTTTTGATTTCCGCGCGCGCGCAAGGATGTAAGTGCACACGCCCATATTACAGGAGAAAGGTAGATACATAAGTGAGTCGCGTCGAACGTCGGACGGGATCGCGCTGAGAACGAGAGCGATTGAAAGATTAACGATCAACTGCCAGTGTAGGAACACTGATAGACTTTCGGCGTGGCTGATATACCGTAAGAGTAGCGACGGAAGCGCCGTGCGTTCAGCGCAGTCAGTGCCGCGAAAGTGAACTATCTGTACTCATATAACGCGCGCCGTTGATGCTCCGATTGATCAGAGTAGTGGTTACTCAGATTGCCGGAGCATGTGTGCCTTGCGAACCAGGAGCGTGGCGTATATCGCTACAGCGCGTATAGGGTTTTCAATGTTCAAAGAAATCGTCCATTCTTCTATGAGGATGTATGATGCAGTGCCATAAAAACCATCCAACAATCAGCAACTAACGGAAAAACAAAACTCGCGCACAACACTGAATGCAGCACAAACAAACGGCGTCCGTGAAAATTGGCGCGCTCAGATTTTGGTGGGTAACGGCTGCTCAAACTTAAAGGCCTGTTGTTGTCTGGCTAGATGGCACCGCTGGCTTACCGACTCGGCGCTTGGGCTGCCCTGATCTGAGTAGCTGCTACTCCGATGACAAGGGCACCGCTTACTACAGCGATTTAGAGCGCCAGTCAAACTTGAAGAGTAGCAGCTACTCCGAAAGTCTCTCAGTGTATGAGTTTGTTGATCGAGGAGGGAGAAACTTTAGCTGTTATACACTGGATACATGCGTCGGTGATGACTTTTTAGTAGGTTTATTCATTCGGACATGGTTTTCTTTTTTGAGGATCTTTTTGTTTATGGTAATGCGTAGTCATGCATAGACTACTGCTATTGGCAAAGAAAACTTCCACCGTGCCTAGAGGAGTGCTGCTGTTCCCCATAAGAAAGCAGCGAAAAACATGGCCACCGAGGGAGCAGTTGCTCATAAGATTTACATGGAGATCATATTTATAAATTGATTTACAAGTTTTAAACGTGACGAAAAAACCTACTAACATCGTTGTATATACTATATGAAGGTATAGTATAACGGATGGTAGCAACAAGTTTTTTGTTACATATTAAACTTGTATTTCAATTACGAAAAATTTTTCCCGTGTAAATCTTATAGAGAAGCTGCCCCCTCGGCGGCCATGTTTATTAGTTCATCCAGAATCCGCTAGTGCCGCATTGCAAATTTAAATTCCCAATTGTAGATATTGACAACTTTTGTCTATTTTATACCCGTGCTAGGAAGAATCACGAGTTCAATCACTTTAGCTTCTGGAAAGTCGCTGTTTAAAAAAATAACATTAATTATTGATAAAAATTATTTTAAGATAAGTAATAAAAATGCGTTTTGGATATAATCGAACTGCTTGCTTTGAAATATGACATTACATTGTACCTGTATTGTTATATGAAATTTATATTGCTTTTTTACTGTTAGCAGCTTTTTAAAAATGATATTTAATAACGTCAAATTTACGCTCCAAAATTAACATTATAATTTGTTATTAAAATTAGTTTAATAAAATTATTTCTGAAACAAAAAATAAGAGAGTTTACGAACTTCAATATTGCATATTCAGTGCTTGGCAGAACTTCAAACATTAAAACGGTGCCGACTAAAAAATCGATAACGATTATCATACCCTGCACACTAACTTGAGAATGCATGCAAGCGTAATTTTCATATTTTCAACGCCAGCATGAAACATGTTTTAGATGTTATGGACTGACCTTTTGTCTAAATCTTGATAATCATAACCTATTTTTCATGAGAACAATTAAAGTTAAAAGGAGATTACTATTCAAATAAATAGTAAGACGCCAAAACTATAATTTTCGTGTTAACAATTGCGTATTTCAAGATAATTAGAAAATGTAAATATTTATTAAAATTTAAAAATTAAAATACATGGTTTCTAACAGCTGTAACTGAACGAAAAGTAGCAATTAGTGACAAACGAGTTAAGGGACATCTAAAGTGGTCACTTATTGTTAGTAGTGTAAATGTAAATACTTATCTTTGGCAAGAGCGATAATTCGTCTAGGCAAAAATAGGACAAGGTTGTAAATATATGTATACATCGTAATATACTTATCAAAGGTATATAATTTATAATTGATTCTAAACAAACGAAATTACTTTTCGTATACATAAGAGACTCGTATATTAAAAATTATAAATATACCTGATTCTATTACTCTAATAAATATTGAAAAATAAACAGTAGCTAAGTATCCCATATGCAAGTCCTTTATACCTTTATATACTTACATAACCACATTCTACATTTTATCGACAGAATAATGAATAATCGACAATACAATTAAACAAATAGTTACATTTAATGGAATACTTTATTCTACAGTGTCGGGAACAACATATTTCAACAACAATTAAACAATAATTGTTACGAAACCTCGCGTGAGGCTGGCGAGATTTTGTTCCAATTACTTTTAAAAGCGTCGTTAAATGTGTGCTTGAAACTTTGTTATAGAATTGTGCATTATGCATATACCGAGAGGAAGTGAGTTCGAGTTTTACCTAAATATAATAATTCTTTTCTATCACAGTCGTGTTGATTTATTTTATCGCTTGATAAAATTGAAAGCGCCAAATTTGAATTCTCACTTGACTTCTGCAGCACCACACCAATAACCAATTAACAAAAGCACTTGTGAGATAATTCCTAGTCACTTCTTTTTTCGCTTTCTCTTTGAAAAAGCAAAAGTGCGTGCCTCGCAATATCTGTATATATACACCAATTAGATGTCCATCAACCACCAGCAAAACAAATCCTTCCCCGAAGTCAGATCATGTGTATATACAGAAGATACCGCGCGTAAGTAATCGCTGCGTGCAGAGTGTCATACACCTAAACAATATTCGGCGATATATACACCTAAAGTCGATCATCCCAACCTCGCGCACGGCGATCGTCACGTGCTCGCTCTCTCCCCGCGCGCGGGCATAGTCAGGCGGGATTTTCCTCGCTGCCGCGCGCTGCTGCTGCTCCTCTTCCTCCTCCTGCGCGTGTACATGTCCTGATCCTCCCTCACCGGCTTTTCCGGAGGTCCTCCCCACCAGAAGCTCCGCTTCTCCACCCTCCATCACACACACACACGCACGCACACCCTCCATCCCTCGGCGCGGGCTTGCTCTCTGGCGCGGCGCGCGCGCTCGCGCCAGTCGATGGCCCTGGCTTGCTTTCGGCTCTCTCTCTCTCGCGCGCTCTTTCGCTCCATGGCGAACCATATGGGGCCGGTGTCATGCACTCGCGCATAGCAACAGAAACGGACTGTATATACTGGAAGCGCCCCGCGCCGAGCTCTCGCTCGCTCTCCCTTCTTCGCTTCGTCCTGCGTCTCGCTCTCTCACGCTCGTTTGTTCCTTGCTTGCTTGCTTGCTTGCTTGCTTGCTTGCTTGCTTGCTTGCTTGCTTCCTTGGTTGGTTGCTGTGTGTGTGCGTGTGTGTTGCCCTCGCGATTGTTGCCGCTTTGTAATTGGATGGGTGGAAGATATAAAGGGTCGGGAGGGACGAGAGGACGAGGAGGAAGTCGATCGACAACCCCCGTAAGAGCTCTTACATATTCATCCTTGTCCCTCCCTTTGGTGCTCGCTGTAGGTTTGCTTCTGTTTTTCTTTGTCCATATACTTTTGACTCGGGCTGCACCGTTCCGATTCGCCGCTTCTTTCGCCGAGTGCTTACTTTGTTGCTGCCTTTTTTTGTGGATAAATGGAGTGGGGATGCACGCGTTTGCAGTTTTCGGATGGGATTTGAACGTTAGGTAGTTTGCAAGGGGGTAGCAGCGAGCCTGACGGTAGGTTTGAATTTGCTTTTTTTTTGTAGCCTCAAACCAACGGACTTTTTTGTATTAGTATGTGCATAAGCATCTGTTATATTAGGTTTGCACACGTGTCTTCTTTCTTTTCATCAATCGTAACAATTTAGGCAATTAAAAGTATGACTTCCTGCGAACTAGTGGTTGAAAGAATAATAGGAAATAAATAATGGGGGATATAAAAGGGCTGATTAGCGATGAGGAAGAGTGACGCATGTTGGAAGATATATTTATTGGGATATTACAATTTATGTATTTTTTAAATAGATCCGCACGCGCTTACCAATTTATAGTATATTAATATTGTTAAATCGCTATAAATTATAAAAGTTTAATTCTTAATTAAAACTAGAACTAGTAAACCTTTAAAAACTTCACTTTATAAGATACATCAATTATTTAATTGTAATAATTAAAATATATACCAAAGTTAATAAAACGATACAAGTATTCATGAAATATTTTTAACGTTTTCAATAATCGTGTGCTCCTTATATCAATGTAATAATTTCAGATACGAATCAGAATTCGTATAGCTCAACAGGTGCAAGATACGTTAATTAGGGGTCTAAAAGTTATAATATTTTAAAACACTGTATTACTCTCATATATGTAGACGGTCTAAAAAATTTATGAGGAATTCTGTATGTTTATTTGATACAGCGACCCGGTTTTTAACTACATCGAAAGTTTTTGCAGTAGCAACTAATATTCTCTTCATTCTACAAATAAAAGAAGTAACAAATAATTGATCAAATCCACTGATCGAAAACCGCTCAGTTGATGTGTTGGTTGAGTCTATTCCGTAAATATAATTTTTTGATCACTAAGAGAAGTTTATAGTAAATTTTTGTAAAAATATACAGGTTAGATGTAACCATTTAGTTATGCGGATTGAAATACGGCACAACTAAATGTTTCTATTAACTGTAGCTAAGAAAATTTGAGTAACATATACAGATGAAAATATATACCTATATCAAACACGAAACTGAGTTTTGAATAACTAAAAATGATGAATAACGTCCAATTGTACTTAATATATTGTACAAACATTAGGGTAAGCAATTTTCGTTAGTATAAACAGTTTTCTAAATCTTGTTTATACTTCTGAAGTTGATTAAATGATTCTTTGGTGCTTCCTCTACTTATACAATTTTTTTAAAGATAAATATTAAAAAAATGTAATAATACAAATTAACTTTTTAATAAATAAAATATTTAATTTAATCATATGTATTAAACCTAAATATTATGAAACTATGAAGCTATCAATTAAAGAAAAAAATACAATTATTTGTGTCAATCACTGTGGGTCAAAAAACGTCTGGATTGCGTTACTGTGCTTCATTTATTGTGCCCTGCTGCCGAATATTCTACACCGCATACTGAACTGAATATGATTTCTAAAGTACGAGAATAAATGGTATTTTATAAATTTAATATTACAACAAATTTATAAATTTAACGTTTAACGTGCATTAAAAAGTCATTTTCTTGTTTGTTTACTCGGCGAGGTTAGCGTTCGCAGGGACACAGTAATTGACACAGGTGAAAAAGGCTAATCTATTTAGAAGATATTTACATATTACGTATATAACGATGTCTTTACCCCCTCTAATGCATTGTCACTGATTTTCCTATTCCTTACTGAATAAAAACAAATCAAATGTTATTTTCTGAGTTTTAAAAATTTCTTCATGAAATACTATTCATTTTAGTAGATAAATTAGAACTCTTACTTTATGAAAAAATTATATAGGTTTTCATTATTTCACTGTCACACTTCCCCTATATCTTTACAAAATAAGTTCAATAACAATAACATGTAAATGGATAAAAATCTTAGCTCACACAGATCAATCCGTCTATATACAGGACTCAATGTACCTACTTTTTTGCAATCAATCATCTAACGATCCCCTATTTTTTTAATTCGCCCAAATTACCAGACACGCATCGAGCAACGGTTCTCATACTTTCCCCACGCAACATACAGGAAAATGTCCATTCTGCCCCGTTCAACTGCAGGCACAGAGGTAATGCCGAGAGTCCAGCTCTCCCCGCATCAGCAGCGACAGCAACAGCATGATTTTCACGTGGTCCCAGGCGCGCACCGCCGCGACGATATCGATTCCCCTCGCGCGTCGTCGTCGTCGGTGCAGATCGGATTCTCTGTGCGCCCGTTCTGCAGCAGTGTATACATCGCGTGCACTGCGTATAGTCTCTCTTTTCCTCCGCAGCTCGTCGGCAATTTTTTCGCAGCTCTTATCGCCACGCACGACTGTACCGCGTTGCTCTCTCTCGCTCTCTTTCGCTCTCTTTCGCTCTCTTTCGCTCTCTTTCGCTCTCTTTCGCTCTCTTTTCTGCTATCGTTTTCTCTGTCTTCTCGCGCGCGACGCGACAGCCATAGCCTTTTTAGACGCGCGCGTCGGTGCAGGATGACAGCCGAGGCGGGAAAGCGCTGTGGATGATGTTTGGCTGCGCTGCACGCGCGCGGGAGGATGGATTTTGGCGCGGCGGTCTCATCGTTCGGTTGGCTTTCTTTTTAGGCGTTGCACACGAGGAAGTTGCAGAGCGCGTGAGGTGCGATTCTCTTAGTTGAATCTTGACGAATTCTTCATCAAATCCAAATATCAGAAAATAAATTACTGTGCAATAGGGTTAACAAAAAGTATAATTTTGAAAATTTACAATCAGTTGAATAGTGTCCTTTAAAATTATTCTCAAAATTATAGAAATGTATCTGGATCTACTGCGGAGCTAAATGTTTAAGAGGGCAGATCTGGGTTAAACCCCAAAAAGAACTCTTTTTACGAGTCTAGAAAACTTTTTAAATTTAAAAGCAACCGTTGTAAAACTTCAAAATCTTGATCCTACACGTCACAACAAATCTCTATTTTCAATACCATATTTATTACAGTAACTTTGTTCCTCAGACGATTCTAGGTGACATGTATTACAAAACGAGCGGAGCACAAATATTTTTTATTATTGTTTTTCGTAGATCCAATCAATTTTTTAAAAAATATTTAAGAAAAATTTTTAAACAGAGTCTGTATTCATTCCTATAAAAGAAAATTGTTTCATTTTGACTAACAAAGAATGAACATTTCCTTCGTTTAATTTTAGCGCTACGCCTATAACATATCGGAAAAGAAATTGCGCTGGTTTACATGATTGCTGTTTGATTATTGATTTATCGGATGTTTTCCATAAAACAAATGATTGTACTTTGGAAATACGCCTCAAAATTTATAAATACACTGAGAAAAAAGATATATAGCTATTACCACAAAACGTGTTTAGGACTTAGTTTAATACAAGATGGGTAAATCGGAGACGGTGCAAATCACTTGGACTAAATTAGAACTTTGCATGAAAAAATCCATTAAGTCCGTAATGTAGAATATAAAGCAATAAAGGAACGTATTTTTTCTTTCTTTTAAATGCGTACAAATTAAAAGACTTACAGTAGTTTAAAGTTTACAGATTTTATATATATATATATTATGCAATGTTATATGACGTTACGAGTATTCAAAGAGCTGTAACTCTTTTAATTTGCACGTATTTAAAAAAGGAAAAAAATACGTATCCTTTATTTTTTTATATTCTACATTATGGACCTAATGGATTCTTTCATGCAAAATCCGAATTGGCATCTAAGCGATACCGTAGCGCCAAACAACCCATGTAAATTTCACCTGATCGCGACATTTCAAACCAGCGAGAGAGTAGCTTTTCAAACAATGTTGCTGGTATATAGGTATTTTATTTGAGTTACTCTCCGACAGCTTCGAGTTTAACCGCAAGGATCGCGTCGGTATCACTTAGACGCCAATCCTATCTATGGTAGTAATCAATCGTCCTTGGATAATTAAAAAATATTGAACAATTATTTTATTTGGCTTATCGTACATATTGTATTATACATGTATTATTGAAGAAAATTTTGTGTCTTAATATTTCAATTAAATTATAGTGTATACAGATTTTGTTAATACGAAAGCAATGAAAAGTCCAAGAATTGGATTATGTTACGTGAAATTGTAGTTTTGCCATACCCTAACCCACTTTATTGTTCGACTGCGAATTTCTGATCGTGTATAGGTAGCTATTACTAACTTTTTTCACCGTATAGATCAGTTAAATAATTATACATGGTTTTGATAGCTTCACTGATACTTTGTTGCATACAATAGGAATAAGATATAATTATAATGTAAATTGTATCAGTAGTTACAGACCAAACAGTACAGACATGTATACAAAACAGTCATACGTACAAGCATTTGAAAAGAAAATCAGACAAACTGATAATCACGAAGACACGGTGACACACAGACTGAAGAAGAAGAAATACACACGGAAGTAGAGCTAAGGGATGAAACGTGAGAATAACAAGACACCAAAAGAATACGACTCATAACAGAGACACGAACCGAACGACCCCCAAAATATAAAAACAAAGCTTAAATGACGAGGAAAAAAAAAGAAAAAAATGCGCAGTCCATCAAGCCGAAGTGTAAAAAAAAGAAGAATCCTCAAAAAGCATCCCGCTTATAAAGCGCAAAGTAATAGAAACCACGACAAAGAAAGATATTCAAACCGCGCTGCGCGGTGCAGCGGCGGCGGGGTATATATAGCGCAGAAAGGGCAAATCGCGCAGAAAGAAAGGGCCGGAATAATGGAGCGAAGCACGAAGTAGAAGTCGAAAACAGAGAGCCGGCTCGGGCGCCCCGGCCTCCCGACGCGCAGACAGAGACAGAGAGAGATACGCGAAGTTCGCCGGCGCTAGGGCGCGAGCTCAGCCTGTGCCTATATATACGTATATAGAAGTAAAGGGCGAACGCTCGCGCGCGCGCGCGCAGGAAAGACAGAAAATAGCGCGAGAAACTGCGCTACGAGACAGACGGCGACGAAGGGGGAGGCAGAGCGCGCCAGTCGAAGAGAGGGTGAGTGTATAAGGGAGGGGAAGTTGGCGAGAGAGAGAGAGAGGGCTGCCCTGGGGCTGCTCTCGGCAATGTCAATGACCTCGAAAGAGCGCCGCTCTCTCTCTCTCTCTGTTATCTCTGTCTCTCCTGCGCGCGCGCGATTCTTATCACGCGCGCACACTGTTCCCGCGAGAGGAATATGTATATATATACACGCATACTCCGCTCGCTAGAGAAAAAGCGAGGATCTTTATTAATGCGTGCGTGCGTGTGTATCATAATACCTGCAGCTATATACGAAAATTTTGAAGAAAGTCGGACCGTGTGTGCGAGCGCCTTATCGAGCGATGATCTGTGCGCGCGTTGTATTATTATACGCTGCTGCTGCTGCTGCTGCTGGCTTGCGGTTATGCTGCTTTTTATTTTTGGGCGGACATTTGGAGCGTGCGAGAGAGAGATTGCGTTATCGAGCAATGAACTTGGGCGCTTTCGAACTCGAGTTGAGAGCATTATTTTTCGGAGAGAGTCGCGCGGACCGTCGAAATTAAAAAGAAATCGGCGGTGCCGAGGCCTGCGAAAATTTTGGTTGGACATTTGGGGCGGTGATTGAATATACCGAGGAACCTTTTGCTTTAGTCGATTTCAGCTGAATAGAAATAGACGAACTGTTATATAGTTTGAAGGCATGGAGTTTATAATGGGGTGGTGTTGTTAAGGGGGTACGTGAACGGCTGGAATGCCTGCGTTACCGACCCCAAGCTTCGCGATCGATTTATCCGAGAACTGTTCACTTCGTCTTCTTGAATCTTGCATTCACACTGAAGTCCTTCGCTAACGTGCCGCTTTACTTAATAATTCAGCGATATTGCTATTGCTGTCGTATACAGTAAGAGGAAATTATTTTAAAAATCGTTACATGGTACCATTATGAGTTTTTAAACATTATTCACGTTAAAGATAAGGTGTCGTAGTTTTAAAAGATAAGAATTCCATATTATCATGCTTTTGTTCATATGAATATTAAGAGAAGGCACTACTGAAAATTGGTGTTTTTGCGGTTTTTCTTTTTATCTTTGGATCTCGAAAGATTATGCTAAATACATGCGAGAAGTTGTTTAGAATTATCTAAGACACACGTTTTAACCAAAAATATTAAAAACTGTAGAAGTTAGATTTTTAAAGAACGTTTTAAATACAAAAACTGATTCGCTAAAAATCTTCTACTACAATTCTTAATATTTTTGGTTAAAACTTTTTTCAATATTTCTGAGATACTTTTAAACAACTTCCTGCATGGGTTTGGCATAATGTTTTGTATATCTGAAGATAAAAAAGAAAAACCGCTAAAAAAACAATTTTCAGTAGTGCCTCCCCTTAATGTTATAATACATCCACAGCATATATTTTGCCACATTTCCACAACCAACCAATTGAAATCAATTGAATTTCTGTATAATATATAGAAGATGCCCTTTATGAGTACATAACAATCATCCCTTGATAAGTTAGAAACAAGGTTTCGCCAAACAGATTAGCATTTTATATATACACACGATGCGCCGCAAATTTCTGCATCATATTGCCTCGGCTTTCACTAATGACGGGTTCTTTTTTGAATTTAAAGGTATACTATGCCAAAAAGAAGAGGAGAGCGCAACAGATGCAGGGTGAGGATGGCTCGCACAAGAAGGAGAGAAAGCTCTACAACGACGGTTGGGACGACGACAACCACGACTACATTATCAAGAATGGGGAGAAGTTCCTCGATCGGTACGAGATCGATTCGTTAATTGGTGAGTTCTTTCATTCTGTTTCTTTTCCTTTTTTTTCTTCTTCGAACCGAGTCTTTTTATTATTATACCAAGCCGACTGATTGCTGACTGGAATTTTCATTTAGAGCTTCGGAAAGATTTAGCTATTTTTATACAAAGATATATAATAAAAGATTGACTATCACAACAATACTATTAAATTTACATGACAGTTATACCGGTGTGACACTAGCAACCATACATATTGCTGTCATTGCTACAATACGGTTACCGGTGCTATTGTATATTTGTCGAGGCAAATCAGTATAGCTGCGAAAGCAATGCCAATTTTAGTTGCAGCAACAATAGACAGTTTAGTTCACGTAACCAGAAAATGGCTGCTCGTCATATGTTGTTCTTGCAAATGTTTTTATTATTTTTCAATATTTTAATAACGGTATACAATTTTTATAATTTAGAAGCCTTAAAAGAACTCGGAAATTATATATAATTAAAATAAATAAAAATAAAGTTTTCTTTTAATGTTATATATTTATTTAGTGTTATAATGCAAAATAAAATATAAGAACTTAAATATTTACTTTAACCCTAAACTAAAACTAAATTAATTGTTCCATAAATTTCGCATGGTTCACAGTGCTTAAAAGATATTAAAAAATTTTCTCAATATTCTTCAAAGCAATAAACATAAATAACTACGGAATCAGACACATTAATAAACAACCTACGCGAAATATGCTGATTTCTATTATTATTTGATGTGCAGAGTGACTCACGTGTTATTGCATCAGCAAAAAAAACTTCTACCTAGTATCTTAAATTGTCTGAATTTATTGTTTTCAAAAATTAAAAAATTAAATGTAGTATCGTTTCAACTCATTCATAAAATATTGAATACATAAGAAATATAACGATAAATAAGTGAAAAATTGTATAAAAGATAAAAATCTAATTTATTTGTTTATTTACAGGCAAAGGCAGTTTTGGCCAAGTAGTAAAAGCCTTCGATCACGAAGAACAAACTCAGGTGGCAATAAAAATCATCAAGAACAAAAAACCCTTCCTAAATCAAGCGCAAATCGAAGTTAGGTTATTGGAAATGATGAATAGAGCGGATACCGATAACAAGTATTATATAGGTAAGATGTTATTTATTTTTTAGCAACATAAAACTCGATGTGAATGATTTAACTTATAAATTTAACTTATAAATTTTCTTTTCTTTTTCATTTCACAGTTAAACTCAAGAGGCATTTTATGTGGCGGAACCATTTGTGTTTGGTATTCGAACTACTGTCGTACAACCTCTACGATTTACTTAGAAATACGAATTTCCGAGGGGTATCGTTGAACCTGACGAGAAAATTCGCACAGCAACTGTGCACTGCCCTCCTGTTCCTGTCCACGCCGGAATTGAACATCATTCACTGTGATCTGAAGCCTGAAAATATCCTCCTGTGCAATCCCAAGCGAAGCGCAATAAAAATTGTCGATTTTGGCAGTTCGTGTCAACTTGGACAAAGGGTATGACAATATACATACAGAAATACATATCTGCTAGTTTTAAAGATCATTCGTATTGTTGGTATATACTGACCATTCGTTGTTTTCTTGCAGATATACCAGTATATACAGTCTAGGTTTTACCGATCACCCGAAGTGTTACTAGGAATACCATATGACCTCGCGATAGACATGTGGAGTCTGGGTTGTATTTTAGTCGAAATGCATACGGGGGAACCCTTGTTCAGCGGAGCCAACGAGGTAAGCTTTTGGCTAACTATCATAAACAGAGGGGGCTAATTTGTGCTTGCAAAGAGATGCTACCCCTTTTAGGTCATGGATTTGGCTAAAACATTAAGGAATGATTTTTTAGATTATATAAAAAGTCTGAAAAAATTGTCTAGCTGTAATCATAAATCGGTAACTGTTGGACTCGCGGATTGTATCATGAGTGAATACCTACAACAGGAGACATTGTAAACTTACATCAGGTTCCAAAATTATAAGTGATCTAAAATTATGCCAAACGTCCTAATTAACTCACATTTGGCCTTTTTATGCAATTCTTGTCATAATTTGAAGTCGCTGATAATTTTGGAACCAATGAACATTGTGATATCCAGCTCATCTTAAATTAAAGCTTTGGAACATAACAAGACAATGCTTAGTTCTTTACTTATTCTGATAAATCTTGATATACGGGTTACATTTTTCTGTCCAAGTTTAAGCCAGATCCGTGACTCGGAGGTTGTAGTCGTTGCTATTGTTAGTCTGCTAAAGAAAGTTAACGAACTATACTCTGTAATTCAAATCATCGACTATATATATAATGTTCTTCCTTTGAAAAAACAAAACCAGGTTGACCAAATGAACAAGATTGTCGAAGTGCTGGGCATGCCGCCGAAGCACATACTGGACCAAGCGCACAAGGCGCGGAAGTACTTTGATAAAGTCCCCACGGACGGCTCGTACGTACTGAAGAAGTCGAAGGAAGGCAAGAAGTACAAGCTGCCGGGCACGAGGCGGCTGCACGACATACTGGGCGTCGAGACGGGCGGCCCAGGCGGCAGGAGGCATGGTGAGCCCGGCCACTCGATCTCCGACTACCTCAAGTTCAAGGACCTGATACTGAGGATGCTGGACTTCGATCCCAAGACGCGGGTCACGCCTTACTACGCGCTGCAGCACAACTTTTTCAAGAGGACGGCCGACGAGGGGACCAACACGAATATCGCCGCTGCCAACAGTGCCAACACCAGTCCGGCGGTCGTGTCGATGAGCCAGGACCACGGTTAGTGCTCCCGCTCCTTCGCTCGAATCCAGTTCGTTCTTTGTTTAAAATCTACTAAGAAATCATTCCTGGTAAAATAAGCTGCATTATTTCGCAGGCTGGAAAATTCAGCTGGTTGTTTCACGTAATTCTTTGCGCGATCTTACGTCGCGCTTTCTTATTAGCTTAATTTTTCACGTTGTCAAACTGTGCGGTTTATTTTTATTGGGAGGCGTGCGATTCTTTGGATAGTTTTTGCTTTGAAACTAAAAGCGAAGTTATCTCACTCTCGCAGCGTCTACATAAATCATAATCGATATTGGATTTTTATTTCTAGAGGACAACACGTTTACTTGAAAAGAACTGCCTTTATGTGCTTAATATCACTCATCATCCATTGTTCATCAGTAATTTGATTTCTGTTTTTAGTTCAGATGCCCTTATGAGCAAAAACAAATTATATTGAAAACGAATCTTTAATATGAACAATCAACAGTCTTTTATTTCGAATTTAATTAATAATTTCATACACATGTACATTTGTACACAAAATTTTTGCAAAAGCCCATTACTTGAAAGTTTATTTTTAGATATAAAAAGATTGTCGATTGAAGTCATCATTACAATATGCTCTGCAAGTGGCTATTTGAGATTGGAAGTTTTATTTTGTGCAGAAAGTAAGAGGTTTCTCTTATTACAACAGTACGCCTTAAACTCTCCAGTCTGAATCGATCATTTTTGACGTTTTTATCACCGCCAATACCTTTATTTTCATGCAGCAATTTAGTTTATTAAGAGGGTCTAATGTTACATGTGTTTCATACTTGTAACAGATAATATTTTCCTATTTAATGTTTGTGTTTTTACAAAAATAATTAACTTTGAATATACATTAAGGGGAGGTCGGAGCGAACTTTACCATTGTGATCTCCACCTCGCGCCGCATTTTTCATTATACGTCTAAAATTTACATAGTAACATCAAAATGTAAAGAACACCGGACAACAGCAATTTTGTTTATTAGTAGCCTCAAAAGTTTTATATTATAAAATATTGTTACAATTGACGAATGGAAAACGGTAAAAGTGATGGTCATCTTACCGTTTCTTAGCCTTACTGATAGCTTCACCTCGCGCCGTATTTTTCATTATTTTACGAAATTGTACGCAATTATGTACGCTTGAAGCTTTATAAACATTTATTATTATGACAAGAACACCGGACAACCGCATTTTTGTACCATAAATAACCACAAATTTTTATTTTTATGATATTAATTTTTTAGGTTAGGTAAAATCTTTACCAATCAGGATAGCTCCGACCTCCTCTTAACGAACTAAATAACATTCGATCCTCTCAAACTTCTTTATCCTCTTCTGCTTATAACCATTTTTGTTCTCCCCTTTTGTTTATAGCACGCCGCAATGTAGATCATTAGTTTTACTTGCCGGCGAGCAGTATCATTATCTTCCGTTCTTTTTGTCCTCTAATTTTTATTGTTTATTTTCTGCACAAACTAAACGATACTTGTTGTTGTTGTTGCCCGTAGATATGATGGGGGGACAGTACGTGGCTCGATGACTGTCGTATCCGCGGGGCGGCGACGACCTGTCCTAGGCCCCAACCCTAATCTTACTTACTAACATAAGTAAGTTCTGTCTAACAAACAAATCCTTAATTGCTGATAAACTAACAAACCCCGAGATACAGCCTCTATTGTATCCCTATGGCTTCGGATGTATTGTGCGAAGCCTTGCTTGTGAATTCCAACAATTGATCGATAAAACTGAAAATGCCAAGTGATGGAACATCATATTTCTTTTGCCCATTGCTTGGCTTTAAGTTTATTTATCTAGAAGATCTCTCTGTATTTGCTGTGTCGAAGTGGAGTATGTATATTGGAAAATATTACTATGATTTCCTATTTAAAAACATTTTGTAGCATAGAATATGTTTAAACTAAATATAAAAATTTGCGATAAATGATAAACGATCAATTCCAAAAAACACATTTTTTCAATCGCAACAACACATTCTATGGATACTAGCTTGTTGCATCTGGTATAGATGTAATTCACATAATCATTTTTCCATCCTTTACTCATGCATGTATTTAGCTGCTTGTATTAAATCTTACAAACTTAGTGCAAAGTGCATCAACCAAATCATGGCATGACCCATTTTTTTGTATTAAGATCTCATCTTGTAAAGCTTAGTTAATAATGTGATACTAAGTACACGACGGAAATTGGTTTTACAAAAAATAAGAGATTGTTATAAATCAGTTTTAACCTACAGAATGTAAATAATTGTCTAAAGTATCAAAAATCATCTGCTCGCTAAAGAACTTGAATTTACATGTCGTAAAAATGCATGCAGAAGCCTTCGGACGCATTGAAACCCTGTATCAAATTATTGATAGATGTTTTAACATAAAGCAAGTTCTCTTGTACTATTACTGGACAATGTAAAGAAACTTACATAAATCGAAGGAGAAAATAGCTCTGTTCTGTTTATTAGTATCCCTATTTCGAATAACCAAGCATGCTTCGAGAACGACATTAAGAAATAACGTATTATGTGTCGCCTTTTACTAAGAAACATTCTTAACTTTCTTAATAATATATATTTAAATTTTCATATTTTGTTGTTTCTAATCCTAATCACTTGTTTTCTATTTTTTAATGTGAGAACTGAACAAGCAAAATATGTATTGATTATAGATTTTTGTATATTATTTGAATTTGAACAGTTAATTTAAATTTACTTATTGTCAGAATGCAATAACAACTGTTTCTTTCATAGTATCCAAATTTAAACACAATTTGTTGTATAAATTTGTTCGTTAAAAGAAAATTGGTTGGTTCACATCTGATAGTTTTTAACCGTTTATAATTTCAAACTGAAAATTGTGTAATTTGTAACGTACTTGTTTGTTCTGTTTTTATTTAGCACATTAGGAAAATAAATTTTTGAATCGTAATTTTTGTTCATTTTGAAAATCTCAACTTTCTCTCATATGACTGAAATCATAAAGCAAGAAATGAATATTAGAAGCCTGATACAATGATTGTGATGCCCCGTAGCTGAAAGCGAAAGTTTTTATTTCTCACCCCGTAGTCCTCCCATAGCAACGTATTCATAAAAAAATGTGTACATCGTATCGTTCTCGATGAGCTTGGCTCGGTTTCTTTCGTGGGTGAAACCACTATTGTCTATATACTTCCTAGACTTAGTCTTAGCAAGCCCAGTCCAAAGGCCCTCATGTTCATTACTTTTTAGTACTTGAATTCTCCCCACGGACGAAGCTACGAGTCTTCTGTGCGGGTATTCGCAAATTCCCAAATTGTGTTGAATACTCGTTCAGCAACCACACAAGACGACTATCCCCACAGAAGCTCGGTAAAAAAAGTCGTCTCATCCGTGGGGGGCCTCCTCACTCCAGCCCACTAACGCATTCTCTCTCTGATGTTCCTCCAGGACTGGTTAGCATGTCTGGACAGGGCAGCAGCAGCAGCACCGGCGCAGCCGGCACCGTAACCGGCGGCGGTAGCGGGAGCAGCGGCAGCACGGGCAGCAACCAGCAGCAGCAGCAGCAGCAGCAGCAGCAGCAGGGCCCGCAAAGCCTGAGCAGCGGCAGCTACCAGCCGATGGAGTGCGAATCCAACCCGCGGCAGCACCTGCTCTTCAATCCCGACAGCAACAACAGCCGCGCCGGCAGCAGCAGCAGCTGCGCCGGTAGCAGACGGCCGACGGCAACGGCCAGCGCCGGCGGCGGCTCCCACCTGCCCACGAGCTCGGCGCCCGCCTCCATAGACGCGAGCGGCTCCTCCCTCCTACAAAGCTCTCTCGGCTCGTACAACAGCCTGATCCTTCCCAGCATTCCCCACCTGTCGACGACGGCCGCGGCGGCCGCGGCGATGATGGGCTCGCCCATGGCCGGCATCCACCACCAGCAGCCGAGCTTCTACAATTACGCGGGCTACGGGGCGGGCGGCTCGGACTCGGTCGTCGTCGGTGGCCACCGCCAGGTGGTCGGGCCCTCCCAGGTGGTCGTGGCCGGGGCCAAGTCGTCGCGCGCCGACGCCGAGCGCGAGGACAGCCCCATGGTCGGCGTCTGCGTGCAGCAGAGCCCCGTCGCCATTCACTGAGCTGCGCGCCCAGGCCCGCCGACGAGGCTGATCCGCCGGCTCCAGCGCCTCGGAGCGCCATAGCCCCCACGTATTTCCCCTGGAGAGAGAGAGGGAGAGCTCTTGAACCGGTCGATCGCAGGCGATGTCGCACTGTGTTCTGATTTTTCGCTTTCTTGCCGAACTGCGTGTCCTCGTCTTTTACTGGAAGTACGGCTTCGTTCAAATCGTCATGCTCAAGTACAGTCTCTCGGAAATTCTCTACTCTACTCGAATGCACCAACGACGATTGTTGTACTCTCCGGAAAGGACGAAAGACTTCCGAAAAATATGCAAAAGTGGGGATTGATCAGGCGTACAGCGTCGGATCAGCCCCCAGGAATGGGACACACCTCTTGATCTTCGCTTTCTTACCTCCCGGCGCAGCGTCGACCTCATCGAAAGCTCATCGCAAGCTCATCGCAACGAAGGAGAAAAAGTGCGAGCGCACGTCTCGGTCGAAAGCAACTTTGTGCGTATGTGCGTGTGCGTGCATCCGAAGAAGAAGCAAAAAAAGGCTGACAATCACGACCACGAAGGATCGCAACGGCAAAAAAGATTTCAAACAAAAAACCACAAAAGACGAAGCCAAAGGGTTCTTTAACTCCCTCTTCCTCGCGTCACACTCGACTGTATTAATATGCGGTCGCGCGCGTACACGCCAACTTCCATGCTCGACAGGACGATAAACAAATAGGACGTCGATCGGCAGCTGAGAGCCAAGTCGGAAAATGAGTCAAACCGAAAAGGGACGAGAGCTGTACATGGATGATTACTCGTTTATTATTTAATGCTAAAGTATGTGTGTATATATGAAATCTGTATATCTATATATATGATTATATATATAGATATAGGTAGTATCGCGCCGACTGGCGCAGTATACGAAATGAAATGCGAAGATACCCGGGAGGTGGAGAAAGCAAAGAGAGAACGAGAGAGAGAGAGAGAGAGAGAGAGAGAGAGGGGAATAGAGAGGGAAAGCGCCGCGAGTTACCTCGAGAGCATGGATACATGGGGGATTACGGCCTAGTGTGCGGATGAAACCCAGCCTGGCCTCTTTGGGTCCTGCCCGACAGACACTTAATTAAAATTAAATAAAAAAAATATATATGCAAGGACAAAGCAAATTTAGTCGATAACGCGACAAGGGATAACTTTTACCATATGAACTGTGTGGCCTAGAGAGGAAAAAAGTGATAATTACCTATTACTATTACATTAAATGAAGGAAAAAATACAGATAAACAATGTAATCATGTACTCCGATAGAGTTTTATACACGATGTGACGAATGTAAAAGGTACATAGTGCGTATTCGCAGTAAAAAAAGAGAATGATTGTTCTTTGTACAATACGTTTAGGTGAATGCAAATAAGAGTGCAGCTTTAGGGTCTTAACTTGTAAGTTCAGAAAAAATGAATGAAAGAGTGAGTGTGTGAGCGAAACAGCGACAAAATGTATGCATGCGAAATAAGAGAGAGAAAGGGAGGGGAGATATATGAATTTGACTCTTTTATTTACTTTGGATCGGACGAGGCGTTGAATGTGTGCATAAAACACGCTGAGCGGCGCAAATTCCAGTTTGTTGCTTACAGGGACTTGAAACAAACTTGAGAGTCTTTGCGCGACTTAACAATACATATTTATACATAAAGTATTGATAAGAAAGTTGAAGTGTAAACGCTAAGAATCATCATGAATGATATAATCATATGAGAAAAAACTAGGTACTTTGTAATAAAACAATACACTCGTATCACAAGTACATGCGGTCCCAACATTGTTATTGATTTTTGCCGTTTTTATTTTCTCCTTTTTTATTATTATTATATACCAATTTTGCTCAGCCTAGTGAACTTGACTTGACGAGTTCAGGGGAATGCGAAACAAAAGTGAGCTCCGCGAATTTTTTAGATACTGCTTTTTTCTTGATGAAATGAACAAACCACGTACTGAAATATAGAGAAACACTAAAACTAGCTAAGACATTCAATATGTAGACTGAACAAGTGTTTATTAAGATAACACAAGCAATTTTCGTACGCAGTGTTTTTATGTCGGCAGTCTGTCGATTTTTTGCACACGTTTATTGTACAGCAAACACTTTAAAAATGCAATTCCTTTTTTAATACCTAAACGATAAAGACTGTTAAAGCATTTACTGTATAGTGAATGTATGTTGAAAGTCAAAGTATAAGCAACTTAAAAATACTGATACCGAAAGTGTAAAATTTGTAATAGTTATTCATTTGATTCAACTAATATAACTTTCAAGGATATACTTTCTTCTTTCAATGCACCATTTACACGATTCATATCGAAAGCTATCAATTTAAATTAGAAATTTTTAAGAACGTCGAATATTACAAAGTAAATTCTTGCAGTGAAGCAAATGTTGGGAGTCTTTCCTCGCATTCTCACACCGTGCTCGCGTATCGGTTTGGCTGTCGATGCATTCGAAGCGACTGTAAGCGCGAAACCAATGCATTTCATCCAGCTTGTTAAAGGCTTGGAGTAAATAAAAAGAATTTCATCGATCATTTAGCTCATATTAACGGCGAATTCCGTTGGAGTACGTACAGATTTTTCAAGTTATTTATATATTTTTATATCGCAGTGTCGACGACGTGTAAATGTATATTTCTATACCCCTCCTCCATATGACGTCAGGTATGCGACCGTTGAAAGCCTTTCTAGGATCAGTGAATTTTGTTGGATATCTGCGTCGTGTGCTAATATGTACTTTTTACCTCGCGTTGAGATTGGTTATTAAACTCAACGGTGACTTTTGAAAGTTGTAATAAGTAAATGTCGAATCTGCCGCAGCCAAACGGATAGAAGTTGAGCAAGCAAAACGAGTGAATATAATAACGGATGCATGTTTAATACGTTTGCATTAAAAAAAACAAAGTATCACGAGGTCTCTTGACAAGTGCGAGCAATGCTCAGAGTTTTCTGTGATAAATTCTGACATTCTCAATGAGAAATAAAAAAAGAGAATAACAGTAAAATAGGAAATAATCTCTATAGAACGGCAAAAATCAGTACGCTTTTTCGAAGAAGCAAGGAAAACGATAAAACACAAATAGATAATGTATGATTTCAGATGACCCTCTTCCAAGTCTCTCTGTTAGATTCTGTACACGAAAGTTTTCACGATCGAAATAAGCCACGATTGGCTTATTCGACAAGATTAGCTTTTTTTGAAATAAAACCTTTCGAAATTGAGACGTTTGACGTACGAAAAATGTTCTTTTCTCAAAAGAAATAAAAACGGAACGCAAATATTAACAAATCACGGTGGCGACTTTCGAGTACAGAGTTACCTTTGACGATGCATCGAGGCATTTTGTTCTTTATTTCATTTTTTTTTCACATGACGATCGTTAATGTTCGAAATTATTTGTTATCATTAATAACATAGTTCTGTCATTGATTTAAGACTATGAATTTTAGTAAATTAAATAAGAGGACCTAGGTGATATTCAATTCAAATATTGATTTTATAATGCATTCAAATTACATAAGAGTTTACAATAAATTATTAAGGGTTGTAATTCTTTGTCACTTGTAATTTAAATACATCCATTTTCATTAATTTAAAAATTCTGCTTTCTAATAACTATTAAAAATAAGCATTTCACTATCATTGAAAATCAATATTTTGTTCTAGTTTTCACCAAGAGCCTCTTTAAAATAACATTTAGGGACAATTTCTTTTGTGGCAGAGTTATAATAGCGGCTGCGAATTTAAAAGTATATATAGAGCGGATTTTGGGAATTTGAAAAACTATTCAACCATTGTTAGTTCGTAATTGTAAAAATTATTAAAAGAATTGCGTTTTTTTTTCTACTTTCAACATGCACGTCGTTCCTGGACGATCCTTTCGCCACTCAACAACAGTTGACCCTTAATACTGAGTATTTAAGCCAATTAGCAAATGACAGAATTGTACACATTACATAGCATAAGAATCAGCGATACATGCTCTAAAAGATTACGTGTTGATAATTTATATTTATATGTATATTTTTTTTATCTGTATATCAAACGGTTCAGCAAGGAAAATTTTTAGTGCATGTCTTGAATTCAAAATCGAAAGGTGCTTATATATTGTAACTTTGAAATGTCTGTAGTTTTTTCTACTTTTTTAAAAAGTGTCAGTCAACTTTTGCTGTTAGTTAATTACAACATATTTTTAAGTTTATAAAAAAAAGTGTATTGGACACATGAAATAGTATGCCTAAATGAATTGGAAATCTTTAGAGCATGTATAAGCTGAAATAACATAAGTTTCCTAAAGTCATGTGTAAAAACATTGTGTTCAGAAGAAATATAACTACAATACGACTGATATAAATGCCTGCAAAGTGGCGAGCAAGCGTCCATCGAGGAACATTATTATATTCGAGCGAAAATATACGTCTCGATCGTCAATTGGGCGCCACCGATCGGAGCATATGAGGAATGAATGAGAATAAGGAAAAAATAAAGCGCTAACATTTAAGGAACAAAAACCAACCGACTTATAAAAGAATACAATGAGAAAAATTATAAAGAAAAAAGATGCGAAAAACCATGAACTCCATATGAGACAAAGAAATTGTATCTAACCTGTATACATTGTCATATTATTATTAATATTATACATAATATTGTAATTGAAAATTTGAAACAATATTACATAAGGTTAATAATAAACAAATGCATCTCTACTCTTGCTTCCTTCCTTCTTTGCGTTAAAATTATTTTATTTTGATTTTTTTAAAAGAATTTTTAAATAGATTTGATTAGAATATTTCATTTAAATCATTACTTTACGTTAAATTATTTAAAATGAGTATAAATTGTCAATTTAAATAACTTGAAAATAAAGAGTTACATCTAGTTTTGTCTTGCCGAAATAATTGAATTGAACTCTGTGGTGCAGGGTTAAGGGGACGCCGGATATCTCTGTCCTTGTCTAATTGAATTTTCATTCATAATTTTAAGAGAAATCATATTTTTCTTTAAATAATAGTTGTCCCCGCTTCGTTTTATAGTAATCTACATATATGTCCGAGCTGGGTTCATATGATTGTTTTGTTTTCGAGAAAACTTTGACACACTAAAAGGGCCAACTGCATGGAGATTAACCTTTACATACTAAGTTTGTCAAAGTTTTCTCGAAAACAAAACAATCATATGAAACCAGCTTGGACATATAATTAGGTTACTGTAAAACAAATTGGGGACAGCTATTATTTTGTCATTAAACAATTAACTTTGTAAATAAATAACGAAATACGTGTGTAGGATAGTAGGAATCTACTGTCGGTATCCGACGTCTCCTTAAGGGGACGCCGGATATCTCTGTCCTTGTCTAATTGAGTTTTCATTCATAATTTTAAGAGAAATCATATTTTTCTTTAAATAATAGTTGTCCCCGCTTCGTTTTATAGTAATCTACATATATGTCCAAGCTGGGTTCATATGATTGTTTTGTTTTCGAGAAAACTTTGACACACTAAAAGGGCCAACTACGTGGAGATTAACCTTTACATACTAAGTTTGTCAAAGTTTTCTCGAAAACAAAACAATCATATGAAACCAGCTTGGACATATAATTAGGTTACTGTAAAACAAATTGGGGACAGCTATTATTTTGTCATTAAACAATTAACTTTGTAAATAAATAACGAAATACGTGTGTAGGATAGTAGGAATCTACTGTCGGTATCCGACGTCTCCTTAAACCTGTATGCATATAAAATTCCATAAGCATGAAACTTACAAAAATAAAAAGAGTAGCCAACATGCTCATAAAATAAATTATAATATTCAATTCTTTTATTATTCTAAAATATTTGATTTATTAACTTTTATTAACTTTATGTCATTAGACGGTAGGGGGGTGTAACGTGTAATGATGGGCAACGCACAAACTTCTCCCGTGGTTGCGAATATATCGCAACTTGCGATACGGTCTAGACTACGCTTATGATTGGCTGGTGTTGCTATGGGAATGCGCGCATGGAGGTGTTTAGAATCATTTTCGTTTCACCTTGGAAGCTTTATAATGATGCTGAAATGTATTGTAAGGTTAGGGACCAATAGCCTTTTTTATCACTTTTCTGTGTTTAAAGGATTTAGATCAAATATTTAATATAAAGCCTGTTTTTTGGCAGTGGAAAAAATATTATACGAATCATTATTTATTAAAAATATCTCAAGATTCTGCATAGAAATGCAGTGTAATAAAATCGTGATTTTCCGTATCCCTGCAATGCACTCTACCATCATTCTAGAGTGTTATATACTACGCCTGTTCGATACGAACAGACCAACTTTTCCGCGTTAAAGAAGCGCGAATAGGTCTCCCTTTTTAAATTATATTAAATAATGGTTAACAACGCCTATTTTAAGTACGAATAAAAACTGTTAGATAAATAGTTAAATAAAAAGACCGTTGATTTCATAAGATTCAAAAAACCGAGAAAGCAAAACAAACACTATATTTGTAAACAATTCGGAGTAAATAAGTATCGCGAGACAAACCCGAATCGAATCCCGAGAAAATAAAACAAACACTATATTTGTAAACAATTCGGAGAAAACAAATATCGCGAGACGAACCCGAGTCAAATCCCGAGAAAACAATATCAACACTATGTTTATAAACAATTCGGAAAATCGAACCAGCTAGGTAAGAGATTTGTTCCAGGAAATCCCCGCCAGAAACGAAGGGCCGCCCGCCTCAACACACACGCCTGCGCAGAAACTACAAACAAGGAGAAAGAGAAACAAAACACTTATGACCACGCCTACTTCCACGGAATTCGGACACAATAAACAGAAAATTCTTTGAAGACCAAATTACTGGGAACCAACTACAAACACGCCGCCTCTCAGATTAGGATATAAAAAGGGCACCACACCTGGCCCGGGAGCTCAGTCCAACCCCGGATTTCTACACATTAACTTCACGACAGTTATACTCTGATTTTTTATAAGTTATTAATTAATTGTCAAACAGAAAATCTTCTAAGTTTATATTAAATTAAATCTTTAAAATTATTCAATGTCTATTTATTTCGAATTCCCACTCAAAGCGCACTTCAGTGCCTTGTAGACAAAACGAACTTACTCGTTCTTATTCGATTAATCTCGAATCGAAAGGTTGGATTTAACAAGAGCTTCCAAGGCCGTCCACCGTATGGGAATTTTTGGGTGTGTCTGCAGATGGAGGACAAAAATATGGTCTATCCTCCCCAGTCCGTGTTCCATCGCCGTGTCGCTGTCCCATTTTCAATTCAAACATTGAAGTGCATCTGTTTATCTGTTCTCTCAATACTCCACTGCAAGAAGTACTTTGCTTCGAAAATTCGAGGTGACTTTAAAGTTTTAACGAATCAAATCTCCCTGCCCAGATAACAGCACATGCCGGGCACGGTGTGCTCATGGCGTGCCGGCACGCGTGACGGCTTTCTGCCGTCAGCGTGCGGTCATGCGTGGTCACCATTTTTGTTTTTTTTTGCGGCAGCATGCGTGCTTGCAAATTGACGGCAACATGCCGACATGCTGTGGCGCAGAAATTCAGATTATCGTGGCAGCATTTTGACGGCATACGGACAGCATGGCGTGCGATTGGGGACATATCGAACAGCAATAATATAGCTCGATTATTTGGATTGGAGAAAAATAATATAGATATATGGCGTGCGCTAACCTAAATTGGAATTTCCGAATAAATATATATTACAAAAATTAGTTTATTATAAGGGACTATAAAAACCACTTGGAGGGGTCTAATTATTGGCAAAATAACATATAATATACTTAAGTAAGTTGTAAAAGCTTTCATCAACTTAGATTGTGTCAAAATATTTTTGCCGTGTATAAAATGGACAATGATTTTTAACAGAATTTAACTCAGGTTTGATCCCTTAATGCTTTGATATTTCTCTTTTAATAGACTATTATTAATCAATTTTAACTGTTTATTTTTTTTCTTTTTAATAATTTTCAGTTTCTATAAAGATGTACCTATAGTAAGCAAAAATCTTGGAAGTGCATACACCAAATTTTCAGGTCAGTTATTCAATATTATAGTTTTCTTTAATCTACAACTTTATTCAATTTTTCAAGTGCTTTACATTTTATAATAATTTTCAGATTTTCTATGAAAATAATTATTCAATGTGCAGCTATAGCGGAGAAAAATCAATAGGATGGCATCGGTATCCTTACGTAAAAAACCTGCAGGAATCCCTGCAAGAATTTCGGACTATTTACCTGCAGGGACTCCAGTAGGATTTTCTTAATGAATTTATCTAGAATGGGAAATTATTTATTTTCTAGAATTATATAAAATTGTTAAAATCTCTAAAATAATTTAGGAAATGTGCCTTTATAAATTTATAGGTAATACTATCTGGATAATAGCACCAAAATTTAGGGACTAAGCTTGAAAAATTTAAACGCTAATTAAATTGGTCTATTACAAAATTAAAAAAAATGAAATTCGAAGTTTTAGTCCCTGAGTTTTGGTGTTATCTTCCAGATGGTACGACATATTAAGGCATATTTCCTATATTATTTATTGGATTTCATATCGTAATTAAAAGAATGTGTAATTACATACGAGAGCCGTTAACTAATATAATTAACCTAAGCATAAAAACCGGAATATGTCCAAACCATTTTAAATGTGCTGAAATTATACCGATTTACAAATCTGGTGAAACAACAAAAGCTACTAATTATAGACCAATCTCACTAATATCAAACTTTGCAAAAATTTTTGAAAAAATTTTACATAGTAGATTGCTTAATTTTCTTGATAAATATAAAATTATCTCAAATAGGCAATTTGGATTTAGAAAAGGAATAGGTACGACACAGGCATTAGATAAGGTAACAGAATTTATATATAAAGCTCTAGATCAAAGTAAACCCATTATAGCAACTTTCTTAGATCTTGCAAAAGCATTTGACACAGTTGATCACGCAATATTAATTGAAAAACTAGAGAAATATGGCATAAGGGGCATTGCTCTGCAATTGATAAAAAGCTATCTTTATAATAGAAAACAAATAGTCAAAATCAAGAATACTAGAAGTGACACACTAATTGTAAAATCGGGTGTACCACAAGGCACCATTCTAGGACCACTATTATTTATTATATATATTAATGATATTTTTGATTTAATGCCAGACGGTTTTATCAACTCATATGCTGATGATACCGTCATACTATGTATGGCAGAAAATTGGGAAAAAGCTATAAACTTAATGAACAATCATTTGTATGCAGTGAATGAATGGTTAGCAATCAATCAACTGGCATTAAACGTTGACAAAACAGTTTATATAACGTTCGTAAACTATAATGATAAAATACCAAATAATGTAGAAATAAGAATACAAGATAAATCGTTAAGAAGAGTACAAAGTTGCAAATATTTAGGGGTTACTATTGACATGAATATGAAATGGAAAGAACATATACAAAGTGTTGTACAACGCACTAAATACCTTGTTTATTTATTTGCTAAATTAAATAAAGTAATGGATAAACATTCTCTAGTTATCATATATTATGGTTTGTTTAACAGTCTGGCTAGTTATGGAATTTTAGTATGGGGTTCAGCGTATTATAATGCTATGAAACCACTATACCAACTGCAGAATAGATTAATAAAGATAATAAGAAGTAACTCAAAAAGACAGATGGATTCTATTTTAAAAGTTAAAAAAATTTATGTTCTACAAACATTATTAAATAATTACAATTTGCTTAGAGAAAAGTTTATAAAATCAAAAAGCAAAACTAGGAACAAAAACCTAGAACTACCTGAAATCAATCTTGAAATAGGGAAAAAAAGTAATATATATAATGCTACCAAATATTTTAACCAATTACCAAACGAACTCAAAAATATCAAGCATAGTAAGGAAAATATAAAAATCAAAATAAAAAAATGGGTGATATTGAATGTACAATTAAGAGATTTAGTTTAATAACGTTAATAGTTTATAAGTATTTAGTTGTAAGTTATTTTTATACAGTAATTTAATTAATATTAAATAATATTAATTTTAATTACACATAATTGTTAAGTTTTTGTAACTAGGGTCGTGTACAGGTAGTTAAACTACCTCCTGCGATCCTTGATGCTTGCCCTAATGTAAAGCATCAAGGTACATTGTACCTGGTTAATAATAATAATAATAATAATAATATCGTAGAACATAAATAAATTCACAGTATAGAAAAATTCCTGCAGAAAATCCTACACGAATTCCTGTAGGATCTTTTCGTAAAGGAATTTATCATATCGCTCACAAGCATTCCAGATTGTATATAATAGTTATTACATTATATTGTTATATTTATTATAAATTGTAATATTTATTGTATTTAAAATGTAATAAAGAATAAATTTATATTGACATAATTTCAATTTTTATTTTTATTTAAAAAATTAATAATATATCCCAGATAGCATTGAGTCGGCACTGTGTCGGCACGCTGACGGCCCGCGGGCCGCCCGCGGTCCGGCATTGTGACGGATTCCTGCCCCGCTTCTGAGACGGCACGGTGCAGGAACGCGGTCCTGGCACGCGGGCCGTCATAGTGCCGTCATTTTGCCGACGCAATTTGCATGCGCGATTGGTGCTGCGGCCCGCGTGCCGGCAACGTGTCAGCACTGTGCCGTGCAATTTGCCGACAATATGCCAGCACGGCGATATATATATATATATATATATATATATATATATATATATATATATATATATATATTATTTATATTAAATGTATAATTTTATCATAATAAAAATACTATATTTTATATTTGTAATTTTTTATTTATACACTTTAAATATTTAATATAATTGTACAATAAATTAATAAGTTAATACATAATATATATATGGTTTTGCAGAATAACAACATAAGTCCACTTTTCTGTTTTGAAGATACTAATACTTAAAATTTTTATTTTCCATTTGAACTAATGTAAAAAAAATCATAAATAGTAGATAAGGCTACTTATTTTTACACTTTCTTGATTTTGTGCACTTTTATCTGAAAATATACTATATAAAGATATTAAAATCGCTTAAAACTCAATTTTCAAAAAAATGGACTTGAGTTGTTTTTCCGGGAATCCGCAGCAGATATATACATACAATAATAACACATATATACCATTTATTTACGTAAATATTTAAATTTAATTATAATTTTATACTTTAATTATGATTATTCACATACCCCTACTGAATAATCTCAAGTAAGATTCTCACCTGAGATCTCATACGAAAATCTCATGTTATTATATGTACACTTAATGAAATATTGAAATTCGTTCAGAATGAACTTTTACTACAGTTTCTTTTTATTATTCTTGAAGTTTCTTTCGTCTTTACAATACATCAGGAAAGTATAATACATTTTTGGCCAATTTTTATTTGAAAATTTTTATATTTAAAATTTTGAAATTTTAAATCTCACCTGAGATCCTACCAGAGATCTCGTGTGAGATTTTGAGTAAAATTTCATGAGGTTTTCGCATGATATTTCGCATGATTATATATATATATATATATATATATATATATATATATATATATATATATATATATATATATCCCTACCAAAAAATCTCAGGTGAAATATCATACGAAAACCTCATGAATTTTTACTCAAAATCTCACACGAGATCTCTGGTAAGATCTCAGGTAATATTTAAAATTTCAAAATTTGATATATAAAAATTTTCAAATAAAAAATTGGCCTAAAAATGTATTATACTTTCCTGATGTATTGTAAAGACGAAATAAACGTCAAGACTAATAAAAAAAAACTGTAGTAAAAGTTCATTCTGAACGAATTTCAATATTTCATAATAATATATATTTCACGTAAACCCGTGAAGAAATTTTTTACATTTCGCTGAAAATGTTTTTACTAGTTTAGAATAGTGAAAAAAGCATGTAAATAAAATTTTAGCTCATAAGACCCAAATCTTGCAGAACCGTGACCCTAAAAATAAAGTTTATTTAAATTTTTTAAAAAGTAGAAAATTCAATTCGAGATAGGTGCAATTTGGGTATTTACATATATATATATATATATATATATTTATATAGATAGATATATGCATATATATATGCATTTTTTTCTGTAAATTTTCTGTACAATATGCTGACATTTTTTTCAGACCCCAATTATCACGTTTCTGATTGGTTTATAAAAGATATACCGTTATATGCTATTTAAAAAATTTCGGCAGTTTATTTTAATCTCAAAATTTTGTAGTAAAAAGCTCGGTCCATGGTCTACCTGGTCTCATTTTGAAGCTCTTATTACTATATAACGGTATATCTTTTATAAATCAATCAGAAACGTGGTAATTAGGGCCTAAAAAAAGTGTTAGCATATTCTATAGAAAATTTACAGAAAAATATACAGAAAAATAATAAAAATGTATATGTGTAAATACCTAAATTGCACCTATCTGGAGCTAAAAATCATTAAAGTTTTCTATGTTTCTAAGAATTGAAAAAAACTTTATTTTTAATAGGGCCACAGTTCTGCATAGTTAGGGTATTGTGATCTAAATTTTTTTTGCATACATTTTTTAACTATTCTGAACTAGTAAAAACATTTTGAACGAAATGTAAAAAATTTCTTCCCTGGTCGACGTGGAATATATATATATATATATAGTCTCTGAAAATATTTACGTAAATAATGGTATATTTCGGGAGCCTGCAGCTCCAGGAGGCTACGGTCACTCAAACGGACCAGTGGCTGAACCAGCTGGTCCTTGTGCAGGTTCCCCTATTGAAAATATCAAGCTAAATCTCAAGCTTCAAATCCAGCGATGAGTTTGAATCCGGCTCGATCGAACTTGAAATTCAACGATGAGTTTGAATCCAGCTTGATCAAACTTGAAATGTAGGTCGATCAGGGTGGATCTTTCGAGTTTGATTTCGAGCTTGAAATCGAGCTGGATTTTAAGTTCGATCAAACCAGATTCAAGCTCATCGTTGAATTTCAAGCTTGAAATCCAGCTTCAATTTTTTAACAGGGATCGCTTGAGCAGCAACTCGCAAGAAGCCTCCTACTCAATTCTCGTTGCCCCTGCGTCATCGAGAGTTTTGCAGGCATGTCCATGCGCTCGTACGACAACAGCATGACCTTGGGAACCATTCAGCAGATCGCTATCACATCCAGGCAGGCGCACACCGTTTCTGCGCTCAAAGTGTTATGAACTCTGTTGAAAAAAACGAAAAAAATAAAATTTTTTATTGCATTATGGGTTGGAAAGTTATAATAGAATGATGAATAAATTACCTTTGCTAGGCCCTCCTTGCAGCTCAGCTTGCAAGTCTGAAAACGATGTCATTTTTGTCGCTCCCAGCCTCAGCTTGTCTACCTCAGTCTTGGGTCAGTCGCTGAATCGGCAGTCTTTGTTCCTTGACGTCGTCTCTCAGTACGTGCTGGATCGGTTCTAGAGTTATTTTCTGACGTCTCTCAACGGCATCTGAAAACAATTATTATTTTTATTTTAATAGAAGTAATAATAACACTAAAGAATTCCCAGACGGAAAAATAAATTTCATGAATGTCGCAGATGTTAGAATTCTTTATGAACTCTTTTCAAACTGTTTAAGAATCCTTTTCTAACTTACATTCATAATTATTCTTAAAGTGTTCGAAAAAAATCCTTAGAAAAAATTCATTTTTTGCTGTCTGGGTAATAATCATAATAATTATAATGTTATTAGAATTATTCTCTTGTAATGTAAAAATTACCTCAATATTGCTATTTTTTCAAACAAAAATAAAAGAATTTTGTTTTTATGTGAGAGAGGGCCCCGTCCTCGCCCATCTCTGTGAGGCACAACCAACATTCTCTGCCCCTCCAACGCTTCCTTACATTTTTTTAAATTTAATTACGTAATTAAAAATTAAAATAAATTAAATTAAAATTAAAAATTAAAAACTAAGAGGTCCTTGCCCTCCGTAATACAATTATCTACCACTGTGCGAAGTTTGAAATAAAAACTTCGAAACCTCTACGAATGGCTTTGGAACGAAATTTGAAGGTTCGAGTCTAGACTAATATAAATTTCGTTCCAATGGCATTCGTAGAGGTTTTGAAGTTTTTGTTTAAAACTTCGCACAGTGGTAGATAATTGTATTATGGAGGGTAATGATGCCTTGATTTTTCATAATTTAGTTTATTTATTAATTGTAATCAATTGTTAAAGAATTTGAGGTTAGGACTGTCGGCGGGAAATTTGAATGGTTTGACACCCCCTTGAAGAATAAAATACCATTTTTATTTATTTGAATAACCTGCGTCCCCAAAAGCAGACATTAAACCAGCTGGTTCCTCTTGACGAAATCCTACCTGCGATCCGTTGAGCGCGAGCGAATGCTGCATATTCACCTTTTGTGTGCGTGAATTGCCGAGTATGGGTGATTGCTGTTGAGTGGATGATTGACTTTGTGTAGGTGACTTGTAACGTGTAGATGGTTGTTCTTGAGTGTGGGATGATTGTTTATCGCGCGGATGTTTATAGTGCGATTGATCCGGTGTGCGTGATTGCTGTTGTGTAAATGACTTGTCATGTGTGGGTGGTTTCTGTTGAGTGAATGATTGCTTTTGTTTCGATTGATTTGGTGTGCGTGATTGCTTTTGTGTAGATGACTTGTGAAGTGTGGGTGGTTGTTGTTGAGTGTAGAATGATTGTTTTGATTGATCTGGTGTTCGTGATTGCTGTTGTGTAAATGACTTGCCATGTGTGGGTGGTTTCTGTTGAGTGGATGATGGCTTTTGTTTCGATTGATTTGGTGCGCGTGATTGCTTTTGTGTAGATGGCTTGTGAAGTGTGGGTGGTTGTTGGTGAGTGTAGGATGATTGTTTTGATTGATCTGGTGTTCGTGATTGTTGTTGTGAAGAAGACTTGTTGTCAAGTGTGTGTGGTTTTTGTTGAGTGATAGGTGATTGCATATCGCGCACTCGTTGGAGTATGCGCGGGCGAAAAGGCTCAGATGGCAGCCCTTCCTGTGCAAAATGTGATTTATGCACTGGACTTGGAGTATAGTCGCTTCTTGTTGATGTATGCGCTAGACTTGATAGCGATTGGGACGATGCTCTTATCGGAGGTCCACCCACTTGTGATAAAATCGACATGCCACAAGATTCTGCTTGCTGAAAGCGGTGGGAAGACGCAAGATTCGTCGAAGCTCCAGATCGCATCTTTTGCATTTGGTCGAAAATGTTTTTAGCAGCAACATCGGGTGACAGTCCGCCACGATTTTTAGCCGGTCGTGAATACATCTGAAAAATAAATGTGGTGCCAGTAGGATGCTTAATAACAATAACGAAGATTCGCTTCGTAACAAAATTGATTCTATGTAAATACATTAAAACTTCACACATAAATACATACATACAGACAGACGTACATACATACATACAACGTTGCCGTAATGCCATATCACAGCAATATTTTGCAATATCGCAAAGTTAAATATCACGATATATCACTGCGATATCACGGGAACATTGTGATACGATTTTCGGCAGCTTTGGAGCAAGGCAATATGATGGCGATATTTTGCAATGCCGGAGTGTTGCATATCGTATCAATGTATCTCTGCAATATCGTCGAAACATCGCAATACGACGTTCCACAGCTGCAGTGCAAACCGATATTAGGGCAATATTCTAATTTCTTTTATTTTTCATCTGATTTGAACTTTAAACCACTCATTTGAATCGTTAAACAATTTAAAAACGATTAACCGTTGGAAATTAAAAAATCGACAAAATCAGCAAAGTTAGAGCCAATTGTTTAAAGTAAATGTGAATGAATTTATGAATTCATGAATTTATTCACATTTAATTAGTAACAATTTACCCATAACAATTAAGGCTCTAACTTTGCTGATTTTGCCAATTTTTTAATTTCCAACGGTCAATTGATTTGAAATTGTTTAACGATCAAAATAAGTGGTTTAAAGTTCAAATCGGATAAAAAATAAAAGAAATTAGAATGCACGAACATGTTACGATTTTCAATCGAAGATACATGGTTTTGCAATAACATAATTTCCATAAAAAAGTGGTAATATTTTGTACAAGGGAACCACCTTAACATTTCTAAAATAATCCTGAAATATTCCACAAAAGAATTCAGTAAAACCATTTGATTTTGGGAATATTTCAGAAATTTTTCAGAAATATTTCATGTAATTTTTCTAGTAATAATTTAAGCAACTTTTTTATTTCAGGAGACAATGTAAAACAAACTCTAGTATTATTCAAACATGAAAACTAACCTATTTATTAACTAATATAATTATTAGAATAATTATAAATAAAAAAATCAATGTAATTACTAATAAAATTCTACAATTTCGAAATACTAATATCAATAATGAAACCTAATAAGTCTATTTAATATTTATTACACTTAGCAACTTTTGATTTCAGAAGACAATATAAAACAAACTCTAGTATTATTGAAACATAAAAACTAACCTATAATTTATTAACTAATATAATTATTAGAATAATTATAAATAAAAAAATCAATGTAATTACTAATAAAATTCTACAATTTCAAAATACTAATATCAATAAAGAAACCTAATAAGACTATTTAATATTTATTACACTTAGCAACTTTTGATTTCAGAAGACAATGTAAAACAAACTCTAGTATTATTCAAACATGAAAACTAACCTATAATTTATTAACTAATATAATTATTAGAATAATTATAAATAAAAAAACTTTACATTTCAGCCAGAATGATCCTCAAGACAATTTCTTCCCTCTGAAAATTCCACAGTTCTCTTGGGAAATCCAAATTACAGCATGTAAATAATTAATGATAGTAATTATTTACTGTGAACTGCAATTGCACGTGCGCGCGCCAGGATGATCCTCAAGACGAGCACTGCACTTCCTCTCGAACGTCCACCACAAACTTGCCACCGTCGAATTATATAATTCAGAATTCCAAATGACACCACAGATAACTACAATAATTAATAACTACAATAATACCGCTAAAATTATTAAAAACAATTTCACTTATTGCGCGCGTCTGCAATTGAAGATCAAGTCTTCATGAAAGCAGGGAGATTACTGCAATGGCGGGATGCGATACATTTCTTCAAACAACACAAAGTTCAAAATTATTTCAAGACTTTAAATTTATAATGTAAATCAATTTTAATATTCAATTATAAACAAATATATTTATTATTAATAAAAATAAAAATCATAAAATTATACTATTATTTATTTATTTATATTTATTTATTCAATTACACCAATTGAACCCCATATAAATAAATTAACAAATCATTACTATTATTATCAATTTTATTTGTAATAGAAATAATAACTTAAATATGCAATTAAATTATATTTTTATATAATTATATTGATGGCACGTCGTGCTGTCCATAATCCGTCACATTGCGGCCACGATTTTCCCGACACGGCGGGCTTGCACTGTGCCGTCATTCTGCTGGAATCTGAAAGTTCAAAAAAGTGATGTTGCGTGACGGCACGATGACGGCACAGGGCGGTCACGACGTGCCACCGAATCGGACAGCACGCCGCGACTGCACAGTGATGGCACAAATTCGTCACGCCGTGCCAGCACGCCGTGCTCGGCACGGGCTGCTATCTGGGAATATATAATAATATTTGGAGGTTATAAGCACCTGCAGAAGCGCACGCAAAATTCAATCGTGCAGGCATATTGCCGGCAAAACGCAAGGCATAATGCTAGCACGTTGACGGCATGGCGTGCTGTCAAATTTTGGAATAAGCGCGCGGCATGCATGCCGTCAACATGCCGTATCTGGGCCGGAGTACACGGACGTCACTGTGCCGGCACGTTGACGGCACGCGTGCCGCATGCGTGACGGCACGCGTGCCGCATGCGTGACGGCACAGTGACGTCCGTGTACTCCGGCCCAGAAACGGCATGTTGACGGCATGCATGCCGCGCGGTTATTCCAAAATTTGACAGCACGCCATGCCGTCAACGTGCTAGCATTATGCCTTGCGTTTTGCCGGCAATATGCCTGCACGATTGAATTTTGCGTGCGCTCCCAGCCCAGATAGCATTGAGTCGGCACTGTGTCGGCACGCTGACGGCCCGCGGGCCGCCCGCGGTCCGGCATTGTGACGGATTCCTGCCCCGCTTCTGAGACGGCACGGTGCAGGAACGCGGTCCTGGCACGCGGGCCGTCATAGTGCCGTCATTTTGCCGACGCAATTTGCATGCGCGATTGGTACTGCGGCCCGCGTGCCGGCAACGTGTCAGCACTGTGCCGTGCAATTTGCCGACAATATACCAGCACGGCGATATATATATATATATATATATATATATTATTTATATTAAATGTATAATCTTATCATAATAAAAATACTGTATTTATATTTGTAATTTTTTATTTATATACTTTAAATATTTAATATTTTTGTACAATAAATTCATAAGTTAATACATAATATATATATGGTTTTGCAGAATAACAACATAAGTCCACTTTTCTGTTTTGAAGATACTAATACTTAAAATTTTTATTTTCCATTTGAACTAATGTAAAAAAAATCATAAATAGTAGATAAGGCTACTTATTTTTACACTTTCTTGATTTTGTGCACTTTTATCTGAAAATATACTATATAAAGATATTAAAATAGCTTAAAACTCAATTTTCAAAAAAATGGACTTGAGTTGTTTTTCCGGGAATCCGCAGCAGATATATACATACAATAATAACACATATATACCATTTATTTACGTAAATATTTAAATTTAATTATAATTTTATACTTTAATTATGATTATTCACATACCCCTACTGAAGAATCTCAAGTAAGATTCTCACCTGAGATCTCATACGAAAATCTCATGTTATTATATGTACACTTAATGAAATATTGAAATTCGTTCAGAATGAACTTTTACTACAGTTTCTTTTTATTATTCTTGAAGTTTCTTTCGTCTTTACAATACATCAGGAAAGTATAATACATTTTTGGCCAATTTTTATTTGAAAATTTTTATATATAAAATTTTGAAATTTTAAATCTCACGTGAGATCCTACCAGAGATCTCGTGTGAGATTTTGAGTAAAATTTTCATGAGGTTTTCGCATGATATTTCGCATGATTATATATATCCCTACCAAAAAATCTCAGGTGAAATATCATACGAAAACCTCATGAATTTTTACTCAAAATCTCACACGAGATCTCTGGTAAGATCTCAGGTAATATTTAAAATTTCAAAATTTGATATATAAAAATTTTCAAATAAAAAATTGGCCTAAAAATGTATTATACTTTCCTGATGTATTGTAAAGACGAAATAAACGTCAAGACTAATAAAAAAAAACTGTAGTAAAAGTTCATTCTGAACGAATTTCAATATTTCATAATAATATATATTTCACGTAAACCCGTGAAGAAATTTTTTACATTTCGCTGAAAATGTTTTTACTACTTTAGAATAGTGAAAAAAGCATGTAAATAAAATTTTAGCTCATAAGACCCAAATCTTGCAGAACCGTGACCCTAAAAATAAAGTTTATTTAAATTTTTAAAAAAGTAGTAAATTCAATTCGAGATAGGTGCAATTTGGGTATTTACATATATAATATATATATATATATATATATATATATATATATATATATATATATATATATATATATATATATATATATATATATATATATATATATATTTATATAGATAGATATATGCATATATATATGCATTTTTTTCTGTAAATTTTCTGTACAATATGCTGACATTTTTTTCAGACCCCAATTATCACGTTTCTGATTGGTTCATAAAAGATATACCGTTATATGCTATTTAAAAAATTTCGGCAGTTTATTTTAATCTCAAAATTTTGTAGTAAAAAGCTCGGTCCATGGTCTACCTGGTCTCATTTTGAAGCTCTTATTACTATATAACGGTATATCTTTTATAAATCAATCAGAAACGTGGTAATTAGGGCCTAAAAAAAGTGTTAGCATATTCTATAGAAAATTTACAGAAAAATATACAGAAAAATAATAAAAATGTATATGTGTAAATACCTAAATTGCACCTATCTGGAGCTAAAAATCATTAAAGTTTTCTATGTTTCTAAGAATTGAAAAAAACTTTATTTTTAATAGGGCCACAGTTCTGCATAGTTAGGGTTTTGTGATCTAAATTTTTTTTGCATACATTTTTTAACTATTCTGAACTAGTAAAAACATTTTGAACGAAATGTAAAAAATTTCTTCCCTGGTCGTCGTGGAATATATATATATATAGTCTCTGAAAATATTTACGTAAATAATGGTATATTTCGGGAGCCTGCAGCTCCAGGAGGCTACGGTCACTCAAACGGACCAGTGGCTGAACCAGCTGGTCCTTGTGCAGGTTCCCCTATTGAAAATATCAAGCTAAATCTCAAGCTTCAAATCCAGCGATGAGTTTGAATCCAGCTCGATCGAACTTGAAATTCAACGATGAGTTTGAATCCAGCTTGATCAAACTTGAAATGTAGGTCGATCAGGGTGGATCTTTCGAGTTTGATTTCGAGCTTGAAATCGAGCTGGATTTTAAGTTCGATCAAACCAGATTCAAGCTCATCGCTGAAATTCAAGCTTGAAATCCAGCTTCAATTTTTTAACAGGGATCGCCTGAGCAGCAACTCGCAAGAAGCCTCCTACTCAATTCTCGTTGCCCCTGCGTCATCGAGAGTTTTGCAGGCATGTCCATGCGCTCGTACGACAACAGCATGACCTTGGGAACCATTCAGCAGATCGGTATCACATCCAGGCAGGCGCATACCGTTTCTGCGCTCAAAGTGTTATGAACTCTGTTGAAATAAACGAAAAAAATAAAATTTTTTATTGCATTATGGGTTGGAAAGTTATAATAGAATGATGAATAAATTACCTTTGCTAGGCCCTCCTTGCAGCTCAGCTTGCAAGTCTGAAAACGATGTCATTTTTGTCGCTCCCAGCCTCAGCTTGTCTACCTCAGTCTTGGGTCAGTCGCTGAATCGGCAGTCTTTGTTCCTTGACGTCGTCTCTCAGTACGTGCTGGATCGGTTCTAGAGTTATTTTCTGACGTCTCTCAACGGCATCTGAAAACAATTATTATTTTTATTTTAATAGAAGTAATAATAACACTAAAGAATTCCCAGACGGAAAAACAAATTTCATGAATGTCGCAGATGTTAGAATTCTTTATGAACTCTTTTCAAACTGTTTAAGAATCCTTTTCTAACTTACATTCATAATTATTCTTAAAGTGCTCGAAAAAAATCCTTAGAAAAAATTCATTTTTTGCTGTCTGGGTAATAATCATAATAATTATAATGTTATTAGAATTATTCTCTTGTAATGTAAAAATTACCTCAATATTGCTATTTTTTCAAACAAAAATAAAAGAATTTATTTTTATGTGAGAGAGGGCCCCGTCCTCGCCCATCTCTGTGAGGCACAACCAACATTCTCTGCCCCTCCAACGCTTCCTTACATTTTTTTTAATTTAATTACGTAATTAAAAATTAAAATATAATTAAAAAATAAAAGATTAGTAAATTGATAATTGAATTTAGTAAATAAATGAACAAATAAATAAAATATAAAATGTAAGAAAACGTTCTATTCATATAAAAAGTCCACGTTAATTTCAGCAAGTGATAATATAAAAAGAATGCAAACTAATATAATAAACGTGTACTTTTTACATGAACTTCCCTAAAAAGTAAAAAAATAAATAAAGTCGCCTTTATAAAACGCAAAGAAAAATGTAGCAAGCTAGTATTTTTCTTGGTGTTTTATAAATGCGTAGATGTCCGGAAATTCTTCGGCCCCATCCTCAGGCTGGCCGTTGTCCTCCATCATGGTGTTGCTGTGGTCGTCATGATCCTTGTTGTTCTCGGCGTCGCTTTCGATCTCCGTGTCATCGTCCGGGTAAGGTTCTGCACCTCCTCTGCCAGGTCGGCACTCCTCCAAATACTCCGCGGGGTATTCGCCAGAGTGGGTCCTTCCATCGAATTCTCCGTCCTCTGATTCCCTGATATATTTTATATTTTATTTTAAATTAATTTGATTTTGCTTCATCACAGAGGAAGCTTTGGGATGGTAATAAAAAAGTTTTGCTAAAATCACTATAGAAATATCTTTTGAGACAATAGGAATCAACATACACTATTTTTAGAAAAGTAATACGCGGTGATTGGCGAGCTACGGCGCGCAATTCAAATTCCCCCCAAAGGCCTAAATAACCCGAACAGAATGAGCGTGCGTGAGTGCGTGCGCGTGTATGTGTGCTGCGTGTATGCATGCATGCAAATATGTAATTTTAGTAAAAAATTATCTTTTGACAATTTATCAATACTAAAAACACAGCTTTTTTAAGATATTGATTAAAAAAAGATAAGTAAATTTAAAATTAATTTCATATTGAAACAATCAATGAAGTTTGAGAAAGCAAAGTGCCAAGGAATTGCCAGCGGTTTTTTACATGTTCTATGATAATATTTAACAGGAGGCCACTTACCAGAGTTTATCAGGTGGATTCTGCTGTAAATGGTCGAAATTTTCTGTAGGTGCGTCATCTTCGTCGGGTATTTCATCCTTCAGGTTATCGAATCCTACATAGCTCCTTGGACTGGACAGCTGCTGATGATCATCCCTCTCCCTCTCGTCGTCTGAAGTTTCTTCTAAAACTCTTCTTCTTTTTGGACTGGATGGCAGGGGTTCTTGATGTTCTTCTTCTTCTTCTTCTTCTTCTTCTTCTTCTTCTTCTTCTTCTTCTTCATAAGGAGCTCGTCTTCTCCTCGGAGATGGTGGCAGCTGCTCCTCATCTCTTTCTTCGGGCAGTAGTTCGTCTCTGCGTATCTTGTTCTCTTCGAGACGCCGTAGACATTGCTTAAGGCTTTTCAGGGCCCTGGTCATCGAATCTGTGAATTGCAAGTTACTTGGCCTCGGTAAGATCATGGCATTTGAGGAGATGGCTTCTATAAGAAATTAATGAAACATTCATAATTAATATAATAAGTCTAGTGTGACAAGTTAAATAAAATATATAAAACAATATACCTTCACAAGCTGCCACAAAACGGGTATCACGTAACCTTGTAACATTTTTTTTCTTATCTCCAAGCCAAGTAACATTGCACAGAAGCTCTGTGTTGACTGTAAAGCAATTTTTTAAAAAAATTGCTGAAGAGTCATCGGTATTTCTACCACCAAGATAAATCAAGTAGTTGACCTTAACGTAAACGATATATTTAAGAAATGAAAAATTAAATAATTATAAAACTAAGTCTTGCGTTCAGGGGTTTGACGGTTAATGACATGTTTTTCTGATTAAATAAATAAATAATATTAATAAATATTTTTACATATTTCGTACTTACAACATCATTGTATGTGTCTTCATCGACAGCGTTAAAAGCTAGAAGATCTTCACGTGTCTTGAAGAGAAGGCAGTCTGGAATATCTCGTGCCGTTCTCTTCCTACTCTTCGACAGATCCTTTAACATTTTATGGCTTTCTCTGAAAAATGTGTTAATAATTAATTCTTAATCAAGTAATTTATGGTATTAAAATACATACAAGTTTATACATACTTAGCTAATTGTTCAACATGAGCCATCCTTGAATTAAGGTTTCTACGATAAATTGTAATATTATTATATATCATAAATAATAAAATGTATATATGTATCTGCGTATTGTTACGTACTGTAGGGCTTGCATAACAGCATTCTCAAATGGCGTAAACCTCGATGATGATGCTGTTAGAACATTAATTGGTATTAGTGATTAATATAAAATTATGAGTTAACGTGACTCCAGCGACATTTTATAATAACAAAGACGTCATTGAATCTTTCCAAAAATCTTCATTAAACTTTTGATATAGATAAAGAAAATCTGAGGTCAACGACTTCTTTCAACTAGCTTTTAACACGTAACATATGAGAATGAGCTGCTTTAAGTTATTATTAATAATATCAAGTTACGCCGACGTTTTCTACGTATTAATATAATATTTTGTTTGTTATAAACATTGAGAAATAGTTCACAATGCTTTAGAATAAAATTTATATAATATAATTGAACCAAAATTAAAAACGAAAATAAAACCTCCCAAAGCCCTCACTTGACACGGCACCCACCGCTGGAGCCACCTTAAGGGGGTGTCAAAGTCAATTTTTATCCTTCCTACCTTACCGACCCGAGAATTATAAAATATTGGCTTTAATTAAAAGAATAAGTATAATTATGAAAAACTAAGAGGTCCTTGCCCTCCGTAATACAATTATCTACCACTGTGCGAAGTTTGAAATAAAAACTTCGAAACCTCTACGAATGGCTTTGGAACGAAATTTGAAGGTTCGAGTCTAGACTAATATAAATTTCGTTCCAATGGCATTCGTAGAGGTTTTGAAGTTTTTGTTTAAAACCTCGCACAGTGGTAGATAATTGTATTATGGAGGGTAATGATGCCTTGATTTTTCATAATTTAGTTTATTTATTAATTGTAATCAATTGTTAAAGAATTTGAGGTTAGGACTGTCGGCGGGAAATTTGAATGGTTTGACACCCCCTTGAAGAATAAAATACCATTTTTATTTATTTGAATAACCTGCGTCCCCAAAAGCAGACATTAAACCAGCTGGTTCCTCTTGACGAAATCCTACCTGCGATCCGTTGAGCGCGAGCGAATGCTGCATATTCACCTTTTGTGTGCGTGAATTGCCGAGTATGGGTGATTGCTGTTGAGTGGATGATTGACTTTGTGTAGGTGACTTGTAACGTGTAGATGGTTGTTCTTGAGTGTGGGATGATTGTTTATCGCGCGGATGTTTATAGTGCGATTGATCCGGTGTGCGTGATTGCTGTTGTGTAAATGACTTGTCATGTGTGGGTGGTTTCTGTTGAGTGAATGATTGCTTTTGTTTCGATTGATTTGGTGTGCGTGATTGCCTTTGTGTAGATGACTTGTGAAGTGTGGGTGGTTGTTGTTGAGTGTAGAATGATTGTTTTGATTGATCTGGTGTTCGTGATTGCTGTTGTGTAAATGACTTGCCATGTGTGGGTGGTTTCTGTTGAGTGGATGATGGCTTTTGTTTCGATTGATTTGGTGCGCGTGATTGCTTTTGTGTAGATGGCTTGTGAAGTGTGGGTGGTTGTTGGTGAGTGTAGGATGATTGTTTTGATTGATCTGGTGTTCGTGATTGTTGTTGTGAAGAAGACTTGTTGTCAAGTGTGTGTGGTTTTTGTTGAGTGATAGGTGATTGCATATCGCGCACTCGTTGGAGTATGCGCGGGCGAAAAGGCTCAGATGGCAGCCCTTCTTGTGCAAAATGTGATTTATGCACTGGACTTGGAGTATAGTCGCTTCTTGTTGATGTATGCGCTAGACTTGATAGCGATTGGGACGATGCTCTTATCGGAGGTCCACCCACTTGTGATAAAATCGACATGCCACAAGATTCTGCTTGCTGAAAGCGGTGGGAAGACGCAAGATTCGTCGAAGCTCCAGATCGCATCTTTTGCATTTGGTCGAAAATGTTTTTAGCAGCAACATCGGGTGACACTCCGCCACGATTTTTAGCCGGTCGTGAATACATCTAAAAAATAAATGTGGTGCCAGTAGGATGCTTAATAACAATAACGAAGATTCGCTTCGTAACAAAATTGATTCTATGTAAATACATTAAAACTTCACACATAAATACATACATACAGACAGACGTACATACATACATACAACGTTGCCGTAATGCCATATCACAGCAATATTTTGCAATATCGCAAAGTTAAATATCACGATATATCACTGCGATATCACGGGAACATTGTGATACGATTTTCGGCAGCTTTGGAGCAAGGCAATATGATGGCGATATTTTGCAATGCCGGAGTGTTGCATATCGTATCAATGTATCTCTGCAATATCGTCGAAACATCGCAATACGACGTTCCACAGCTGCAGTGCAAACCGATATTAGGGCAATATTCTAATTTCTTTTATTTTTCATCTGATTTGAACTTTAAACCACTCATTTGAATCGTTAAACAATTTAAAAACGATTAACCGTTGGAAATTAAAAAATCGACAAAATCAGCAAAGTTAGAGCCAATTGTTTAAAGTAAATGTGAATGAATTTATGAATTCATGAATTTATTCACATTTAATTAGTAACAATTTACCCATAACAATTAAGGCTCTAACTTTGCTGATTTTGCCAATTTTTTAATTTCCAACGGTCAATTGATTTGAAATTGTTTAACGATCAAAATAAGTGGTTTAAAGTTCAAATCGGATAAAAAATAAAAGAAATTAGAATGCACGAACATGTTACGATTTTCAATCGAAGATACATGGTTTTGCAATAACATAATTTCCATAAAAGAGTGGTAATATTTTGTACAAGGGAACCACCTTAACATTTCTAAAATAATCCTGAAATATTCCACAAAAGATTCAGTATAACCATTTGATTTTGGGAATATTTCAGAAATTTTTCAGAAATATTTCATGTAATTTTTCTAGTAATAATTTAAGCAACTTTTTTATTTCAGGAGACAATGTAAAACAAACTCTAGTATTATTCAAACATGAAAACTAACCTATTTATTAACTAATATAATTATTAGAATAATTATAAATAAAAAAATCAATGTAATTACTAATAAAATTCTACAATTTCAAAATACTAATATCAATAATGAAACCTAATAAGTCTATTTAATATTTATTACACTTAGCAACTTTTGATTTCAGAAGACAATATAAAACAAACTCTAGTATTATTGAAACATAAAAACTAACCTATAATTTATTAACTAATATAATTATTAGAATAATTATAAATAAAAAAATCAATGTAATTACTAATAAAATTCTACAATTTCAAAATACTAATATTAATAAAGAAACCTAATAAGACTATTTAATATTTATTACACTTAGCAACTTTTGATTTCAGAAGACAATGTAAAACAAACTCTAGTATTATTCAAACATGAAAACTAACCTATAATTTATTAACTAATATAATTATTAGAATAATTATAAATAAAAAAACTTTACATTTCAGCCAGAATGATCCTCAAGACAATTTCTTCCCTCTGAAAATTCCACAGTTCTCTTGGGAAATCCAAATTACAGCATGTAAATAATTAATGATAGTAATTATTTACTGTGAACTGCAATTGCACGTGCGCGCGCCAGGATGATCCTCAAGACGAGCTGCACTTCCTCTCGAACGTCCACCACAAACTTGCCACCGTCGAATTATATAATTCAGAATTCCAAATGACACCACAGATAACTACAATAATTAATAACTACAATAATACCGCTAAAATTATTAAAAACAATTTCACTTATTGCGCGCGTCTGCAATTGAAGATCAAGTCTTCATGAAAGCAGGGAGATTACTGCAATGGCGGGATGCGATACATTTCTTCAAACAACACAAAGTTCAAAATTATTTCAAGACTTTAAATTTATAATGTAAATCAATTTTAATATTCAATTATAAACAAATATATTTATTATTAATAAAAATAAAAATCATAAAATTATACTATTATTTATTTATTTATATTTATTTATTTATTCAATTACACCAATTGAACCCCATATAAATAAATTAACAAATCATTACTATTATTATCAATTTTATTTGTAATAGAAATAATAACTTAAATATGCAATTAAATTATATTTTTATATAATTATATTGATGGCACGTCGTGCTGTCCATAATCCGTCACATTGCGGCCACGATTTTCCCGACACGGCGGGCTTGCACTGTGCCGTCATTCTGCTGGAATCTGAAAGTTCAAAAAAGTGATGTTGCGTGACGGCACGATGACGGCACAGGGCGGTCACGACGTGCCACCGAATCGGACAGCACGCCGCGACTGCACAGTGATGGCACAAATTCGTCACGCCGTGCCAGCACGCCGTGCTCGGCACGGGCTGCTATCTGGGAGATAGCATTGAGTCGGCACTGTGTCGGCACGCTGACGGCCCGCGGGCCGCCCGCGGTCCGGCATTGTGACGGATTCCTGCCCCGCTTCTGAGACGGCACGGTGCAGGAACGCGGTCCTGGCACGCGGGCCGTCATAGTGCCGTCATTTTGCCGACGCAATTTGCATGCGCGATTGGTACTGCGGCCCACGTGCCGGCAACGTGTCAGCACTGTGCCGTGCAATTTGCGGACAATATGCCAGCACGGCGATATATATATATATATATTATTTATATTAAATGTATAATTTTATCATAATAAAAATACTGTATTTTATATTTGTAATTTTTTATTTATATACTTTAAATATTTAATATTTTTGTACAATAAATTAATAAGTTAATACGTAATATATATATGGTTTTGCAGAATAACAACATAAGTCCACTTTTCTGTTTTGAAGATACTAATACTTAAAATTTTTATTTTCCATTTGAACTAATGTAAAAAAAATCATAAATCATAGATAAGGCTACTTATTTTTACACTTTCTTGATTTTGTGCACTTTTATCTGAAAATATACTATATAAAGATATTAAAATCGCTTAAAACTCAATTTTCAAAAAAATGGACTTGAGTTGTTTTTCCGGGAATCCGCAGCAGATATATACATACAATAATAACACATATATACCATTTATTTACGTAAATATTTAAATTTAATTATAATTTTATACTTTAATTATGATTATTCACATACTCCTACTGAATAATCTCAAGTAAGATTCTCACCTGAGATCTCATACCAAAATCTCATGTTATTATATGTACACTTAATGAAATATTGAAATTCGTTCAGAATGAACTTTTACTACAGTTTTTTTTATTAGTCTTGAAGTTTCGTCTTTACAATACATCAGGAAAGTATGATACATTTTTGGTCAATTTTTATTTGAAAATTTTTATATATAAAATTTTGAAATTTTAAATTTCACCTGAGATCTTACCAGAGATCTCGTGTGAGATTTTGAGTAAACATTCATGAGGTTTTCGCATGATATTTCGCATGATTATATATATATATATATATATATATATATATATATATATATATATATATATATATATATATATATATATATATATATATATATATATATATATATTTATATATCCCTACCAAAAAATCTCAGGTGAAATATCATGCGAAAACCTCATGAATTTTTACTCAAAATCTTACGCGAGATCTCTGGTAAAATCTCAGGTGAGATTTAAAATTTAAAAATTTGATATATAAAAATTTTCAAATAAAAAATTGGCCTAAAAATGTATTATACTTTCCTGATGTATTGTAAAGACGAAAGAAACGTCAAGACTAATAAAAAAAACTGTAGTAAAAGTTCATTCTGAACGAATTTCAATATTTCATAATAATATATATTTCACGTAAACCCGTGAAGAAATTTTTTACATTTCGCTGAAAATGTTTTTACTAGTTCAGAATAGTGAAAAAAGCATGTAAATAAAATTTTAGCTCATAAGACCCAAATCTTGCAGAACCGTGACCCTAAAAATAAAGTTTATTTAAATTTTTAGAAAAGTAGAAAATTCAATTCGAGATAGGTGCAATTTGGGTATTTACATATATATATATATATATATATATATATATATATATGCATTTTTTTCTGTAAATTTTCTGTACAATATGCTGACATTTTTTTCAGACCCCAATTATCACGTTTCTGATTGGTTTATAAAAGATATACCGTTATATGCTATTTAAAAAATTTCGGCAGTTTATTTTAATCTCTAAATTTTGTAGTAATAAGAGCTTCAAAATGAGAGCAGGTAGATCATGGACCGAGCTTTATAACTGACGTTACAGCATTTTGAAAGAAATCTACATACAATTTATATATCTATATGTATGTAGGGTATATCATTTATAAAAGAAATCTTCATATATAGATATACAAATTGAATGTAGATTTCCTTCAAAATTCTGTTACTTCGGTTAATAAGCTCGGTCCATGGTCTACCTGGTCTCATTTTGAAGCTCTTATTACTATATAACGGTATATCTTTTATAAATCAATCAGAAACGTGGTAATTAGGGCCTAAAAAAGTGCTAGCATATTCTATAGAAAATTTACAGAAAAATATACAGAAAAATAATAAAAATGTATATGTGTAAATACCTAAATTGCACCTATCTGGAGCTAAAAATTATTAAAGTTTTCTCTGTTTCTAAGAATTGAAAAAAACTTTATTTTTAATAGGGCCACAGTTCTGCATAGTTAGGGTATTGTGATCTAATTTTTTTTTGCATACATTTTTTAACTATTCTGAACTAGTAAAAACATTTTAAAACGAAATGTAAAAAATTTCTTCCATGGTCGACGTGGAATATATATATGAAGAAATTTTATATATATATAGTCCCTGAAAATATTTACGTAAATAATGGTGCAGGCCTTGTGCAGGTTCCCCTATTGAAAATATCAAGCTAAATCTCAAGCTTCAAATTCAGCGATGAGTTTGAATCCGGCTCGATCGAACTTGAAATTCAGCGATGAGGTTGAATCCAGCTTGATCAAACATGAAATGTAGGTCGATCAGGGTGGATTTTTTGAATTTGATTTCGAGCTTGAAATCGAGCTGGATTTTAAGTTCGATCAAACCAGATTCAACCTCATCGCTGAATTTCAAGCTTGAAATCCAGCTTCAATTTTTTAACAGGGATTGTCTGAGCTGCAACTCGCAAGAAGCCTCCTACTCAACATCATTCTCGTTGCCCCTGCGTCATCGAGAGTTTTGCAGGCATGTCCACGCGCTCGTACGACAGCATGACCTTGGGAACCATTCAGCAGATCGCTATCACTTCCAGGCAGGTGCACACCGTTTCTGCGCTCGAAGTGTTATGAACTCTGTTGAAAAAAACGAAAAAAATAAGATTTTTATTGCATTATGGGTTGGAAAGTTATAATAGAATGATGAATAAATTACCTTTGCTAGGCCCTCCTTGAAGCTCAGCTTGCAAGTCTGAAAACGATGTCATTTTTGTCGCTCCCAGCCTCAGCTTGTCTACCTCAGTCTTGGGTCAGTCGCTGAATCGGAGGTCTTTATTCCTTGACGTCGTCTCTCAGTACGTGCTGGATCGGTTCTAGAGTTATTTTCTAACGTCTCTCAACGGCATCTGAAAACAATTATTATTTTTATTTTAATAGAAGTAATAATAACACTAAAGAATTCCCAGACGGCAAAACAAATTTCATGAATGTCGCAGACGTTAGAATTCTTTATGAACTCTTTTCAAACTCTTTAAGAATCCTTTTCTAACTTACATGCATAAGTATTCTTAGTGTTCGACAAAAATCCTTAGAAAAAATTCATTTTTTGCTGTCTGGGTAATAATTATAATAATTATAATGTTATTAGAATTATTCTCTTGTAATGTAAAATTTACCTCAATATTGCTATTTTTTCAAACAAAAATAAAAGAATTTTTTTTTTATGTGTGAGAGGGCCCCGATCTTGCCTATCTCTGTGAGGCAAAACCAACATTCTCTGCCCCTCCAACGCTTCCTTACATTTTTTTTTTAATTTAAATACGTAATTAAAAATTAAAATATAATTAAAAAATAAAAGATTAGTAAATTGATAATTGAATTTATTAAATAAATGAACAAATAAATAAAATATAAAATGTAAGAAAACGTTCTATTCATATAAAAAGTCCACGTTAATTTCAGCAAGTGATAATATAAAAAGAATGCTACTAATATAATAAACGTGTACTTTTTATATGAACTTCCCTAAAAGTAAAAACATAAATAAAGTCGCCTTTATAAAACGCAAAGAAATATGTAGCAAGCTAGTATTTTTCTTGGTGTTTTATAAATGTGTAGATGTCCGGAAATTCTTCGGTCCCATCCTCAGGCTGGCCGTTGTCCTCCATCATGGTGTTGCTGTGGTCGTCATGATCCTTGTTGTTCTCGGCGTCGCTTTCGATCTCCGTGTCATCGTCCGGGTAAGGTTCTGCACCTCCTCTGTCAGGTCGGCACTCCTCCAAATACTTCGCGGGGTATTCGTCATAGTGGGTCCTTCCATCGAATTCTCCGTCCTCTGATTCCCTGATATATTTTATATTTTATTTTAAATTCATTTGATTTTGCTTCATCACAGAGGAAGCTTTGGGATGGTAATAAAAAAGTTTTGCTAAAATCACTAAAGACATATTTTTTGAGACAATAGGAATCAACATACACTATTTTTAGAAAATGTCTGTATGAATGTGCGTGTGTGAGTGCGTGCGCGTGTATGTGTGCTGCGTGTATGCATGCATGCATGCGTGCATGTGTGTGCGCGTGTATGTGTATGTGCATGCGTGTGTGTCCGTATGCGCGTATGTGTGTGTGCGTGCGTGTGAGTGAGTGTGTTTACGTGTGTGCGTGCGTGCGAGTGAGTGTGTATGTGCCTGCGTGTGAGTGTGTGTGCGTGCGTGTGAGTGAGTTAGTGTGTGCGCATGTATGCGTGTGCGTGTGTGTGTGTGTCACACCATATTTTTTTGTAACACATGTATGGATTTTTGCGTTTTTTAAAATAAGTTTTTAAATAAACGGGCAAAAAAGAAATTTTTTCTCGGGCAACAAAAGTAGTCAACGGGTAAAAAAACTTTCTTACCCGCTTATCCGGACAGAATAGTACATTATGCAACAAGGGACGAAAGTAGCAGTTTTTCCCGCGGGAAAAATCACCCGAGGGAAGAATCTTCTCGCGAGGGCAGTAATCACTCGAGGGCGAAATCTACTTTCACATTGTAGGGTTTTTTGGAATGTTAGATATAACTTATCTATAACAATAGTTATAAAAGACGTGAAAAACTGTAATTTAATCTAAATATGTAATTTAAGTAAAAAATTATCTTTTGACAATTCATCAATACTAAAATCACAGCTTTTTTAAGATATTGATTAAAAAAAGATAAGTAAATTTAAAATTAATTTCATATTGAAACAATCAATTAAGTTTGAGGAAGCAAAGTGCCAAGGAATTGCCAGCGGTTTTTTACATGCTCTATGATAATATTTAACAGGAGGCCACTTACCAGAGTTTATCAGGTGGATTCTGCTTTAAATGGTCGAAATTTTCTGTAGGTGCGTCATCTTCGTCGGGTATTTCATCCTTCAGGTCATCCAATCCTACATAGCTCCTTGGTCTGGACAGATGCTGATGATCATCCCTCTCCCTCTCGTCGACTGAAGTTTTTTCTAAAACTCTTCTTCTTTTTGGACTGGATGGCAGGGGTTCTTGATGTTCTTCTTCTTCTTCTTCATCAGGAGCTCGTCTTCTCCTCGGAGATGGTGGCAGCTGCTCCTCATCTCTTTTTTCGGGTAGTAGCTCGTCTCTGCGTATCGCTTCGAGACGCCGTAGACATTGCTTAAGGCTTTTCAAGGCCCTGGTAAAAAAATGGAAACATTCATAATTAATATAATAAGTCTAGTGTGACAAGTAAAATAAAATATATAAAACAATATACCTTCACAATCTGACACAAAACGGGTATCACGTAGTCCTGTGACATTTTTTTCTTATCTCCAAGCCAAGTAACATTGCACAGAAGCTCTGTGTTGACTGCAAAGCAATTTTTTTAAAAAATTGCTTAAGAGTCATCGGTATTTCTACCACCAAGATAAATCAAGTAGTTGACCTAAAAATAAACGATATATTTAAGAAATGAAAAATTTAATAATTATAAAACTAAGTCTTGCGTTCAGGGGTTTGACGGTTCATGGGTTGTAGGTTTCATATGTTTGAAGATTCATGGATTTTAGAGTTTGAGTGTTCATTTAACCTCCGAAGCACTCACCAGACACCTAGAAACAACGCAGCATTAGTAAGGGGAGATTACAGTGATAAACTAAACACTAATCTCACCTGATAATATTGGCAGTGGACGAATGCAGTAGGAAGCTGTATGTAAACATAACCTCTTCGAGGTTAACCGTGCCACTGCTGCTGCCGCAAGTACGCCGTCCTGGGCCTTGCAGCTCTCGTCTTCGTGCCCCTTCGTGGGGACCGTAGCCCAGATACCCGTCCTGCTGCATCCATCGTCGCACTTCCTCGTCCTGGCCACTCGTCCTTCCTCGTCAAAACTAACCTATTTATTAACATAATATAATTATTAGAATAATTATAAATAAAAAAATTTTACATCTCAGCCAGGGTGATCCTCAAGACAATCTCTTCACCCTGAAACGTCCAGAAAGTTGCCACAGTTCTCTTGGGAAATCCAAATTGCAGCATGTAAATAATTAATGATAGTAATTATTTACTATGAACTGCAATTGCACGTGTGCGCGCCAGGATGATCCTCAAGACGAGCTGCACTTCCTCTCGAACGTCCACCACAAACTTGCCACAGTCGAATTATATAATTCAGAATTCCAAATTACACCACAGATAACTACAATAATTAATAACTACAATAATACCGCTATAATTATTAAGAACAATTTCACTTATTGCGCGCGTCTGCAATTGAAGATCAAGTCTTCATGAAACCAGGGACATTACTGCAATGGCGGGATGCGATATATTTCTTCAAACAACAGAAAGCTCGAAATTATTTCAAGACTTTAAATTTATAATGTAAATCAATTTTAATATTCAATTATAAACAAATATATTTATTATTAATAAAAATATAAATCATAAAATTATACTATTATTTATTTATTTATATTTATTTATTTATTCAATTACACCAATTGAGCCCCATATAAATAAATTAACAAATCATTACTATTATTATCAATTTTATTTGTAATAGAAATAATAACTTAAATATGCAATTAAATTATATTTTTATAATTATATTGATGGCACGTCGTGCTGTCCATAATCCGTCACATTGCGGCCACGATTTTCCCGACACGGCGGGCTTGCACTGTGCCGTCATTCTGCTGGAATCTAAAAGTTCAAAAAAGTGATGTTGCGTGACGGCACGATGACGGCACAGGGCGGTCACGACGTGCCACCGAATCGGACAGCACGCCGCGACTGCACAGTGATGGCACAAATTCGTCACGCCGTGCCAGCACGTCGTGCTCGGCACGGGCTGCTATCTGGGTATGTGTACTGCAGTGTGACAAACACAACATCGCTAAAAGTTTGTGTGTCGGCACGCATGGGCTTGCGCTTTTGGCGCAGTTTTATGTACGCAGTGTGTATCCTATATATCAAAACAAATGAATTCGCGTTACTTTTATCTGATGACATTAGAAGTTGTAAAAAGTATTTAATACATAGATAATAATGTGAAAAATACCGTTAATGAGTTAGAACGTGACGCGAACAAATTACTGTCTTCAAGGTTAATTTAAAATATGACCGAAACATAATAAAGTAGTAATGATGACTTCGAGGTTAAGTGGTATGATTTGTATATTATAATATTAATAAATCTTTATGTAATAACGTACCAACATTTCAATATTGAATTAAATCTTATTATTTAGATACCAGTGATGGTTCCAGTGATGAAGAGGCTGTTGAATATAGAGGACTGAAAAGAAAGTCTGACTACTCATTCAATGATAGTTCAGAAGATCAATCATCAAAAATACCATGCCTTGGTAAGTATAATTTGATACATCTATAGACATCTTATACATTTATATGTTGATATTGACTAATTTTGTATTTAGATTCCAGTTATGGTGAAAACTATTACAATAAAGAATCAGAAGATGAGGCAAAGGAAGATACTCACAGTTTTGAAACGTCTAATATTAAAAATTTTTACGAACGAAATTTTTCTAATAAGTCAGATGAAGAAACAGAAGAAAGCACACAACGTTCGTATTATCACGCTAGTAGTTTATCAGGTATGAACCTATAATCTATAAAATACATGTATATCTATAAATGTATATATATATTTACTGTATTATTATAACAATAATCTTTCATGGGTACATCCAAGTCATATTTCAAAAACAGTCCTGCACTTAGACATATAAAGAAAAATAATAGCCTTACAATTTCCTTAACTTAATAATAATGTTTTAAAATAGTTCAAATATTATTAATTTATTTATTTGACATATAGATGGACTAAGGTCTTTTACAATAGTAAAATTCACAATAATTTTTGATTAAAATTCACAATAATTAACATGACGTAATAGAGTAAGATTAATATTATAAAATGCATATCTATATTTTTTATACCATTGATATTATGTGTTTGATATTATTTATTCATTTACATAAAATGCTTGTACATATCGATACTCCTCACAAAGACTAGCACATATCAGATTTCTCAAAAATAGATATTTCTTTTCACAGGCCTCTTATAAAATCTAGCATTTTTTACATTCTTTGATAAAGATGCACTTCTTTAGAACTCCTAAAAAAGAGATAGTTTTTATTGGAGAATTTGAACATTGTTAGTTTACGTAGCAGGCTCTTGAAAAGAATTTGTATTTTTCAAGAAATCTGAAGTGTGCTAGTCTTCGCAAGGAGCATCGATATGTAAATGACACAGTAATATTTATATACATTTGATTTTAATGTTTTTAAAAGTATAGTATTAATATCATTGTGTAAGATTTCTTAAATAATTTTGTCATAAATATTTATAATAATAGATCTTGAAGATAATCTTTCAAAGGCACAAAATGATTCTTCAAGAATTAATCAAGTTGAAAACTCAAACTTTGAAACTACAGAAGGGAAAAATGATCCATTACCAAAACCTGGAAGTGTGGCTGAACGTATAATGAACAAATGGGGTTTCAAAAAAGGAAAAGGTTTAGGTAGAGAATTACAAGGTAGAGCCGAACCAATATCAACTTCAAATCAAAAAGGTCGTCGAGGTTTAGGTCTTGAATTAAAAGAATTAGAAAACGCTCATATTGAGTTTGATCCAGAAGAGGAAATTGTAGAAATAGAGGAAGAAATTTTGTGGCTGAAAAATAAGTACGAGGATTCGCCATCTGTAGAAGAAGTGGTTGAATGGGAGAATGAAAGAAAAGAAGGAGTAAGAAAGGAAACTATAGATGGTGAAACAATATTCTGTGATGAAATTGTTGTTAGAAATATTATCAATTCAAAATCCGTTTTTGATAGACTTGACAAAAATGAAATGCGTGAAGCAAGAACGCGGTCAAACCCATTTGAAACAATTCGTGGCGCAATTTTCCTCAATAGAGCTGCTGTTAAGATGGCTAACATAGATAAAGCCTGTGATTTTATGTTTACTCAACCAGCTTTACAACCAGATGAATTGCTGTATTTTGCAGATGTTTGTGCAGGACCTGGAGGATTTAGTGAATATGTTCTGTGGAGGAAAAAATGGCGTGCTAAAGGCTTTGGTTTTACACTCAAAAATGAAAATGATTTCAAACTTCATGATTTTCATGCTGGACCTTGTGAAACTTTTCATCCTTATTATGGTCCCAAAGAAGATGGTGATGTATATGATCCAGAAAATCAAATAGCCTTAAGAGACTTAATTATGAAGCAAACTGGAGATCAGGGTGTTCATTTTATGATGGCTGATGGGGGATTTTCTGTTGAAGGACAAGAAAACATTCAGGAAATTCTTTCAAAGCAGTTATATCTTTGTCAGTGCTTAGTAGCACTGATGATTGTTCGTACTGGTGGACATTTTGTAACAAAAGTATTTGATTTGTTTACTCCATTCAGTGCAGGACTTATGTATATAATGCATCGCTGCTTTAATCAAACTAGTATCTTTAAACCAAATACCTCTAGACCAGCTAATTCTGAAAGGTACTTAATATGTCAAGGAAAACGACCTAATATAGTTCATATTGTCGATTATTTATTTAAAACTAATAAAAGATTATTAAAAAATAACAAAATGAATGATGTGCTTGAATTAGTGCCAGTAGAAAAATTAATTTCAGACAAAGAGTTTTTTGATTATTTAAAAGATTCTAATGAAATACTAGGTCAAAAACAAATTATTGGTTTGAAAAAAATTGCTGCTTACACAGAAAATAAGACTTTGTTTGAAACTAGACAAAAGACTATGCGGGAGCAATGCTTAAAACATTGGGGACTACCTGACGAAGTGCGTATATTGCCTCGCCGAATGAATCCTGCTACAAAAGTACAAACGTTACTACAAGATTCATTGAATGTATTAGAGAAAAGCGCCTATAAAGATGCTACTAAACTTACAAATAAAAATATACAAAGTACAATTTTAATTAATGAACACGATTGGTTCTGTATGCCTTGTTCATCTGGAGAAAGTCTTTCAAGTATGGGAGAAGAAGATAAAGTCCCAACATTTTACCTTGGAATGGGACGATTTCAAGTTTACAAGTATGAAAAAGGTCGTTGGGAACAAATAGGAAGTTCTGCTGTTGAATTACCAAAGGACACTTTAGTTTACGCAGAATTGGTTACAGAGTTAAGAAAAGAAGAAAGAAGTCAAACAAAAACTTATGGCTTGCATATTATAGATGCTTTTACGCTTGGATCAGAAAATATTTCTCAGAAACACCTAACTGAAAGGTATTATAGCATTATATTATTTATATTTTTCAATATGAAAATCATCTCTTTCTATAGCTTGCAAAAATATTAGCGATATTTTTTATTTTTAAATTCATATAAATGAAAATAGTTTTTCAATAAATATTTATATGTTGCTATATAATTTAGAGTAACTTGAAGAAAATTGAAACTATAGGTACTAATGATATAATTTTTCATTATATTGCAATAAATTATTAGTAATAAAGAGATGTATTTAATATTTTGGTACAATCTGATTCAAGGTTTTAATGCAAAATCGTAAATAATAATTCATGATTTTAGGCTGCAACTTATACAATTATTTTGCAAAGCACTTTGGAAACCAGCACAAACAACATGTTATCCAGTACGAGTAAAAGAATTGTTTCCAGTTAGTCATCATCTTGCCGAAAAAATACCACTAGAATTAAAGACTATGAAAAATGGTTCAAAAGTATTAGGATACTTCCCATACAAGCATTCCTATGAAAATGACAGTAATGATTTATATTATTATATTCCAAGAAGTATTGTATTTTTTAAAGCTACAGAGGAACCTTGGGCTCGTCATAAAAGTAGAACAAATCAAATGTATTTTTACAACAAAAAGACGAAAGATTCTCTTTGGAAAATCCCAGAAAGAGCAAAAGCTAGTTTTGCCAAAACTATACAAACGCGAGTAATTTGGAACTGGCCATCTGATCAATCATTTTCGATGAACGATTTCATGGATTGTTTAAAACAGAAATATACACGCCCTCCAGTCTGTCAGTCAGCCAGTCATTAGACAATGTTATTTGATATCATGTTCTTTCTAGAATATAACTTTTCTAGAAAATTTTTATTTAGATTTAAAATTTTGTTTCTAAACATTACTTTTTTAAGTTGATTTCGTTTATTCATATTTAGGATTAGAATAATATTTTGTAAATATGTAAATCTGTGAAAAATTTATTTACATAGTCTTAGAATTTAATGCATTACAAATAAATTTGTAATTGATACAATGCATCTTTTGTCAATATAATTAAGAATTTATTTAAAGTTGTAGCTCCTAAAATGGGAGACATTTGACTTTCAAAATCCAGTATTCTTTGTCTTCCAACTTGTGCATTTTTTTCAGGTTTTTCATACAAGAAGGCATGTCTTGTGTGTTCTATTATAGCTATAAAAGATCCATCTGAAAAAAACAATAATTAATAAATACTTATTAACTTTGGTCACTCTCATTTCAGAAGCCAAGAAATAATAATTTTTTGTAAAAAATTACTTTTCTAATTTATCTAAAGAATAATATTTCATTATTGTCCATTTAATAAATTCATTGTCTATAGTAGATTTTTCATATTGTTCAGCATATGAATGTACCTCATAAATTAAAGCAAATTTCACGGCACCGGTTCCTGATCAATTAAGGGGGGGGGGGGGGGGGGAGAGAGTAAGCTTAATTTGTGCAAAAAAGGCACATTTTTGTGATTTTTTTTCACGGCTCAGTTAAAATTTATTTATTAAAACCAATGTTACATTATTGTAGTCCATTTAAATAATATTGTGGAATATTTTCATGAAAAAATATTGAAAAATACAGCAATGGCATCAATTATTCGGAAGCGTCTTAGAAAAAAGTTGAATTGCGGTGCCCCTCATAATTCGGTGCTGGATCATCTGAAATCAAAAAACCAAAGTTTGTTCGTCAGATAATTGCTTTTCCCAGGTAATGCTGGGAGGGATTTTCGAAATTTCTATTTTTCACTTTGCGGGAACACTTTACATGAAAAAACGCGATTTTTGCCAAAAAAAACGGCTAATTTGTTATTGTAAAATGAAAAATATAAACGAATTTTGAAAAAAGCTCCAGCGTTACCTCATAAATTATGTAAAGAAATAGTGTTTAAAATTTCGAAAAGATCGGTGCAATAGTTTTGAAGTTATGATGGGCACCGACTTTGAAAACTTGAGTTTTGGGAAAAACGCTTTAAAGTTTTGAACACTAAATAATTTGGAATAAAACGTTCATAAGCGAGATTTATCGGCTTACCTCGCACTGAATCATCGATGCCAGGTCCATAGAGGATTTTGCTGTCATCTATGATGTCTAAAGCATCTTTTTGCTCCTGTCTACGACGAATCCTGCCATCTCTAGTTTGATTTTCAGCTTCCTGCTCTGCTCGGTTTATACGAATGTGATCAGTTGATCGCGCCCATTTTACGTTTTTCTTCTCTTTTACGTTTTTGCGGCGGTACAATCTTTCTAGATCGATATAACCTCGAACCACTTGATTTTCTATCACACCTTTTAACTTTTTTTGGCATTGTAGCAATAATTTTCCACAATACTTCACAAAAATGATGCGAAAAATTGGAGCGCACGTGTACGTCTGTTCGATAGAAAGTTTACTGCTAAACTAAATTATATTCTTTACACTGACTAAATATAGAGTACAGGTATGAGCATGTTTATACTTGTCTTCAAATTTCTATAAAAGAAAGTAGGAGGAACGGTTCGGTATAATATAGGGAGCGTAGCAGCTGCCAGGTAACAATAGCGCGCACGAACCGGGCAGGTATGAAAATCCAACAGGTAGGAAAATATTCATAACACCTGCAATTTTGATCCGATCGACTTGAAATTTTTACACAATATTCTTGAGATACAAAAAATACAAAAAAAAATTTTAATATCTTACCCCCCCCCCCCCCCTTAAGGCATGTGTTACGTTATTTGCTGCATTAAAACGTAACAATAAAGTATTCATGGAAAAAAAATATATAGGTAAAACTTTAAAAATGGTGTGACATCACTCCATTCAGCAGCTTTTGATGTTTTAATGGTGTAACATCACTCATAGGACCTTTAATAAACTATAACTTTCGCAAATTGAATTACTTTTTTTAAAATCAATTCACATCGGCTTATGCCTCGTCTTCACTGGAGAAGTTTAATAGAGTCTTGCTTTAACTTTCATATCGAATAACATTTATGTTTTTTAGAAAAGGAAAACTTTTTTAGTGTAAAAAAATAGAAGAAACAAATCTCTACACAATAAAACTCTTTAAAATTTGCTATAGTCCAGTCAAATTAGCTCAAAAACGGGCCAAAATGTTTAGTTCATTCAGGCTGGATGGAACCAATGGATTCTTTAGCAAAAAATTATTTTAAAAATGATGGTGTACTTTTCCACCATGTCCCGTTTTCCATTTTTTAGTAAAATTGAAGTAAAAATCCGGAAAATCGAAAAGAGTTTTCCGGCTGTAGCTTCGAAACTAGTGGTCGAATTGAAAAAAAGTATATATAAAAAATGTGGGTTTTGAAAATATCTATCGATTGAGATAAGTTAAATTAAGATTGTTTGATTGGTGACGTCACAATTACAGGAAAATGGTTGAAAACGTGCGTTCTCCACGATACTGTGTATTTCAGTGAAAAATGCATCCTGGATTTCGATTTTCTGTGAAAAGATGTCTTTTGATGGTTCAAAACAATGTGCCAAATTTGGTATAGAAATATTCATTATTTTCGGAATTATTTAATTTTTTCCAAAAAAAGGTGTTTTACGGAAATTTCCATAAGATACGTTCTAATCATCGTACAGTGATTTTTCAAAGTGGAATTTATTCTTGAAGAGTTGCTTTATCATTATGAATCTGAAAAATAATAATTTTTTCAAAATGGCGACTGAAATGTGTAACTGATTGTTTTTCTAAACAAAAAATATACAAACTAAACACATTATTACAAGGTAGAAGGATGAAATAATCATTAGCTGTTGTAACAATGACAGTGTTAAATTGACTGAAAATTTATTAAAAATGGAATTGAGTGGTAAATGTGATATAAAAACTGAGGAACTTATTAACCCGAAAATAAAAATTGTGGGAATAGATAATTACACTGATATGACTGAAGAAGAAATAGAAAATTACATAAACACTAGAAATTTCAGCAATTTCTCAACAAGAGGTCAAGTTTTGTACATGTATAAGAACAGCGTAAACTATCTAACTACTGTACTAATGGAAGTACCATCTGAAATTTATAAACATATCAGAGAAAACAAAAACAGAATTTTCGTAGGTTTCCAAAATTGTAAAGTTTACGATTTGATCAATATCAGGCCATGTGATAAATGTGGCAGGCTTGGTCACAGTGAAAAGAATTGTGAAAATGAGATAGCGTGCCTAAAATGCTCAGGAAAGCACAAAACAAATGAATGTCGAAGTGTAAATAATAAATGTTTGAATTGTGATTTTAGCAGTAATAAACATAAAACCAATTATGACACAAACTATCATGCCTCTAATATGAATTCATGTGTAATCTTGAGCAATAGAATAATAAATACACAGACTTTGTTGACTACCCTATGAAACCTACCTTACCATCGTGGGATGCAACAATGCCTCATAAGTGGAATACAAACAGTCAGTTACCAACACAGTTATCAGCATCTACTAGCACATTAAACCACCAACAAGATTGTATACAACAGCAAACAAGTGAAGGACTCATCACATCAATTTCGAAACAGCAAGAACAACATGGACAACAACAAAAATTACAATTTCTACAAACTGCGCAAAATCAATCTAATAAATCTAAGGGAAAAAAGGTTACTAAATAAAAATGGGTTATTTAGAATTTTCTGAATTAATAGAAAATGACACAGTCCAAAAAGAAAAAACATGCGGCAATATAAATGTTCTAAATAAAGCTTTAAATAATAAAAATGATTTAATTCTACTTGTTAATATAAGAAGTATGAATGCAAATTTTGATAAATTAAAAATATTATTTAAAAGTTTAATTAACAAACCAGTTACAGTTATATGCACTGAAGCATTTATACAATTAAACTATAAATTATATGAACTAGACGGGTATGAGAGTTACTATAATGAAAGTAAAGTAAATCAAAATGATGGTGTAATTGTTTTTGTTAATAGAGATATTATACACAAAACTTATGTTGTTGAATCTGGAAGCATTAGAATTATTAATACTCATATTACACTAAATAATGAAAGTAGTATGGAAATTTCTGCTGTATATAGATCTCATGATATACATAAAACTGAGTTCATTCTTGATTTAAATAAATTCTTAAAGAAAAAGAAAAATACCAAAAATCATTTAGTGATAGGAGACTTTAATATAGATTTACATAAGTCAAATAGTATGTGTCAAGAATTTCTTTGTAATTTTTTTAGACAAAGGTTACATTCCTGGTTTTGTAGGTATTACAAGGCCCTCTATTGGCAATTGTAAAGGATCATGTATCGACAACATTTTCATTAAATCAAACGGTTTAAGTACAAAAACATATACACTAAAGCATTCCATAACAGACCACTACCCTCTATTTATTGCCATAAATAAGCTTAAAAATATAAATAAGGAACCGACAGTAGTATTAGATTATAAAAAATTAAGAAATATTGCTGAGACAAGAGACTGGAGAGCAATTATGTCAATACATGATCCTAATATAGCTACTGACAAAGTAATTAATGAAATTAAACAATGTATAGAATTAGTTAAAAAAGTAAAAAAAAAAAGAGAAGAAGAAAAGCAGAAAAAATTGGATTACAAATGGTATTATTAAATCATGTGAGACAAAAGAATTTATGTACAATTTATGGCAAATGGACTACAATAATGATCAACTAAGATCACAATATAAAAATTATGCCAAAGTGTTAGATAAAGTTATTATGGATGCAAAAATTAAATATGAAAAAAGTCTAATCCAAAATAATTTCAACAATCCCAAAAGACTATGGGAAATTATTAACACGAAATGTGTAAAAATAAAAAAAACAAATGATACTATAAATTACATTAAAACTGGTACTGATAAAGTTGAAATAGCTAAAACTATGAATAAATATTTTTGTGAAATAGGCCAAAAACTTAGTGAAAAGATTGATAAACCAATTGGAACTGATCTAAAACTACCAAACATGAATGAAAATTCTATTTTTATTAAACCAACAAGTTCAGATGAAATAACTAGCATAATTAATACCATAAAATTAAAAAATGGCGGTGTTGACAAAATAAATGCTAAAACTCTGAAAATAATCAGTAAATATATCGCGGAACCACTAATGTATGTATTTAATACGTGTATTGAAAAAGCTGTTTGGCCTGATGCACTAAAAAAGCTGAAATTGTACCTATATATAAAACTGGTGAGAAACATAATGTCTCTAACTATAGACCTATCTCATTAATATCTAATATTGCTAAAATTTTTTAGAGGATTTTATACAACAGGATTTTTGATTTCATAAAAAAAAATAACATAATATCTGAACATCAATTTGGTTTTATGAAAAAAATAGGCACTAAGGATGCTTTAAATTACATAACAAATATTGTATACAGTAACCTGGTTCAACCGTAAACCAACAATTGTAACGTTTCTGGATTTGGCGAAAGCTTTTGATACCGTTGACCACCAAATATTACTAGATAAACTCTATTGTATAGGAATACGGGGACAGGCGCTGGATTTACTTTCAAGTTATTTTAATAATAGATATCAAACAGTAAAAATAAATAACAAAGAAAGTGATAGCATGTTAATAAGAACAGGTGTTCCGCAAGGTACCATCCTAGGACCATTACTATTTATAATATACATTAACGATATCTTGAAAGAATTTCCAGCAGAAGCAATTCTGTCGTATGCAGATGACACTGCAATTATAGCTACTGGAGATACTTGGAGCGAAGCTCAAAGAATCATGAACAATTACCTGATAATAGTTGATAAGTGGTTAGCCTTAAACAAACTGTCGTTAAATGTTGAGAAAACTGTATATATGACTTTTGGAAATTATGCTGATAGTGTACCAAAGCATATAGATGTTAAAATAAAGGATAGAAAAATAAACAGAGTCGAGAGCTGTAAATACTTAGGAGTCATTTTCGACTATAATTTGAAGTGGGATAGGCATATACAATATATCATTAATAGAACAAAATATCTTGTTTATATTTTTTATAAACTTTCTAAATCAATGCCAACAGTAACATTGAGAATGGTATACTATGCTTTTTTTTAATTTATATTAAGAATTTTTCATAGTATAATAAATTATGGAATTATAGCTTGGGGAGGGGTGTACCAAAATAATCTAATTTTATTGCAAAATCTACAGAATAAAATTATGAAAATAGTGAATAAGAATACTTTTGTAATACAAGATAAACCAATGAATCTTATACAACTATTTACTTTTGAAGCACTAAGATACCACTACTCTAGTCTCAAGATTAAATACCTCAATTCTAAAAGTATTACGAGGAAAAAAAACCTAGTTATACAAAGTAATAAGAAAAAAGTCAGTAATAAGAATAGTTATACGAAAGCTATTGTAACTTTTAATAGTCTTCCAAATGATCTAAAAACCTTAGGTATTGATAAAGTATCTCATATTAACAAGCTAAAAAGTTGGATAAAATCTAACTTTTATATATAAAATAATTAACACCACTGTTGCGTTATTGTGTTACTCTGTTTTACTTATATGCTAAGAAATAATTTAAGAAATGATATGGTCATAAACAAGACCTGTAGTATTAAGTTATTAGTTTCTAAGTTTAATTGCGAACAGGTAACCCGTTTACCTTTGCAGAATTTATAGATATGTATATTTCTGTACATTTTTCTGGTCTTTAAATAAATAAATAAATAAATAAATAAATAAATAAATAAATAAATAAATAAATAAATAAATAAATAAATAAATAAATAAATAATCACTTTCAGTGCATAATTTGATTCATTTCTTTATGATTGAATATTGATATTTAACCTTTATGAGTATGTTATCTAGTACTAACGACTTGTTTATTGTGAAAGATTATTCAAAACTGTTGATATAATATTAGTTAGAATAAGATTATGTTAATGCAGTAATTATCGACATTTCGTTGAGATTACAAAAATCAAGTTGGTTTTTTCACGAAATTAGAATTATCTATATTATTCCTTATTCTTATAGATTTTCCAAAATGGATGAGGAGGTTCAGAGCGACAATGATGGCTTGGTACGTGATGAAGTACAGGTTGACGGCGGTATTGAACGGCTACAGGAGGTTGAGCAAAGTGCTGCTCCGAATGTGTGCGTCATTTGCGACAAACTTCTAACCCCGGCGGAAAGACAGAAAGTATACTAAATTTGAAAATTTATCTTCACTCAACGTACATAAAAATTGTAATAATTTGTACAAAAAGGAATCAAGTATTGTTAACGCTGAAACCGAAGCTAGCAAAAGACGTTCTAATACTATACGTATTAACAAAGAAGTTCGTACATTCGATTTTTCCGTAAATTGTTTTTTCTGTGGTTTGGACGCTGTTACGAATATAACAAAATATCCAGTTAGTGTAGTTTCGGCGGATGAAACTAGATTAAAAATTCTTGAAACTCTCCATTTACGAGTAAAAGATGAGTTCCACAGAGCTTTAGAATCACGACTAAAAAATATTGACAATCTCACAGAAGTAGGAAGTCGATACCATAAAAAGTGTTTCAAAACATTTTATAATTGTTAAGAGTTTGATATTTTACAGCTCGATGCTGAACCTACGAATGCACATGAATTCATTATTAATTATATCGAATCTCACAAAGAAGAGTGCCAATTTTCATTGCAAAAAATAATAGAATTATGCCCTCACGATATACCTGAAATCAGAATCATAAAATCAAAATTACGTGAACATTTTCAAGATGACATATGTTACTATGATATTCGTGACGATACTATATTTTGTTTGAAGAACGTTAGGGATAGAATTCTTCGTGAAAATTGGAATGAGAAACAAGCTAGAACTGAGGAAGAAAAGCGTTTGGAATCCGTTAAGGCATCTGCTAAAATAATTCTACAAAATATTAGAGCTCATTTTTATGATACAGAAAATTATAAATCTCCAACTAGTTTTTTCGAAAATTTGTCTGAAGATATACCAAAAACTTTGAAGTCATTTTTGGATATTGTTATCATAACGAACAAAGATTTACATCACGACTTTGCTAAATTAAAGTGGGATAAAAGAGTAGCAACTTTATCTCATTGTATAATTGGTTCGGTTAGACCGCAATCGTTTTTGTCGCCTATTCTATTAGGATTGTCATCAATGTTGCATAATAAACATGCATCTAAAAGTTTAGTAGATAGTTTAGTATGTTTAGGACTTTGTTCGTCATATAACGAAGCTCTCTTATTTGAAGCTGCAATTGTAAAAGAAGCAGAGAAATTTAAAATGTCTGATAATAGTTATGTTTAATTCGTTTTTGACAACGCCGATCACAATACCAATACAATAGATGGGTTAAATACGTTTCATGCAATGGGCGGAATAATGTGTGTGACTCCATCAGAATCTGTTACTTCGGAGCATAAAATTCAACGACCAAAAAAAATGCCTTCATCAAAAGATACACCTGGATTTTGGAAACTTAAAAAGTTTGAGAGGGGTTCTTTCGGAGGTTTGAAAAGTGTCATAATTAAGGATGTGAATCATGGTAGATCGTTTAAGGACGACATAAATATTACAGCGGCTGATATTTTGTGGTTATTTGGAAAATCTTCTAATCCATCAAACACACCTGGATGGAATGAGTTTATGGAAAGTTATCATAAATCCAAATCTTTTAAAACAACTAGAGTAATCCCATTGCGATTTGTGAACGCGATTCCAAGCAAAGAAGATACTATTTTTACAGTACTGGTTGAAGCTGCAATCGAATGCATGAGAAATAATCAAATTTCACTGTTTCGTTACTTTTGATCAACCTGTATATTTAAAAGCACGAGCTATTCTATCCATGATTGATCCTACAAATGATAAATACAATTTGAAGCGCGTTATTGTTAGACTTGGCGGTTTCCACACATTAATGTCCTTCCTCTGCTCTATTGGTAATATAATGGCCAGGAGCGGACTTAAAGAAATTTTCTCTCAAATTTACGCAGAAAATTCAGCTGATAAAGCTCTTACCGGACATGCTTATTCGAGAGCTGTTCGAGGCCATTCATTAGTGCAAGTAGCTTTAGCTAGCAGTATTTTTTCTATGATAACTCTATCCGATTTCCAAGTTGGATTGTTGAATTCTTTGTTGAAAGACGTGAGGAAGCGATAATTTTTGCCAAGTAATGAGTGAGCCACAAATTTCAGAAATAAAAGATATATTCGTTTCACATATTAAAGGTTTGAAAGAAAATGGACTGACAGCTCAACTTTGGATTCAATATTTCCACATGGTCACTTTAATGAAAAGATTTATAGAAGCAGAAAGATCAGCTAATTGAGAATTACATTTAGAGACAATGCGTATGATGCTCCCATATTTTGACGCTAACGGTCATAATTTATACGCGAAGTCAGGACATTTGTATCTGCAAGATATGCTTTGTTTACCAAATGTTATGGATATCTTTGAATACGATACATTTTCCAATCAAGGTTTTCTCAATATGAGACGAACGGATAAATTTTGGTCTAGTGTTTGGAGTGATATGACAATAGAGCAGGTACTTATGAAATCAATGAAATGTCAAGGCGGATTAACTCACGGTCGCGGTCTGACCGAAAGCGTTGTAGCTAAGTGGGTACTTTCTATGGTTGTTCTTGTTGATTTATGTAATGAAGTTGAGAAGTTCTGCAATGTATCATATGCTACATCAGAACAACATGTCGATACTAGAGTAGCTCGTATTTCTAGAGACTTGAGTGATATTAATAAATTAACGCAATATTTAAATTTACATGAAACTTTTCCAAAGACCGACAAAATTATGTCCATAGTTTCAGGTATGGTTGGCAATGAATCAATAAATTGTTACAAAGCGTTTGAAATAGGACTTGAATCACAGAAAAAAATGATAAATCAACAAAATTTTGGATCAATCAAATTTCAAAGAAAATCAAAAGTTTTATCACTGCTAGCTATGAATTCATCTGTGAAAGTTAATAAACGCACCGTAGTCATTGATCCATCATTAATATTCCAAAGAATTACGTTGAACATAAATTCAAAATCTGACATGAGAGAATATCTTAAGTTTGAACTGTCACCTTACCCTCTTTCTTTATTCGACGATGGAACTATGCAAAAAACTACAAAAACTGTATTTTATGATAATTTTACAAGCATTGATACGTGTCCTACCAATAACATTTTGCATGTTGTTGACGGTGGACTTTTTTTGCACCGCGTTATTTTGCATCAAAATGAAACTATTGCAGAGATTTTGATTCAATATATTGAATATGCTAAAACACATTACGCTGAAAAAACTTTCTTCGTTTTTGATGGATACCCTGATTCCGCGACTGATCACAGTACAAAATGTGCAGAACGTTTACTCAGACAAAAAAAGAATCCTGGTTGAGAAACAAATTTTGAAAAACACACGCAAATTGCTTTTTTACAAGATAAATTTTTATCAAATAGTGTTAACAAGAAGAATCTCATTTCAATGCTTTCTGAAGAGCTTCAAAAAGCAGATTTTAGAACAAAAGTCGCTGAAGAAGATGCAGATGCTTTAATTGTCAAAACAGCCATTGAAAATTCTTCAAGAATTCATGATACTATAATCGTTGGAGAGGATATTGATCTTTTAGTTATTCTTGTTCAACTTGCGCCTAAAGATAAAAATATTTATTTCTTAAAACCTGGATCAAGAAATCATCCGGATAAATTTTTTTCACGTAATAGCTTCAAACATGAATTTTTGCGAGAAATCGTTGGCTTTCTACATGTATTTACTGGTTGCGATACAACGTCCTGTTTCTTTAATCAGGGAAAAGTGAAAATGATTAAGGTGATACTTTCCAAACCTGAATTAAAAAATGATGCAAAAATCTTTTATGAAACAAATGTTAATCAATTAAAGTTGATAGAAAGTGGAAATAAATTAATCGCTGTAATGTATGCTACAAAGAAAGAGAAAGGAGGACTCAACGATTTGCGATATTTACATTTTCAAAAGTCAACGCGTAAATCATCTTTCAAATTAGCAACTCTTCCTCCAACAGAAACATCTGCTAAATTTCATTCCTATAGAACTTACTATCAATTGCAACAGTGGCTTGGTAATGATACCATTAAAGCTACTGGTTGGGGTTGGAAAATAAGTGGTGACACGTTATCACCGATCCAATCTGATAAACCTTTAATACCTGATGATATTATTAAGAAAATATGCTGCAATTGTAAGAAGGGCTGTCAGAGTGCTACTTGTGGATGTAGGAAGCATGGATTATATTGTACACAACTTTGCTCTGGTTGTCACGGTGAAACTTGTTGTAATATAGAAGAAATTCCAATTGAAATACCATCTGATTTAACTAACGAAATTTCTATTGAGAATGAAACTGATGATTTGATAATACAGGAAAATACAAAAGAATGCGAGTGTGATGATTATGATGATGATGAGTCAACTATTTTCTACGACAATGAAAAGAGTGAGGATGAAAATGATGATAATCTGTATGAGAGTGAGTGTACTAATCAGACTGAGAGTGATAACGAAGAGAGTGACGAAGAATATGATATAGAGAGAAAAAAACCAAAATTATTGTAATATTCATGATAGTTATTATTCATTTGTATAATTTGTTCTCGTATTCTTCTTATGATAATGTAAATATTTCACATGGTGTTAATAAAATTACGATTGTTGAAAAATATTAAACCCTAACTCGTCCCGGAAGCCCTTCAAATAGGGGTTGGAAGTGGGTGAATATAGGTAAAAAAATTCTAACTTGGCCTAATAAAAGTTTTACGGTTTTCTACTTCGTACATACCCTCATTGTAATAGAATACACTTATAATAAAAATTTTAAACCCTAACTCGTCCCGGAAGCCCTTCAAATAGGGGTTGGAAGTGGGTGAATATAGGTAAAAAAATTCTAAATTGGCCTAATAAAAGTCTTACGGTTTTTTACTTCATACATACCCTCATTAGGATATAATACACTTACAAAAAAAATTACAACCCTTAACTCGACCCGAAAGCCCTTCAAATAGGGGTCGAAATGGGGGTAAATATAGATAAAACATTCTAACTTGGCCTAATAAAAGTTTTACGGTTTTCTACTTCGTACATACCCGTATTGTAATAGAATACACTTATAATAAAAATTTTAAACCCTAACTCGTCCCGGAAGCCTTTCAAATAGGGGTTGGAAGGTGGTAAACATAGGTAAAAAAATTCTAACTTGGCCTAATAAAAGTCTTACGGTTTTCTACTTTACACATATCCTCATTACGATAGAATACACTTATGAAAAAAATGTCAACCCTTAACTCGTCCCGGAAGCCCTTTAAATAGGGGTTGGAAGGTGGTAAACATAGGTAAAAAAATTCTAACTTGGCCTAATAAAAGTCTTACGGTTTTCTACTTCACACATATCCTCATTACGATAGAATACACTTATGAAAAAAATGTCAACCCTTAACTCGTCCCGGAAGCCCTTCAAATAGAGGTTGGAAGTGGGTGAATAGAGGTAAAAAAATTCTAACTTGGCCTAATAAAAGTTTTACGGTTTTATACTTCGTACATACCCTCATTGTAATAGAATACACTTATAAAAAAAATGTCAACCCATAACTCGTCCCGGAAGCCCTTCAAATAGGGGTTGGAAGTGGGTGAATATAGGTAAAAAAATTCTAACTTGGCCTAATAAAAGTTTTACGGTTTTCTACTTCGTACATACCCTCATTGTAATAGAATACACTTGTAATAAAAATTTTAAACCCTAACTCGTCCCGGAAGCCTTTCAAATAGGGGTTGGAAGGTGGTAAACATAGGTAAAAAAATTCTAACTTGGCCTAATAAAAGTCTTACAGTTTTCCACTTTACACATATCCTCATTACGATAGAATACACTTATGAAAAAAATGTCAACCCATAACTCGTCCCGGAAGCCCTTCAAATAGGGGTTGGAAGTGGGTGAATATAGGTAAAAAAATTCTAACTTGGCCTAATAAAAGTCTTACGGTTTTTTACTTCATACATACCCTCATTCTAATAGAATACACTTATAATAAGAATTTTAAACCCTAACTCTTCCCGGAAGCCCTTCAAATAGGGGTTGGAAGGTGGTAAACATAGGTAAAAAAATTCTAACTTGACCTAATAAAAGTCTTACGGTTTTCTACTTTACACATATCCTCATTACGATAGAATACACTTATGAAAAAAATGTCAACCTTTAACTCGTCCCGGAAGCCCTTTAAATAGGGGTTGGAAGAAGGTAAATATAGGTAAAAAATCTAACTTTGCCTAATAAAAGTCTTACGGTTTTCTACTTTACACGTATCCTCATTACGATAGAATACACTTATAAAAAAAATGTCAACCCCTAACTCGTCCCGGAAGCCGTTTAAATAGGGGTTGGAAGGGGGTGAATATAGGTAAAAAAATTCTAACTTAACCTAATCAAAGTCTTACGGTTTTCTGCTTCATACATAGCCTCATTACGATAGAATACACTTACAAAAAAATTTACAACCCTTTACTCGTCCCGGAAGACCTTCAAATAGGGGTCGCAATAGGGTTTAAAATTTTTATTATAAGTGTATTCCATTACAATGAGGGTATGTACGAAGTAGAAAACCGTAAAACTTTTATTAGGCCATGTTACAATTTTTTTACCTATATTCACCCCCTTCCAACCCCTATTTAAACGGCTTCCGGGACGAGTTAGGGGTTGACATTTTTTTCATAAGTGTATTCTATCGTAATGAGGATATGTGTAAAATAGAAAACCGTAAGACTTTTATTAGGCCAAGTTAGAATTTTTTTACCTATGTTTACCACCTTCCAACCCCTATTTGAAGGGCTTCCGGGACGAGTTAGGGTTTAAAATTTTTATTATAAGTGTATTCTATTACAATGAGGATATGTACGAAGTAGAAAACCGTAAAACTTTTATTAGGCCATGTTACAATTTTTTTACCTATATTCACCTCCTTCCAACCCCTATTTAAACGGCTTCCGGGACGAGTTAGGGGTTGACATTTTTTTATAAGTGTATTCTATCGTAATGAGGGTATGTATTAAGTAGAAAACCGTAAGACTTTTATTAGGCCAAATTAGAATTTTTTACCTATATTCACCCACTTCCAACCCCTATTTGAAGGGCTTCCGGGACGAGTTAAGGGTTGACATTTTTTTCATAAGTGTATTCTATCGTAATGGGGATATGTGTAAAGTAGAAAACCGTAAGACTTTTATTAGGCCAAGTTAGAATTTTTTTACCTATGTTTACCACCTTCCAACCCCTATTTGAAGGGCTTCCGGGACGAGTTAGGGTTTAAAATGTTTATTATAAGTGTTTTCTATTACAATGAGGGTATGTACGAAGTAGAAAACCGTAAAACTTTTATTAGGCCATGTTACAATTTTTTTACCTATATTCACCCCCTTCCAACCCCTATTTAAACGGCTTCCGGGACGAGTTAGGGGTTGACATTTTTTTTATACGTGTATTCTATCGTAATGAGTATATGTGTATAGTAGAAAACCGTAAGACTTTTATTAGGCCAAGTTAGAATTTTTTATCTATATTTACCCCCCATTGCGACCCATATTTAAAGGGCTTCCGGGATGATTTAACGGTTGTAATTTTTTTTGTAAGTGTATTCTATCCGAATGAGGGTATGAATGAAGTAGAAAAACGTAAGACTTTGATTAGGCCAAGTTAGAATTTTTTTACCTATATTGACCCACTTCCAACCCCTATTTGAAGGGCTTCCGGGACGAGTTAGGGGTTGAAATTTTTTTAGTTAGTGTATTCTATTATAATGAGGATATGTGTAAAGTAGAAAACCGTAAGACTTTTATTAGGCCAAATTAGATTTTTTACCTATATTTACCTCCTTCCAACCCCTATTTAAAAGGCTTCCGGGACGAATTAGGGGTTAGAAATTTTTTTAAAGCCGTTTTAGTTCATTTTTTGCTTGTATCTATCAGAATAAAATACTAAATCAAAAAAAAATTTTTCATCATTTTCGTCTGATTCTGACGTTCGAAACTTCAAGTACATGAAAAATCACTGTACGATGATTAGAACGTATCTTATGGAAATTTCCGTAAAACACCTTTTTTTGGAAAAAATTAAATAATTCCGAAACTAATGAACATTTTTATACCAAATTTGGCACATTGTTTTGAACCATCAAAAGACATCTTTTCACAGAAAATCGAAATCCAGGATGCATTTTTCACTGAAATACACAGTATCGTGGAGAACGCACTTTTTCAATCATTTTCCTGGAATTGTAACGTCACCAATCAATCAATCTTAATTTAACTTATCTCAATCGATAGATATTTTCAAAATCTACATTTTTCATATGTCCTTTTTTTTCAATTCGACCAGTAGTTTCAAAGCTATAGCCGAAAAACTCTTTTTTTTCGATTTTCCGGCTTTTTACTTCAATTTTACTAAAAAATGGAAACTGGGACATGGAGGAGAAGTACACCATCGTTTTTAGAATAATTTTTTGCTAAAGAATCCATTGGTTCCATCCAGCCTGAATGAAAAAAGTCAAAAAAGCTAATTTGACTGGACTACTAGCAATTATCACTGTAATGATATTTAATATTAAAAGTTAAAGCGAGACGCTATTGAAGTGTCAGTTAAGACGAGGCATTAGAATTTTTACCATTAACACACATACCGATCAAAAAATAAGTTTTGTATTCTTCCCTATTAATACTAAAACTTTTTGGAGTCAGTGCCAAAACTTTTAGCAAATTAGTAAATGTTTACATGAATCATAAAATTATATGTACCAAGAAAAATAATCTTAAATCATAAAATGTTGCAATTAAATGGAATTGTTGATTCCAGGGGCGGATCCAGAAGTGGCGTATAGGGGGGGCGATGACACTGAGGATGCCCAAATTAGTAAAAAAAAAAAGGTCCATAACAATTTCACATTCCATACGTGCCACTTAAATGATTACATAGCGTATGACAATATAATCAAATTTTTAAATTAATGCCTTTATATGCCATTTCCCCTTATAATATTAATTCTAATGTATGTTTACAGTCGGTCTTCACAAACCTATCTACAATGGAATCTAAATCTAACTTTATTTCGTAATGAATACGAAATTCGAAATGAATACGATAGTGTGAGACTAATAAGCCTTATATTTATCCTCAAATCTTATACTAAAAAATAAAAACAGGCCAGGAAAAACCATTACAAAGCTTAACAGATGAGGAAATGTTTTTCAAATTATTGAATCAGTTGAAAATCCCTAAATTGCAAGCAAGGTGTTTCATAACTCAAAATATTAATATCTACCGCGAATAAGAGTATCGACACTCGAAGCGGTGGGCGGGTGGTGTGCAATGTAAACAATAACACACGAAAGAGAAGACATGAAAAACCCATTGTTTTCTCGGTAAAACGAAAGTAGGGAAATCGATATTTCAATTAACTGTGAAAAATGTGACTGTTTTATTTTTTCGCGAATTAGAACAAGCAGTCGATGCGGGCGTGATAATGTAATACAGCGCATGCCGTTCTCTGCTACTTGCCTGTAGCTACGAGTGTAACACTCGTATTACTTCTGTTTATTTTTTGTTTTATAAATAAATTCCTACACATGAAACATGCAAAAGATATATTCTAATTAATTAATTAATTCATTCATTCATACTCAAACTTATTTATACTAAAAAATAAGAACAAGCGAGGGAATACTATTATAAAGCTTATCAAGTCAGAAAATATTTTTCAAATTATTCAATCAATTGAAAAAAGGCAATAAAAACCTTTGGTTGAATCTACCAAACGTTGGTTTGGATAACGAACAATTTTGGTACGTCCCAGACGGAAATCGTTTTTGCACATAAAAAATAGAAAGTATTTATAACTGTTTATAAAAATTTATAAAGGTCGGAATTGAGACTATGCATAATATCTATAAACTGTTATAAATAATTATAAACAGTTATAATTTTTTTTTTGAACTTTTCCTTCTCACCGCAAATAAGGAAATATTACATCGTGCAAAAAATGTATAACTATTTATAACTGTTTTGAATTATAATTTACTTCGTATAACTATTTATAATTTTAATATCTTCTTTCAAATTCTGAGCTATATATAAAATTTTTCATGTGCCCAAATTCCACGTATTGAAAAAAATGATAATAACAGTTACAAATTTTTTTTATGTGCCTATACATCACGCATCGAAAAAATTGAAAAAAATTTATAACTGTTAAAAATTTTTATCGACTAATAATTGCAGTTCATATTCCATAATAACTATTATAAAAGTCTCAATTCTGACCTTTATAAACTATTATAAATAGTTATACGAAGTAAAATATTTTCTTTCATAACTAGTTATATACAGTTATTCATACAAGAATATTTCCGTCTGGGGTGAACAAATAAATAATGATATTTAGTAAATCCAACAAAAGTTGTTTTTCCTTAAATGTACGGAAAAAGTTATGCATAACTTTCATAAATTGCTATGAAACTGTAAGAAGACCGGTAATTCTATGTATAAACAGAAGTTTAGTCTAATTAATAGTTTTGTAAGTATGTTTTTATAAATTTTAATTTCAATGTGCATCAGAAAGTTGAACAAATATTTATAGATGAATATTAAAGTATAAAAATTATTACAATAGTTAAATAAACGAAATAAATTTGAAAAATTTGAAATTTGCTAAAAATTTTCTAAGTTGGGCTTAGGGTTCATGGGTTACATTTTTTTTATTTATTTAATTCTAAATTGCTTATCTTGGGTTAATTGGGTTTTGAGGTATATGCGTTTATTGATTAAATAATGATTTTTGACTTATAGGATTATGTTTTTACAGTTTATGTGTTCAGGGTCAATTGGTTATTGGTTTAGGGTTTAAGTTAAGGATTCATGGGTTAACATAAAAAATTTTCTGGGGGGGGGGGGGGGCGATCGCCCCCATCGCCCCCCCCTGGATCCGCCGCTGGTTGATTCTGGCACTGACTCCAAAAAATTGTAGTTTTAATTCAGATGACTAAAATGTTGACTTTTTATTAATATAGATACTCAACATTTGATCTTGAGCCTATCATTTTTTCAATCCTATTATTAAAGGATATATTATTTCTTACTTTTTAGAACACTTTTTTTTTTAAGTCGATTCAATTCTTTTATAAAAATTTTTCTTCTTAGTCCATAAAAAAGAAAATTGTTGCTCAAGCTCATAAATACATATTTTTATGCTACAAATATCATTAAAATGATCAATTTTGTAAGATATTTGTGCCATATATGTGTCATATAGCACCAGGGGAAAAAAATTCATGAACCATTTTTGGTATGTGTAGCAAAAAAAGTATTAAGCAACAAGAGAGCTGTTAGATAAGTAAGAATGAATAGACTTATCTTTAGCAATTTTGACTTATTATTATAACTTAGCTTCTCGTTATTCTATACATTTTATAATAATATACTTACCAGGTGGAGAAATGCAAAATTTTTTATTTGTTTTACTAGCTTCAACATATCCAAAACCTGGGAAAGTGTGGATATGCTCTAAATCCCAATCTTCACTGTCAGATTCCTTCATTAACCAAATACAACCATCATGGTCATGCCTTAAGCATATGACTTGTCCAGAAGATTGTTTTTCAGCAAATAAAACTCTGTTGCTATTACCAAGCATGGCCATGTGTGTAATATTGTGAGTATATAAATTAATTCTTTGAAGAATATTTTCTGTTCCACTCAAATCACATTCTTCCAACTGTTCTGAATTAAAACCCATGGCAGGTAAGCCTTGAACATTTGATTCTTGCACATTTGAACACAAATGTGATAATCTAAAATTTGTATTTAAAATATTAACAATAAAATTATATACATAGGAAATTTGACCCTTTATATGATTTGAAGTATTATATTTTATTTTAAATATTTTAAAATTAATATTAGTTGCATATTCATTTGAATAGTACATCTTATATTAATATAATTAAAAAATATTGCATATAGAACAATTAAACAACAAATATTTTTTAAAATACTTTTATAAAATAGAAAGAGCAAATTATTCTGTGATATTTGAAGTACACTATTTCTACGTATTAGTACCTTGAATGAATTTCTGCAGCTAATGTTTCATTTGGTAAATGTTCTCCTCCTGTGTCACCTTTTATTAATTCACTCCACATTAAACCACTTTCAGACTTAGCTAATTCAACTTCTAAAGTATCATCTTTATGTTTCCATGTTGTCAAATCTGATTCCAATCTATTAGGTGTTTTTCCACTTAAGAGAATTATATCACCTACTGAGATTGATACACTAGTTGGTGTTGTTTCTATATTTGGCTTAATATCAGTATATTTTTCAGGAACTTTTATATAAACCGTAATTGAATCTTCATCTTGTGACCAACAATATTGTGGAATTTTTATTTGAGACTCATTTGTTGAATTGACATCTTTAGTTGTAACAGGATTCACAGAATCATATTCAAATTCAACTGGATCTTGACTAATTATATGACAAAAATTTCCATTTCTTTCAACGTACACATGTTCAACAGCTCCTTTTACTTTCAATGTTTGTTTTTTAATCAATTTTATAGCTTGAGATTGGTCTTCAGCTTTATTGTCATAATTGTAAGATAAAAAAATAAGTCTTGAAAATCTTTTTCCATTATCTTCATCTATTTTATACAAAGCAACAATTATTTTTGAAGTTTCTGTTACAAACCTTGCATCTAAAATAACTGCAGATTCAATGTCAGCAAATAGAAAATTTTGAATACATTCATCATTTTTAATTAAAAATTCAAGAGTTCCTCCTCCATTGCAAACAGCAAATATGTTTTTTGATGCAAAAGCAATTGATGAGTTATATATACAATTGGACGATTTAAAGTTAATAGTTTTACTTGTATAAATTAAATCTAACGATTCACTGTCTTTAAATTCCCATATTCCTCCATCTTTGTCAATAAACAAACAAGTAGAATTATACGGATTTTTAAATAAATGATTATGGAAAGCAAACAATCTTGCTTCTAGCCAAGAATCTTGAGATGTATTTAATTCTAAGTGCTGAATTTCTAAACAAAAATAGTTAATATGTAGTAAAAATAAATTTGTAGTAACATTTACATCTGTACTTTTAGGTTATATTTACCGGTATTCAGTTCTTTTTCAAATTTGGTGGATACAGTATCAGAACAAAATTGATATTTTTCAAATTTTGTATTTATAAGTCTTTTATCAGGACGTAAATCGATTATTTTTGTCATTTTAAAATAATTAAATACTTTGAGGAAGAGTACGAAGCTACTACTGACAGTCTATAATGTTTACTATATATATATATATATATATATATATATATATATATATATATATATATAAAACAAGTTCTATAGTTCTCATAGAGAATGCATGCAGTGTGTATGTATATATATACACACACATACATACACACATGCATTCACTATGAGAACTATAGAACTTGTTTTACATTCATTCTTGATGGAAAAAAGGAATCAAAACAAAGTTGATAACAAGTAGAAAAACTTTTCTTTAACATATTTGTTTATTACAAACGGGGTATTCGGGTTAAAGTATACATATCTAAGAATTATTTTAATCATTGTATACATGTATATGAGTATATAATATATATATATATATATATATATATATATATATATATATATATATATATATATATATATATATATAACTTTATTATATTTTTTGTCAATATTCATTCTTTAATAGATATATGTATAATAATATTCATTAAAAAGCTATTTATTCAATAATATTTAACAAAGTATCAATCTTTTTTTATGAATTTTTTTTAATATATAAGAGTATCTTTATTTAATATCGCAGTTGTTCTATGTAAATATAACGTATCTAATATAAATTAAACATGATTTCATGTCAGGTTTTAGTATTTTTATATACAGTAGTAACAAAGTTACCTATCAATGTATCAATCGTACAATTATATTAAATTATATTTTGTCATAAATAATAATAATTACTTTAAATATAACTATAATAATCACAAATGCAATAAAAATGAGTTGAAGTGAAGAAAAAGAATGATAATCATATTGTGTAAAAATGTCTAAACAAAATCTTTCTATAAATTGTAAATGTGTCCATATTTGATTAATGAATGGTTAGACTTTGGTAGATAAACATGATTACATTAGAGGGTATCATCTGTGGTAGAAAAATAACGTAGCTGCCCACAATAATCGCTGCCAAATCCATCGTGGAACACGACAAGGACCCAAATTGGCAACAGAGCCAGCCAAGTGTCTCATCCAATCCCAAAGGCCTCGAGGAGCATGTCCACCATTCACATAGAGAACATATGTGAAGCCGTCTTTACATTTTCCTCTTATATAATAATAGTATGGAAGAAAACTGTGCAGACGAAAATGACATCGCTGATAAAAACGAATTGCTGGAGTGTTACTCGATAGAACATGGAGAAAAACTGCTTTAACAGATGAACGTTCTGGGGCAGTGACATGAGCCAGCAGCTGTTCCAAAAGAAGTGAAGCTATACCGTTACGGCGATAAGCTCTTCGTACGCCGAGACTAAGTATATAACCGACTAGAGAATCTATTCCAAAACTGGAGCAAAGAATACCACGATCTTCCTTGTTGAGTTTGGCATAAGGCTTGATTTCTGCTACAATCAGACCTATTATGACTCCTCCATAGACTGCAGCAAGTGCGTAAAAACGCGATGAACTTGTTATATCTTCATACCATGAATAAGGATAATCTGCAAAAATAAAATTGCATAAGTCTACACAATTAATAATGAAGTTGATGATTTTAAACATTTTTAATTAACATGTTTAACTGATAGGCATTATTTAATTATTTTTAGTCTCTACTGAATATTTGTGTATATCAGATTAGGCCTATCCTTGAAAATACGCACAAACTAAGGACTGACCTTTAATACTTGACTCTACCAAAGGTCTTACAATGAATCACTGCTGTAAATTTATTCAAATTAAAATCTCAGCAACTAAATTCTTTAATCAGTGATATTTTGTCTCTTAAGAATCCGAACGCATTTGCATCTCTATTCTACATTGTAAGTTGACCCACCTGTGCATTCATTTATTTGTGCACATGTGGATTGAATCAAGTTAAAGTCTACAGGCATATATTCTCTAGGCCATTGCAACTTCTTAAATAAAAGCTACACTTATATTTGGCTTCAATTTGAGAGGTTGCGAGTGTTGATTGTACAAAAAAATTCCGATTCACGATACAAATGTATAAGACTTTGATCTTTGATATTTAAGCATCTCTCAAGACATCGCTTAAAGCAATACCTCGCAGTAACTTTCTCAGTACAGAATTTCCCTACCCTCTACAAAGCACCCAAAGCAAACTAGCTCCAAGGTATTAAAGAAACTTTCTCCTAAGTCACCTATGGGGAACCAGTCTTGACAGAGCGCTCGCACTTCCTCGAGATCGTCCGGGCAGAGAAAGCGCAGCTGCACCTCGCCGAGGGTGCAGGGAGTCGGCCCGTTGATGGGGGCGGCCTCCTCGCCGCAGCCGTGGACCACGTAGCCGTTGGGCCCGTAGGGGGGCCTAGCCGCGGCGCTGCCGTCATCGCGGATGTACCCCCCACTGGATGCAGCCGCAGCAGCTTTAGCCGCGGCGGCGCACAGTGGACACTCGTCCAGGGGACACCTGCTGCCGTTGTCGTCGTCGCCGCCGGCGCCGCCGCCACCGTCCTCCAGGTCCGCGGCCGCGCTCTCGGCCCCCTTCAGCCAGACTGTCTCGTAGCGGTCAAACGAGACGGCGCTCATCGCGGCCCGCTTTTCGCATCTTACCGATCATTGGTCGCGGCTACGGATCGCCCAGCCCTGCTGCTGCACCGGCTCGTCTTCTTTCTCCTCCTCTGGAATGCTGATGTCTGGCTGTCACGTTGAGCTCACGGCGAGCTCACTCTGGCTATTGTGGCTCGCGTTTCTAAACACTGGCCTAAGAAGCTTCGAGGACATTTTGCGCCGTGGTAGTTGCGACTTTGTGTTATATAGTTTCTTCGTGCTATCGTCCTGTGATGAGGGGATGAGACACCACTCCTGCCGTGCAGGCTGGCTAAAAGCGCTCTCGGCGTTCGTTGTCTTGTCGAATATAATAATACTCTCCCATTGGGTTTTTTCTAACCTCGCTGTGTATACGCGCGCGCGAAGCTCCGCAAGTGTGCGATAGGTATTTCCTAAATTAAATCCTCGAGAGGTGCTCCGTTAGGTGGTATCTCGGCTGGGCTTTTTCAAAACATAACCTGTCCTGTCGATCTCGGCGATGTCAACACTGCTCGCGCGATGCAAACTAGCTATAGATCAAAATTCTTTTGTAATATGCGCGACAGCTGATGGGTCATTTTGCTTTTCAGGATGGAAGTATAATCAAATAACGTATATACCTATAGGTAGGTTCTAATTCCGCGGAAGACGGCTCAACATCTGGCATCGAAGGGCGGCAATCGCATGAGGGCGCGATTCAAAGGTTATACATAGGTATAGATACGCACACGTCCATCAATCGGATAATTCGCAGAAAAGCAGAAAATATAAATCATCGTTACACGTAGCTTATTCTTGCATAAAAAATTAAATGCAAAAGAATTACGTTAAAATGAAATATGTATAAGTATTGTCGGTAATGTCAATAATCATGACTCTGCAAAATATTTCAGATTCAGTCATTGACTAAATATTTAAGATTATTAACTTAAAAAATTGCTATTATTTTACTTTGTTAATTTAAAATGCAGCTGAATACTGATCTTCCCAAATCTTTCAATTTCGTTTTTATGCAAAAAATACTTTACTTCTGAGCGTTATTATATAAAAATATATTATAATTATATGTTCCAACGTTATTAATAATTGATGATGGAGACTAAAAATGCATGAAAAAACAAGGAATTTAGAAGAGATAAAGGATGATGGTGTATGTATAGGTATAAGAGCCGAAACCGAAAACGGTCCCCATTAACAAAACTCGTATAACAAAAAATTAAAGATAAATACGCAAGTCACTGTAACTATATAGCTCCAAAATTATAGAAAACCCCTGTACAAGGTCATAAAAACCGCTGGTTTGGTATGCTCCGTATAGAGTATATCCTCAAAGTTTTAAAAAGATTTATTGTTTACATTTCTTGTTAAAAAAATTCCAAAAATATCTTCTTTTTTAGGTATTTACACAGGATCCTTCTTTAAAGCTTATAAAAATGGATTTCGAGAAAAATCAAAGTTTTTATGTTGCATACTACTTGTAAATTAATTCATTCAAATTATCATAATTTGGTTCTTTTTTTTAAGTTGTAACATCTACCTAGTCTTAGTATATTCTTTTCATTACAAACTTTTAAAAACGTAAAAAAATGATTTTTTCTGTAAAAGAAGGGTAAATTTACTAATAATGTTTTTTTTAAATGTGATTTATTGTTGTTATTTGATTGCGAACTTGGACAGCACATGAGCCGAACTCACTTAAAAATTTCGAATTTTATCGTACGGCGCAACGTTGATACACATTATAGACTATCCAAGAAAGTGCCATAAGTATTTTCTTATACAAAAAAGAAACCAAATGATCCTAAAAGATCTACTAGTTGCTGTGCATTGATAAACACTTGCACCAGTTAGGATCGGAAAAGTAGTGCACAGAAGCTTATAGATCTGATCGAAACCGATTTTAGAATACCTATAGGGTCCCTAATGGAACCCCACTAGCTAAAGTGCTCTACGAATTTTCACAGAACCAGGTCTACAAATAAAACAATAAAACGACGCCGGTTTGAAAGTCAATTAAATATTTAAATTTCCCGCCTTAACTTTTACCGACCGGGAAGGAAATAATCATCACTTATAATTATAAAAATATTTAGACAAATCCCAATTTTGTTGCCCTTCATTGGCTTCATTGAGTAGTAATAAACTTTTGTACGTAGTTTTAGGTGGTAAAATTAACGACACTCTTAAAATTGTTGTAATTACATATTGTCAAATTTTTATTTTAATAACATTTTAGGGCCCTTGAGTTTGACGTCTGAAACTTCGTACGGAGATTTATTACTACTGAAGGGCAAGTGAGTTAGGCTTTGTCTAACTAGAAAATATTTTTATAATTATGTATAGGTAAGTAATTATTAATTTCTCGATCGGTAAAAATTAAGGCGGAAAATTTGAATATTTAATAGTCTTTCAGACTCACTTAAACTCTGCATACAATATACATAAATATTAATTTCAATCAAACCTAGGTGGAAATAAGGCTGGAAATGATGAAAAAAGTTTAAGATTAATTTTACAGGTTAAAAATATTTATACTTGTTATTTTACTTTACGTGCAAGTTGAGCAATATTAAATATAGGCATTGAATTGTAAAAATTGCAAAATAGAGTAAAGTAAGAAATTTGAAAAATATTTTTTTTTTTAACTTTTATATTAAAACGTCACTGCGAGATTTCTCGAAGCCACCTGTGAGCTCAAGTCTAATAGATCTTAATATTATATACATGAAAATCATAAAGAAGATATATCTGCTCGATTTCTGGCGCAATGTTCAGTTAGCCCAATTTAACGGTAGCCACCTTTTACACACCATCTAAAGATTCACGATATGATATCACAAAACGTTGGCTATTCATTCGAAGAATTGGGCTTTCAGCGGTAATAATCGTTGTAACCAATCGGAGCGCGACGTCGCGAAGAGGGCGTGGCTTGCGCACCCCTAGGGTATCAGCTGCCGCCTGCAGGCCAAACTCAACGCGGGCCTTCTCTCTCTCTCTCTTTCTCGCTCGAACCTGTTCCGCCTTCCGCCACCTACACTCCCAACGCATCCCAACCGAGCAATCTCCTGCCTCCCGCAGGCTCTATATCTATATATACCTAACGCACTGTACGTCTCTACCTATATCGCGCATACCGCCGAGGTCAAGACATATGTAAACAGCCCGAGCCTGAGCAGCACCGCAGCTGAAAGAGCGACAGCAGAGAGACAGACGGAAAGAATCGTAAGTATACCGAGAAGCGGGGGACGGGACCGGGGACAGGGGTACAGCCCGGTACAGGACAGCTGCACACAGATTTTCTATATACAGGCTATACACACTCCGCCGTCCGCGTAGTGTGGCTCCCGCTCGCTCTGGCTCTGGATCTCGAGAGCTGCTCTGGTGTGCGTGTGTCGCTGCACTTGCGAGAGCTGGCTCGAGCGCAGTACACATTGTACACAAAGTAGTCGTGGTGCCGCCGCCGAGAGCACGTTGCTCGCGAGTCGCACACTTTTCCACAGAGTGGCATAGAGTCCGCTGGGCGGCCCTGTGCTCTCTGCCGCGAGACAGAGACAGAGAGTGTCCTACATCCAGGCAATCCGGAATCATGTCGCAAAGGACCCACTACCGCCATATTACCTTCTCCCTGCACTTGTGCCCGTAGAGAAGGAAAGAAAACACCACGCGACCTGCAGACAAAGAGAGAGAGAGAGGTACGTTACATATCTCTCTTGTCCGGGGACCGCCGCGAGAAAACCTGCAGCACGAGAGACAGACAGAGACAGAGAGAGAGAGAGAGAGAGAGAGAGAGGAGACAACAAGACGAGTCTTGACGGACACGGGACAATAGGCAAGAGAGTGCCACTGCGGAAGTCCGTCCGAGAGGTGTCTTATTGTTTTCTTTCTTTTTTTTTCTTTGGTTTACATATTTCCTTCGCTTCGTTTGGTGTCTGTCATCTCATCCGTGTGGCCCGTGTGTGTATATCTGCGATGGAGTTTCGTCGCTCCGCCGCGACGCTAGTTTAGAGCCGCTCTGATATCGTTGATAGTAGCTAGGGAGCGAGAGAGAGACGGAAAAAATCGCGTCCCAGTGGCTCTATACTCTCTGGGATAAAGTACAACGTTGACACTTTTTTTCTCGCATCGGCCGTCCTTTATATCCTCGGACTCGGTATCTATAACTTGCTGCCCCTTCTCTCCGCACCCTTTCTCGCGCGCGCTCTCTCTCTCTTTCTATAGCCTACGTTCGGTTTCTTTTTTTTTCTTTCGTTGCCTCCTTTCCGTGTGTACACCGTACACATAACTTTCGCGCTGCATGTACATTCGCTGATCTGCGCTCTGTCGCGTTTGTGCGCGTGTGTCTCTCGACTCTCACTCACACTCTCTCTCTCTCTCTCTCTCTCTCTCTTTCTCTCTCTCTGTCTGTCTGTCTGTCTGTCTGTCTGTGTCTGTCTCGAAGAGAGTGCGAATTAAAGAGAAATGTCATCACGGCTGGGCTGCGGGAAAACAAAGAGAGCGACGTGCAGCTAGCTGGCTCACCGTGTGCTTGTCCGAGTGCTCACCTGGTACTTTTTGTTTTTGTTTGTTTTTTTTTTTCTACTCTAGATTCCTTGAGCGAGCCCTTTAACTCGCAGACACTCACACACACATTCCTACTGCGAGAGAACTGTCGCTCCAAGGAAGAGTTGTCGCATCGAGCAAGAGTCAATGAGCAGACCGTGGATCAAGGAGCGCATCGCTGGACAGGCGACAGGAAAATAGTACATCGAGCTAACAACAAACTAACATGATGAAGAGTGCTCTGCCAAAAAAGGAAAGCAAAATGCGCATCAGGGCATTTCCTGTGAGTTCATTACTTGTTACTTTATCTTGGGGTCAAATCTTTCTTTGGTCCATGAAGAAAGATGTTTTATCATCTGGTGCCGTTGAATGTATCTTCTATGACTCAAGCTGAGAACACTTTTTTTTTTGTACGCAGATTTTATATTTGGATTTGAGGAGCTTTCCTTGGATAATAGAATTGCAATTGAATGAGTTCGTCATCTTATTTTTGTTTCATATATGTTACATTTCAGTTGTCAAATGATAAGAAATACATTTTAGGTTAAAGGTTCTTTTTGCCATTTTAAATCTCCTTGGAAACTGTATAACAAAATGTAAAATTCTTGACATTCAAATTTTATACTAAAAAACACAAAAAAATTGGGTTAACATTTCTTGTTAAATTACAAGTTTCAAATGTGACACAATCCATCATTGTACTCTGTATCTTCAACACTGTTAATCTTATCTATTTAGTCATAACTGTCTGGAAACAAAATTAAAATGTACTGTAAGTTAATGTACTTACAGTCCAATGTGTTGAATGTTGGAGTCAGCTGTCAACAAATTTGAGTCTACTATACGTAACATCATTATCCAAAGATCACGATGCCTTATAGTCGGTTTACGGAATCTATGCGAAATAATTCTAGAAGTTTGAGTCATAAAAGTTACAATGTAGGAGTGCCAAAAAACCAATCAACAACTCCTTTTATAATCCCAGAAAGACTTGTGAGAATAATTGTCATAATCAATATTTACTATTCGAATAGTACTTATGTTCTTTTTATTGCAGACGTCTATGGACGAAAGATACGTAGAGAATATATGGGCTCTCTTGAAAAATGCAATCCAAGAGATACAAAAGAAAAACAATTCCAGCCTCAGTTTTGAAGAACTCTATCGTAATGCATACACTATGGTCCTACATAAATATGGTGAACGGCTTTACACAGGATTAAAAGAAGTTATAACACAACATTTAGTGAATAAAGTGCGTAAAGATGTACTGGATTCTCTTTACAATAATTTTCTACAAACCTTAAATCAAGCATGGAATGATCATCAAACCTCCATGGTGATGATAAGAGATATCCTTATGTACATGGATCGAGTTTATGTACAGCAAAACAATGTGGACAATGTATTTAACTTGGGATTAATTATATTTCGTGATCAGGTATATAATTTTATTTTTATTTTTCCAAAATATTAGTTTATTTAAAAAAATTTAATTGTTGAAAAGTCAAATTGATTAGATAGTGTTTGGTTTTACATAATATATTTTGCTTTCAATTTGGTTTAATTATGCATTGTAGCAGATAGCATTGAATTTAAATTTTATTCTTTTTGATAATTCAAATAACACTAATAGTATATAAAAAGACCAAACACATTTTTATGTTCATTAATCTTAATCATTCCTCGCTGTTAATGTATATATTTATAAATTGTAATAATTATTTAATTTGCCATTGCATTTTGTGAACACACTAGTACATTTTAAATTTACTTTATGAAACTAATAAAATTTTCTTTTAGTAAATATACATATTCTAATATAATTTCACTTATCCAACAGTTGAGTAATATTGCACATTATAAGCACATACTTAAATAACCTAATTTAGGTTTTATATTAAAAGTTCGTTGAGTTAAATCACATTAATTGAAAATAATACTATAACACAAAATATTATTTTGTTTATTTTTATTAGTAAACGTTTGAATTATTAACAGGTTGTTAGATATGGATGTATAAGAGACCATCTGCGTGAAACTTTATTAGGAATGGTAGCTCGAGAAAGAAAAGGTGAAATCGTTGATCGAATAGCGATAAAAAATGCATGTCAAATGTTAATGCTATTGGGTATAAACAATCGACAAGTTTATGAAGAAGACTTTGAGCGGCCTTTCTTACAACAAAGTGTAGAATTTTACAAGGTAATTAATTAGTCAATTTTTTGTTGTAATACTATGCATTTATTTATTACATTATAAACAATTGAATTTCTTTTAGATGGAGTCTCAGAAATTTTTAGAAGAAAATAGTGCATCCGTATATATAAAACAAGTTGAAGCCAGGATCACTGAAGAATCAGAAAGAGCTAAGCACAACTTAGATGAGTCCACAGAACCTCGGATAGTTGAAGTTGTCGAAGAGGAGCTAATCAAGAAAAATATGAAAACTATAGTTGAAGTAAGCATCCAATTTTTAACAGTTTAAGTTATTTTAACGTTTTTATGTGTTATTGTTATGTTCTATTTCTTTGCAGATGGAAAACAGTGGTGTTGTCCACATGCTTCAAAATTTGAAGACTGAGGATCTTGGATGCATGTATAAATTATTCTCTCGTGTTACCGATGGTCTTAATACCGTTTGTGGCTGTGTATCACAGTATTTAAGGGAACGAGGACGAGCGTTAGTTCAAGAAGAACAAGAATCTGGCACTAATGCAGTTCAATTTGTGCAAAATTTATTAGACTTAAAGGATCGTTTTGAACATTTTCTCCATTATTCGTTTAGTCATGACAAACAGTTTAAGCAAATGATTGCATCAGACTTTGAATTCTTTTTAAATCTAAATACAAAGAGTCCCGAATACCTTTCACTGTTCATTGATGACAAATTAAAGAAAGGTCTTAAAGGAGTAAGTTTGTTGTTGATTATCTTTTTCTTTAACCCTTTGTGGCTTAGTGGCTATTATAATAGCCACCTCTGTCGTCTAAGATTTTTATGTATAAAAATTTTATTTATAGGTGTATATAAATGATTTTACATTCTTCTATTAGCCAAGAGGTTTCTTTATAATACTAATTAACAAAAATTGATATTCGTAATCAGCGACCCCAAAAACCCCCGAGTAACAATTTTCAGCTTAAAATATTGAACAGAAAAATGTGGGCCACAAAGGGTTAATGAAGTCATATCTAGTGTAACATCAATTTTCAAATGAATCAAATGCAATAATACAGAAGAATTATTATTTTATTTATTTAAGTAAAAAGTAGATTGACTAGAAAAAATTTTTTGTTTAATCTTTTTTAAATAACATTAATTTTTGAAATTTTATTAAGTACTCTACACGGAGAGAATCAAACATCATTGAGAAATGTCTTGTGCATTACTGGTTACGTTAGCGATGAAAATTGTTAAATTTTCGCAAAACACATTACTCATTAATGTCTGCACATCATTGAGTAACGGACATTAATGAGTAATGTGTGTTGCAAAAATTTAACAGTTTTCATGTCCAACATAACCAGTAATGCACAAGACATTACTCAATGATGTTTGATTCTCTCCGTGTAATTTAAAATATAATAATTTCATAATTTAATTCATCCATCATCAGTATAAATTAATACTTATTAAAATTTGATGTTTCATTTGAGCTGATTACGTTTTCGTCATCTTAAAATATTTGTCTTAATATTTATTTAATTCTTTTAAAGATGACAGAACAAGAAATCGAAGGCATTTTGGACAAAACGATGGTACTGTTCAGATTCCTGCAAGAAAAAGATGTGTTCGAAAGATATTATAAACAACACTTGGCCAAGCGACTTTTATTGAACAAATCCGTGTCCGATGACAGTGAGAAGAATATGATATCCAAACTGAAGGTGAGGTTTAACACATAATTCACAGAAATGATTCTCAATAGAGCGATTTTGGCCACTCGTGTCTTTAAATATACAGAGTCAAGGAGCATTCAACGTCGACCTAAATGTCCTGCTTGCTATGAGAACACTGAGTCCCGATCCTGTCAAAGATTCCTTGGGTTTTACATGCTTAATAGAATAAGACACTTGAGTAATATCGTACTCTAAAATTACGTCCGTTACTCAATAGTGTTCTGGAACTCTGCATGAAAAATAAGTCAATAAACGAAAATTTACCATATTTAATAATTTATTGATTTCTGTTTGTTTAGACTGAGTGTGGCTGCCAGTTCACATCGAAATTGGAAGGCATGTTCAAAGACATTACTGTTAGTAATACGATTATGGAGGAATTCAAAGAACATGTACTGGCTAATGCAGTAAGTAAATTTACTTTTAGTAGAATTTAAACTCTGATAAAGTATTTTATTTGTTTGTTTTATTGGATAAACGGGTATAATTACGCTTTTCACATAATAAATAAAGAAAATATGGTTGCGTAGTTTGGTTAATTTACATTAAAATTTTTATAAATCATTGTACTAAAAATTTATGACTTACAAATTAGATTAGGGAAGGTAAATATTTCTTTAACATTTCGTACGTTCAATATAAATAAGTATAGGTTTTAGTTTTTATCAAAATATTGTATTGTATATCACTTCCTATGAAATTAATTATAATTAATTTATAATTGAAAAAAATCTTTAACTTTAGTATCTATGAGGAGTTTTAACATTCGCTGATTAAAATTCGACTATTTAAAAACCCGTGGTAAATGGTTAAAAAGGCTTAAATACAAAAATGTAGATTAGCGAATTTTTAGGGGACTATAAAGACCATTTAGAGGGGTCTAAATCGTGGCAAAATCACGTACAACATACATATTTAAGATATACCTTAAACAATAAGTATTTCGAATAAAAAATGCAATTGTAGACGAAATTTTGTAATTGTTCAATCTTAAAAAAATTCATGTGTAGCAGGAATACAATTTTGAGTAAAATCACCCATACTAAGCAGCCATATATCGAGAGTCCACTGTATATGGTTAAAAAAGACTGGATGAAACGTCTTTGAGGCGAACGTGGTGAATCATAATCGGTATATCATACATTTTTTAGCATATGGTGGTATTAAAGGTCAATAAAAGTCCCAGTCTTTTCTCTTTAAAAATTTGGCGTTGGACCACAAATACGTCTCTTAAAATTTATTTTAATGTTTGGTAATTTCATCCTTTGGTCGTTAGACGAAAGCCAAATTTCGGCGTTCACTACCAACTTAAATTTATGATTTATCACCTTTTCATCATTTAAATACAAGTTCCATCAGGTGTCATTCTGACGAACCGACCGGATAGACGGAGGTAAAACGCATTCTTATAATTCTGAAGTAATACTTTAAAACTTTCACCATTCATAATTTTACATAATTTTATTGTTTTTATGGCTTGATCTTTCAATTTATTCCTGAATTCATTAAGACGTCCAACACCAATGTGGATCAGCTGAATTGAGTGAATAGAATTTTCTTAGCTCAAAAGCCTACTATATATAACAAGTCAAACAAATTGTTAAATACTCACTATTGAATAAATTACAGATTAAAAATGTTTGTTAATTTACGTAATTGGCACAGTAAACAATAGTAGCAAATCAGTAAGCTATTAGAGCTGTGTAAAAAGCGCTCAGCGCGTTCCTCAAGATTATGTAGCATTAAAAAACACGAAACTTAACATCTTTATAGTTTTTGGCTCGTAGACTTATTTGAGAAAAAAATTCAAAAAGATTTCTTATCTGTATGAGTTTTACTATGGCTAGTACCTCAACCAAGTTCTTCTGTTTTAAGTTTTTTAACTCCATTTTTTAAAATTCTTTAAACTTTACTTTGTAAAAAAGTATGAAATGTTTATTCAGAAAACATAAATATGCTACTGGTCATAGCCAATAGTTTCTAGGCAACCCTTAAAACATTTCAGATTGATTGGTTGAATAGTTTCTGCGATATTGTGACCTCCACCTCGCCCGTATTTTTCATTATAGTTATACGTCTAAAATTTACATAGTAACATCAAACTCGAGCGTGATTTTGTAATTAGATTTCCATTATTCATTTCCAAATTATGATTTTTTCTAATTTATACTTTTGTCTATAGATAGAGAAAGAAAAATAACTCATCAGAAAATTTGAATTAATATTTTTAACTGCTCAAAACTTTTAATTTTTCAAAAATCCAATAATACAGAAATGTAAATAGCTATAACTAAGCTAAGGGCTTGGCGCGTGGAGCGCACAGGGCGATACCCGCTTAGTATATATATATATAGATATACAGCATTTGTGCTCAGAGAACTCGAAATTAGACCCTAAAACGGTGGAACTTTTAGAATTCGTAAAAATGATCTAAGACAAAAAAAACGAGAAAATTTAGTTAAAGCATTACAGAACCATGCGATTGAACTTCAAAAAGCAAAAAAAAAATGATCAGTTAAAGTTTTGGTGAAATTTTTAAAAGAAGATAAAAATTTTTAAAGTCTCATCCAAACTTTTATGGAACATTCTTTTTTTGCTTTTTGAGGTTTAATTATAACTCATAATAATTTATTTTCAACTTATAGACTCAATAAATTCCAAATATTTCTTCCATTTTAAAGCTATAACTTTTTATACCAATTTTTTTTCAACAAAACCAAAGCTTTAATAACTTATTTTTACGTTATATTAGAGAAATACCATACCTAGTTAAAAGCTAAAAAATTGAATTTAAAATAGGTTTTGTAGATAAAAAACGCACGGAGTAAAATCCCTAAGTAGCTTCATTTAAAGTTTGAATTTCGGGCTGTAACTTTGAGGATATATTCTTCAGATGCATAGGTATCTATTAAAGAAAAAAGAAAAATCAATTTTTTGAAACGTCTTTACGAGAATCTCCCCGTAACTGATTTTTCGTTTTATTATTCTATATTCCTATGAATAATGTTCCTGTTAATTTTACAATTATGAATTAAACGCAATATTACTTTTTTAAAAATCTGTATAATATTTAAGTTAAAAATTGTTTTGAATCAACTATTTAAATTCTAGGATACCTAGTTTAAATTAATATTATTTAAAAGATAGTAAAGTTTATTTATTTACATTTATTTTGCTTAAAATTCGTAGATGACATTGAGTGGTGTGGATTTAAGTGTACGAGTTTTGACAACTGGGTTTTGGCCCACCCAAGCTGCAACTCCTAAATGCAGTATGCCTTCCGCACCTCGTGATGCCTTTGATGCCTTTCGCCGCTTTTACCTTGGTAAACACAGTGGTCGTCAGCTAACTTTACAGCCACAATTAGGTACGTTAAACATTAAAATTTTAATGTCTTTAATTTACTACTATATTTTATACTATATGATCATATCCTCAAAATCAAAGTTCCTCAAACATAAATTTTGATAACATTTGAATCTATCTTACTCGATTTCTTGTAAAAACACACACTTGTACTTTACAGAAAGACAAGTTCTTTTCTATTTTATACCTGAATCTAACAGTATTCACGAAACATATGAACCAAACTGAATGTGCACACATTTTACAGATTTAAATGACTTGTGGACATTATTGATAGCGACACACAATTAGCGATTTTCTTATTACATTATAAGCTCTTAACATAATGGTTTTCAGAGAATCTTGTTATAACAAATTATTTTAATAAAACAAAGTTTAAAATACGTAACTTAATTTTTTTAGAGTGTTTAAAAGTCAAGTGCAAGTAGTAAAAGTAATATAAGTGTTTGTACCACTGCAATTACTATTTGAGGATTATTTCATATATAATAAAAGTTTATAAATATAAGACAATTATAAATAAGTAAAACTTATTCACAGGTTCAGCAGATTTAAATGCCATTTTCTATGGGCCACGGAGGGAAGAGGGTCTTGCAGATTGTTCATCGACTTCTCAAGGATTCGGAAATAATGGTAGCAGCCCTCACAGTAGTGGAACTATCACAGCACGAAAACACATTATTCAAGTATCCACTTATCAAATGTGCGTCCTCATGCTGTTCAATAACAGAGAAAAGTTAACGTATGAAGAGATACAAAATGAAACAGATATTCCTGAAAGAGATTTAATAAGAGCACTACAATCATTGGCAATGGGAAAAGCAACACAGCGAGTATTGTTGAAATATCCACGAACGAAGGAAATTGAACCCTCGCATTCTTTCTGTGTAAATGACAACTTTAGCAGCAAACTTCATAGGTAAGATCACGTTAAGTTACACAAAATTGTTGTTAAATTTCAAAATTTTTCATCTCTTATTTCATGCAAGAGTAAGTGCAAGTGCATGCAGTGCATGCTTTTTTCATGTTGTATGCCTAATAACTTCATGATTATATTAGGTCTAGTGTTGAAAAATATTATTTATAGCACACTAACCTCAAAATGCCAACTTTATTGTCGATTTTGAGGTTGTTGTGCTATAAAATATCGTATGAGACAGTGTCATAATATACTATTTTAATAATATAAAAATATTTCAATTTCTAAGATTGATACATGCTCCAATAAATTGCTCTATTCTAATATCTAGAGGAAATTGAATTAGTACTAATATTAATCAAATAAGGAGAAAAGACATGGTGAAATAAGTACTTTGCAAGAGAAATAAAATAAACGTTCTTTTTTTTCGCTGAGGTTCATGACAATTTTTTCTTTTTCTAAATTTTAAAAATGCATTTTTTTTAAATTATTCATATGTACCTATTATGATTTTTACTACAATAGCCTTCTAGGTACTTAAAATAACTTTTTTTTTATTATCGATGCATAACTTCTAAATAATTGAGCATCATCACGTAGATAATACATTTTTATATTTATTTTTCCAGAGTAAAAATTCAAACTGTGGCAGCAAAAGGTGAATGCGAACCTGAAAGGAAAGAAACTAGGAACAAAGTTGATGAAGATAGAAAACATGAAATAGAGGCTGCCATAGTTCGTATAATGAAAGCCCGTAAACGAATGGCAGTAAGTTTTTCAGCTACAGTTTTCAATTGTTTATTTCTGTTATCGGTGATTTGTAACATAAATATTTTTTTAGCACAATATACTCGTAGCCGAAGTAACAGATCAACTGCGAGTGCGATTTTTACCCTCACCAGTTATTATTAAAAAGCGCATAGAAGGTTTAATTGAACGAGAATATTTAGCACGTACGCCAGAAGACAGGTTTGTGAATATTGTACATACAAAAATTAATATTTATTATTGTATTTTCTAAATTTCTTTAATAAAATTTTTTATTTTCAGAAAAGTCTATACGTACGTCGCATAATCCTAATAAGAAGGATTTGTACAAACATGTAAGTGTAATATACAAGAAATAATGTAATTCAGATTTTAAATATAGCTCTTGACTATTGAGAATAAGAAAATAACGCTTGTGTAATTTTTGCAAAACAGTGTATTTTTTTCAGAAACTACCGGGTTTGGATCTTAGTAACCCAGATCTTCATGAAGCGTTATTATAAGTTTTAAGAATAAAAAAAGAAAACACTGTCAGTAAAATTGATTATAATAATGAATTTAAATTATTCGAAACTTGACAAATGTACTTTTGACCATCCTTGTTCTCTCCTTTACTGGTAACGATTTGATTGATTCATATTGTTATTGGTACATTCAGTAGAAATAGGATAGGACTTTGTAAAGGTTTTGATTAAATTTTTTTTTTAAAATAAAAGTTTATGATAAGTACTTATTCAGCCAATTCAACATAATTATCAAGATCAGACATTCGTTTATATTTCTTAAAAATAAGTCACAATTATTTTTTACTTTTGTAATAATTAAATCAAGTGTAACAAAGTAATTTCTGGAAAAAGAATCGTAAATGAAAATATTGTCTATTTAAAGTTTATTCAGAGTCATTTACAGATAATATAATAAATTTTCTAATATAAAAAAAAATTATCACAGAATGTCAAATTTATAATGCGTTACTGAGACATGCACATATTTTGTGTAAGGAAGTATTATTTTTAAATTCACATGTTTAGTTTACTATTACTGTAAATCAATCATATGAACATAGGTAAAAATTCTAATGTGATCTGTTGTGAGGTTTTTATGCTGCTTACAGGACAGGAATTATATTTACCCAATCAGAATATGTATGACTTTTATAAAAAAAAAAAAAAAAAAAAAAAAAAAAATATGTATTTATATATACATATGTATTTATATATACATATACATATATATATATATATATATATATATATATATATATATATATATATATATATATATATATATATATATATATATATATATATATATATATATATATATATATATATATATATGAATATATATGTGTGTGTGTGTGTGTACTGTCATTGTTACTTTTGTTTAAATAATTTCGTATATTATTAAAGCGTTTCAAGATTTAAAAAATAAATTGAATGAATATACCATATCTTTATTCTAATCCATACTTCAATCACAATCAAAAGCTCTAATTAAGTGCAAGTTTTTATTAAAAGAAAGAAATGAAAAATTACTCGGGAGCAGCGACACTAACGTAATACAAAAAAACCTCGCAAATACTCTGAAAAAATTTCCACGATTATACTCCGTTCAGCGAGATGCAGCCGATCTACACAATCCTTATCTACATGACAGTTCAAAATCCAAGGCCCCTCGATCCAGCTCAACTGAATAGAAACTTTCAACGATAAAGCCTGTTGTTTCGTATCAATCGCGGGTGCCGGCTCATCACGAACAAACAAGCCAAGCCAAGCCATCCCATCAGCAGCAGCAGCGAAGCTTATATTCCCGGCGCGCATCGAACCCAAGATAACGTCTCGACGAATCCTCTCCCCAGACCCATACCATACTCAACTTTTGCTGCCTTTCTCGTCGAGACAAGAAAAAAGAAAGAAAAAAGCTCAAAGTGGGGAAAAGAGACCACTTAGTCACTCGCGCGCGAGCGAGAAAGAGGACAGCGCAGCCAAGAATCTCGTCTCTCTGCCCATTTCTATCATCATCGTCGTCATTGTCGTTAACCGCAGTGCATCTCGTTCGGTGCGCCTTGTCTGTTGCCACTTGTGCCACGTCTCGCGCGCTCCGCGACAGCTCCGATTTTCGTACGACAGCGTGCAGCCGCGCCGCGAGGAGGAGGAGGAGGGAAAGAAATCTGAATAAAAAAGAACGAGGCGGCGCTTCCTCAGCCTCTGCCACAGAAGAGAGGTTGGAAAGTTCAAGCGACACGACTTAACTTCCACACACGCGCGCGCGCAAAGCGTTTCGTTTCGCTATACATGCACAGGGTGTAGTAAAACGGGCGGCCGGTGAGAAAGTATAACACACTAGTGTGCGTCTGCGTATATATCCTTTCTCTCTCTCTGTCTCTCGCTCGCTCGCTCGCTCGCTCGCTCGTTATGGCCGTTCCCCTCCAGTTCTGCAGTCGGTCGGGCGTCGCGGGTTTCGTTCGTGGCGCACCTCGGTTCCATCACCACTTGGCTCGGGGCATCGTCGCTTCGCCGTCCTCGTCGTCCTCCTCCTCGGATCTTCGCCGTTCTTCTCGCTTTGACTTTGCTGCCAGCAGTCGCCAGTCGCCGGCCGCTCCCATCGCTTATTTCTTCCTCGACGTCAGGCACTACAGTGCATCTTCTGCTACCATGGCGAAAATAAAGGTAACGATCAGACAGCTCGTATTACTTCATTTGTGATATACAATTAGGTGTGGGTTTTTTGTTTTTTATTTAGTTTGTTCTTCGCGCAGATGTAGAGCTTTTGAGGGGGAAACAAAAGGAACGTGTCAACAGTGCAGGCACTGTGCCGATAGTCGTATATTTTTTTCAAATGTTTCGATCACTCATTTAAATGCCTTTTAAATGTTTAGAACGGGTTTCTTTTTGCATTTACAATTTAAATTCATATTGATTAGAGAATGAATGAGGTTTGCGAATGTGTCGGAAATATACGGGAAGGGACTGTCAGCCGGCTGAATTCTTCGTAACTTTCGCGCATATAGCTTGGTAAGTACATATACGACTCCGAAATCGAGGACGCGATGTTTTTTTTTCTTTCTTCGGTCTTGTGTGTCCACGTATGCGATGGACTTTCGAGGTGTATAATACTTTGAGTAGTTTTGGGTTCATTGACTGAATATAAGGTGGGGGTAAAGAGATCGTCGCTTTATACAGATATACACTAATATACATAGGTGGTGCATTACCTATACTATGCGTTCGATATTTTATCTGCGACGGGCGTCTCTTTAGAATACTTACGTGACCGGACGCGCGCGCCGGCTTTATGCATATAACTTGTTTGCTTGGGAATCGGATAATTGATATTCAGCAGCATGATTTGCAATAAGCTGACGTTTTATCTACCGATGTGCATTACCTTCCTTCTCGCTTTTCTAATGACAGAATTATTACAGCTCGTTATCTTCAAGTAAATGTGTGTCAATCAATTTATTGCTCCGATTTCGTAGCCGATGTTTTGAATGTGTGCATGACTTTGGGCGTATCACCAGAGATTAGTCTCTGGTGTCACTTTTGGCTCCTAGTGATTTGCACGCAGATTTATGAAATGAAATACATTTGTTTGTAATTTTTAATTCTAATTTTAGTTCAGTTTAACGATATTCGCATTTTATGTAAAAAAATTATACGTTTATTTTAGTTAAGTCATTTGCGACCAAGGTCATAGGTGCTTATCAATAAATTATTTTATCAAAACTTAGATTCAGAGATTAAATGTTTCCTGCAGTGTACATGAGAAAGTTAATTAAATCAATCCAATGACGCTTGTTTTAATAAATTATTATAATATATTGAAACATATAAAATGCATTTTATAATATATTTATTTATTTATGTTTTAGCGTAATTTAAAAAAATTAGAAAATAAGGATTTTTTAATTAGCAACATGCATTTTTAACACAAATTTTGTAATAGAGTAGAATTGGGGTAAAATGAGACACGGGATATAATGAGATAGTTGCAATAACTATTGTTTGAAGTCGCACCACCTTTCTGGCTGCTATTTAATTTATTCTTATATGGTTTACGAAGTAATTTACACCTTATATTTAGGTATAACGTGTAGCTTGAAACTCACGTCAAAAATGAATAACGAAGTGAAGCGAATTTTTGAGCGATTCTCTAAGATATGAAGTTCAAGAAATTAGTTTTTTTTTAAATCTGTTAGCAATTATATGTGTTTTATTTACTGTCGAAATCAGAATAGGCTGTTTTTTTAGCTTATTGGTTAACTTTATTTTCCTTTTTGTAAAATTTAATTTGAACGAGCTTAAACTAAGTTATAGTACAAACAGTAAGTATGTGTCTCGTTATACCCAAACGTTTTTAAAAACCGCTATTTTCGGGGTAAAAAGTAAATTATGATTTTGTTAAATAATGCTCTTATAAAAATACCGGAATCCATTTCATTTTACTGTCTCGTTATATCCCAGTCTACCTTATAATTAAAGGTCTGTATTGCGAGTAGAAATAAGTAAAACTAAATAAGCTAACAATTTGTATTAATTATTAGATAACTAGTAAGGAAAAATCATAAATAATTGTTTATGACAATTATTTGTCATAAGTATTGTTTTCATTAAAATTATTATTTTAAAATATTGGTTTTAAAATCTAATTTTGTATTTGTTTATAGGCTGGACCTGTTGTGGACATCCTTGGAGATGAGATGACACGTATAATCTGGGACCTTATTAAGGAAAAATTGATATTCCCATACCTGGACATTGAAGTCCACACGTATGACCTCGGCATGGAGAATAGAGACGCCACAGACGACAAAGTAACCACAGATTGCGCAGAGGCGATCAAGAAGTACAATGTCGGTATCAAATGCGCGACCATCACACCCGACGAGAAGAGAGTCGAGGAATTCAAGCTGAAGAAAATGTGGAAGAGTCCCAACGGCACGATCCGCAACATCTTGGGCGGCACCGTCTTCCGCGAAGCCATAATCTGCAAGAACATCCCTCGCCTCGTTAGCGGCTGGGAGAAGCCAATCATCATCGGCAGACACGCCCACGCCGACCAGTACAAGGCCGTGGACTTCATCGTCCCCGGGCCCGGCAAGCTCGAGATCAGCTGGACCAGTCCGAGTGGCGAGAAGATCCAGCACACCGTGAACGACTTCAAGGGGCCGGGCATCGCCCAGGCTCAATTCAACACAGACGAGAGCATCCGCGCCTTCGCCCACAGCTCGTTCCAGTTCGCTTTGGCCCGGGAGTACCCGCTCTACCTCTCGACCAAGAACACGATCCTCAAGCAGTACGACGGCCGCTTCAAGAACATCTTCCAGGAGATCTACGAGGCCGAGTACAAGGACAAGTTCGAGGCGGCGAACGTCTGGTACGAGCACCGGCTGATCGACGACATGGTGGCCTACGCGATGAAGTCGAGCGGCGGCTACGTCTGGGCCTGCAAGAACTACGACGGCGACGTGCAGTCGGACTCGGTCGCCCAGGGCTACGGCTCCCTCGGCCTCATGACCTCGGTCCTCATCTGTCCGGACGGGCGCACCGTCGAGGCCGAGGCAGCCCACGGCACCGTCACCCGCCACTACCGCATGCACCAGCAGGGCAAGGAGACCTCGACCAATCCCATAGCCTCGATCTTCGCCTGGACCCAGGGCCTGCTGCACCGGGCCAAGCTCGACGACAACGAGCCCCTCAGGAAGTTCGCCGACAGCCTCGAGAAGGTCTGCGTCAGCACCATCGAGGCCGGCTTCATGACTAAGGACCTCGCCCTCTGCATCAAGAAGGCCGACGACGTCAAGAGGAGCGACTACCTCAACACCTTCGAGTTCCTCGACAAGCTGGCCGAGAACCTCGAGAAGAGCCTGGCCAAAGCGTGACTCTGTCGAGCGGAGAGCGCCGAGTTCCTTGGGCTGCGAGCCAAGTATTGAGCATGCCTTGTGGTGTACGATGCAGGCGACGCGCAGCGTGCAGGTGAAAGAGGTGAAAGGGAGATATTTCAGAGAAAATGCCTAACTTATGAATACCGTGGCGCCGAGAGGAGAGGCGGAAAAGAAAAAAAGCTTTGCAACCAGCAACGCCTGATGAATATCAAGACTACGAGTGCATTTATGAAATAATTAAGTTGTACGTGCTTTATACTGTAGATATGTGCAAGCAAATTTGTCATACCGAAATTTTCAAATACAATTTTTTTTTCTTTTTTAACTATTCTGGGTGTGTTGATCTGTTTTTCCTGATGCGATTGCCTTATCCTATTATTAGATGTGCACGTCATTACCATTGCACGATAATGAGTACACAAGATAAGTGATTTAGCGTTGAGAAACTATTAGGCAATATTCTCGCGTATTTTTTTAACATTCTGATATTATGCATGTCAATGTCCTAATCACAATTCCTAATCAGAAACATCATGTTTTTTAGCAATGTTCTTCTGCAACAGTAAAGTGGTGAATACGATTTACACAAGGTAAAAATATATCGATATTTGAATACGTAAGGAATATTATGCGGACCATATTTGCTAAAAATACAGATTTATATTATGTTACGTATCTATTATGTGCTATACTGTAGAATTTGTGCAATAATTTTGGTATAAAGATTTTTATTTCTGATTTTCCATGAAAATTTTAAACAGTTACAGGACGAAGAATATAAATTTGAAATTTCGATTAGTGCATTTAAATATTCTAGTACCTATTGAAAAGCAGTGAGCTGTTAATTTGAAATTTACTCGAACGCTTTGTGCTTTTAAAACGAAATGAATATTACCAGAGTTAATAAGATTGACTTTTATTACCATAGATCAGGGTGACTGCCACAAAATACCACAGGTTGTTTACATTATTAATTATGGAATTATTATTATTATTATTATTGTTTATACTTATATAATTATAATAATAAAGAAGAGAAATAATAATGAATAATAATAATTTTTTACAAATGTTTACAAATGCGAAATTGAAATAGAAATAATGAATAATGAAATAATTCTACGTCACGATGAGGAATTTGATTAGAATCAAAAACGTCACGCCCACTGGCCTAATTTTGGAGGAGTATGAGCATAATCAATTAAAAGAAAGAATGAACAATCAAACAAAATAATTGAGAGGATGGATGGAATAACGGTCTAACTAAAAAAATGTCGTTTTGAGAAAAACAAGAAAAACGTGAGGATCTTATTAAAAGTTGATTTACATTCTTGTAGTTTAACAGTTTTTTAGAATATAATTTCATAAAAAAATACTAATACTTAAAATATAAGCTGAAAAATAAAAAAAATGAAATTTTTGAGTTATTTATGCCGTTCTTCCATATATCAAGTCTGTTTTTGAGGTTTTAAAAATTTTATTCATACAGAATCTGTGTTAACAAAGGGTGCTATAACTTTATAGTATATCGTGAGAAACATTCCGTTATTTTTGAGAATTTTTTGTTTGTATTTTATTTACATTTTTGTTATTCTTTTGTGTAACCGTTCAGTATTTATTTTGTTGGTAACTTTTACATTTCCATCAGCTCATGACTTAATATTTTTCGCTTCTGTTTGAACATTTATTTTCCTTTTCCTTTTAGCACTTTGTCTAGTCGTAGTTTTTACTGCATTTTCAGTGACAACAGATTAAATATTTTTCGTATTTCTTCGAACGTATTATGGTTCCGTTTCTTTGTTGACAGTGTGTTCAGCGATAGATTTTGTAGAATTTTCAGCGGCTTATAATTCGATAAGTACTCTTTGCATGTCTTGATTTTTGAAGACAAATTTCTTACAGGAAGTGGAGATGCATCCTTAAATATATGTTTTTGCCATAGTTGCACTTCAACACGCTAACATATTTTATTAACAGCACTAATATATATATATACTATATAAGTAGATGCATGCCGGTTCAGGTAAGACGTCTGGGTGCATGTAACTTTTCCCAACTTTGCTATAAACATTGTTAAAGACTTCCAAAACTTTGCTTAACTAGAGCCAATGCAGAGAATACATATCTGCATAGTTAGACAAAGTTTTGACAATATTCAGCAAAACTGTAGGTAATGTTTGACAAAAAAAGTTGAATTAAGGGGTTACATCTACCAGAAACTTTTGGAAAAATCTTTTTTTTCTCTTGCTTAAAACACGTACTATGATCCTAGAAAAAATATTCCATCGTTATTTTGGATTGACAAAATTTCTTTAATAACGCTCATGAAACAGGCCCGCTTTATACCATACTTGTAAAGCGAATGGAAAATTGAGCATTTCGAGCATTTTCGAATAGCGCTCCGCTTCTCGAAAACGCCTTACATGTATAAAAAAGGGCCCATTCATGCACTAATTACAAAAATTTTGTGTGTAACAAGGGGAGAAAGGACTTTTTCAGACTCGGATGATGATTTGAGCACTCGTGTTAGTTTCCGAGACTTCCACTCGTGCTCAATCACCATCCTCGCTTAGAAAAAGTAAATTTCCCCCCTAATAGTTGCACAATGTACTATTTTAGCTTCTAGACTTATAATTTCTGAAAAAGCGTTTACCTGGCGCGCAGTCTTTTGAAGTGATTTGGCTTCGTACGATGCCAGAACGACCGTTAAACTGATGCTAGACGCAAAGCAGTTATCTAAACTGAAAGAACTTTTAGAATGGGACACTATTAAATGTTTTAACTGTCGCACGTCTGATTCAGTATAACTAACCCTACACATAACCAAAAATTGGATTATAAATCACCACAATGTTAATATAGAACTTCAATTATAGTTTGTCCTGTAATATTTCTAAAATGGTAGCGCTATATTCACATTATAGTAGTGAGAGTGCTCAAAGACGTATCGAACACCATCGTGAACGCGTGGCGCCCCAACGATTGGCACGTCAGACGTCAATCCTTCGAGCCAGGGCGCTCAAGGATCGTATATTTTCGGCTTGTATTATTGTTTTCTATAGAAAACAATACACGTATATTTATTAAAAATAACAAATACCATACCGTATACATTGTAAATTTATATAAAAAAATTAAAATTAGGGCTAATTGGAAATCAAAATCTCGGTTTAGGTTTTCGATTTCTGTTTAGCCCTAATTTTAATATTGAATGAAATATGTAGAATGTTAATTTAGTTTTACAAAAATTAAACTACGTATAAACATACAAGATTTAATAATAGAAACAACTATAACTCCATAATTAGGCCTTCAACCTCGTACCCATTGCTTTCGAGATAATCATAAAAATTCAAACAAATTTATCCTAATAATTAAGCCTTAAATTCGAACTTATCGCCTTCAAGACAATCATTTTGCAACAATATAAATGTATATAATTTTAACGATATTCTAACCCAGGTAAAAATGACTTCATGTAAGATCATCATATATACTTATAGAATATATATAACCATATATGTAAATAATAATCCATGTATGAGCATAAAAGAATTATGGTAACATACAAGCATATATGAACGTTTATGATCATGTATGCCCATATAGGACTTCATATTATTATAGAAAATAAAAAAATAATTTCTTTTTAGGAAGAGAATTACAACTATTTTGCTGCTAGCTGTGGAGCGCCTCCAAAACTAGATTTGATTCATAAACTAAAAAAAATTATTTTGTACAGTTTAATATATTATACATAGTAAAACCGCAAAACAGATTTTTTGTATCTTGTAACTATAATAAAACTTTTAAAAATGCGTAAAAAAGAAGCATTTTTTTGTCCTTTCAAGTAGATGTAACCCCTTAAAAATTTTACATGTAGTTGATTTCGGAAAAGTTAAACAAAGTTGGCCTAACTTGGTTTAACTTTGCTAAAATAATCCAAAATTTCTTTATCTTTGCGAAACTTTTTGCAACTTTCCTTAATTTTTGTAAAGTTTTCCAATCTTTGCTTATGAAAGACTACTAAAACAACGCCTAATTTTGCCTCAGCTTGCCAATACTTTGCCTAACTTTGTAGATAGTACTATTGATAAAATCTTTTTATGACCATTTGAACGAAAATGGACACTTTTTTCCCTGAAAAGCGAGACCAAAATTACATTTTTTGCGCGATAAAATGATTAGCTGAAAAAAGTTACTTTTTTCCCGCAAATGCTGGAGAAAAGTAATTGTTTTCCCGCATATGTGGAAAAAAGTGACTTCACCAGAAACTAATCCAAATTCCTTTATTTCTTCAAGTTCTACCAATAATCCTGATTTTCGATGATCTTTTAACAATGTTGTCTTTTAACAGTCCATTAGTCCCGTTTTCCAAGTCAAAAAGTGGCTACAGTTGAGATGGACATAAAGTACTATATGTAACTCGAGAAAAAAGTCGATTTTTCCCTCGCCCAAGTCGATACTCGCTCACGGGAAAAATATTCGACTTTTTGCCCTTGTTACATAATGTACTATTCCATTATTGAAGGAGTACTAGAAAACTAAGAAAACAATTAAAACACACACACACACATACACACATACACGCTATAAATATATTTAAAAATAGGTCGTAAAAAGTTTTCGTATGATAGATTATATACGTTTTTTAACAAAATTACTAAAAGGCATTTATTTTTCGAGCGGATTGAAGTAAAAATTAATGATCTATACTAAGTTATAAGCCTGTTCTTCTGATCCAAGTTTGGATTATTTTAGTGGAAAACGGAAAATTTCCCTGAGCCTATTAAATGTCTAGTTAATAAAATAGTCATTCTCCCATGTATTTAGTACACAGCTACCACCAATAGACCACCAATAGACTTACAAGGCGAATACCGTTCTATTGATTTTTCGCTCTTGTAATATATAGGAATCTACTTTACTGGTGACTGCGAATACTGGATTTTACAAACTCGCCTTACGCCTACCGTCAGCTAACGCCGACAGTGGCTACTTCGACAACTATAATTATTTCCTGCGCCGTCGCTCATATGTTTTCGCGGATAAAGAAATTCCTTTGTGTTGTTTCGCGTGCATGATAAACAAGAGACAATCGTCATGTGACCGTAAAGGCACTTCATCAACGCTGCGACACAGCGACGCGGCGCCGCTTTTTACAAACGGTGCGTGCACTCGTTACATTAGCCGGCGCGCGCGTGGAAATAATTTAGTATTTTGACCTTTGCCTTTTCTTTTTCGAAATTGACTGTACACAGTTTTCTTTTCAATACGCCATTTGCCAAATGAAACAGAGCTTATCACGTGAACTACGTCAAAGGTGTTGAAAACTCGTGGGTGTTCCCATGCTTCGTAATATCCTAATACATTTGCCGCGACGAGCCGAGTTCTATAGCGCGCGGCTGCCTATATAACACGCCTCGACAAAAATTATAACTGAAAGAGAAAAACGCGAAGGACAGCAGAAGATAGGCAAATGCAAAAATGATAAAGTGGACAGGGCAGTACGCGTCGAATAACTAAAAGTCTTCATCAGTTCTGCGGTGATAATTCTTTGGGCAGTGAGGGTTTTTTTTGTTAAAAGTGCGCCAATTTCAGGGGTAAGACAGGTTGAGGATTTTCGGTGAGTTTTTCTTGTAATAACGTTTCTATTACTTTGGACATGCGTGTATTTGTTTTTAATTGTGACTGCGTATAATTGATTTTACGTACCTTTCAACGAGCTGCATAAACTTATTTTTACGCTCATTTACAATTTAATATCGTGTCTAGACATGTTTTGTATGCTCAAAGTTATTATTTACATGTACAAAAATGGCCTTGTACCTACTCTTTTATCTTTATATTTTACTGTAAAACTATATAACATCCTTTAATGTATAAAACAAACTAATAGCATTTTAAGAGGACTTTAATAAGACACTATTAAACATTGAAAAAAATAATAAATTATTAAGTGGATATTAGTGTCTTAACAATTTACGCTATTCTACCGTAAATAAACAAAGATTGAAGTGATTCTGCATATCCATTTGAAAAAATAGTGTCGCTGGGCGTTCTGTAAACCGTTTCACTTACTAAATGTTATTATCTTTGATATAAGTACATGGCACTAACCAAAAAAAAGGAATAAATAAATAATTGACAAAATAGTAGCATTTTAAAATATTCAATCTGAACAGTAGCAAATTTCTTCTTTAAAATCCGCTATTTTATCAATTTTGATTTATTTTTTTTTCTGTTTAGCAAGACACACTCATAATAAACATACTAAATTTTGTATTTTTAATTTAAATCAACGTATGTATAACGCAAAATTCGAGGTATAATTAGTTTATAAATTGTTTTCGAAAACAAAAATCGTTAAAGTGATTACTTTAATGAACACGACTGTTCAAACGATAGTACCCCTTTAATCTAAGCTATTTTAAATTTTTTTACTTAAAGAAGGTACAATTCAATTTAATTTGAAACCCGTAGAATTCATTTATCTCTAGATTATACAGGGTGGTGGCATACCGTCACGGACCCAGTTCCTGATCAGTACCCAGTTCCTGATCATTTGGTTACATTTATTACTATTTTGACTTTAATGTATATAAAATTTGTTTTAAAAAAATAATTAGTAATATTTAACTATTTCGTAGTCATATAAAAGAACTTTAAAAGTTACTAGTAAAATATATTTTTAAGATAAAAAATTTTAAAGTTGGACGTTGTTAGCAACGTCATGATTGACACCATCTTACTGCAGTTGACTACAAGTGAGCATGCAAAGAAATTTACATCATTTCTTTAAAATTTTGTTATAGATTGTAGAAAAACTTATGTAATTAAGTTATTCAACAGTTTAGTCGTATAAATCACTTAAAACATTCATATAAAATATTATTGATATTTGTAAATACGTGTGATTAGAAATAGGGTCCAAATTCTTATCGTTTACCCAATTCCTGATCAGTACTAATAACATGTTTTATGTGTGTTTAAAAATTCTAAAATACACAAATATTTGTAATAACAATTCTATAAGTGGGGCCTGCGGCGGCTCAGTCGGTAGAGTGTCGGATTCCCACGCCGGTGACCCGGGTTCGAATCCTAGTCTCTGCCGATTGATACAGGCACCTCTGTAAAAATTACATGTGCTTTGTTTACAAACACACCGCATCCCCCCGTCGTCGATTAGCACCACATGGGAGCACAAACATGGCGACGTTAATTAAAAAAAAAAAAATTCTATAAGTAGTTTTAATCCATGCGTAAATAATTTATCATGTAAAAGTCGCAGAAAACGTGACAATAAATCACAACACTATGTGCATTTTATAGGTTATAATATATGCTCGCACGTGAGTCTATATCGTGCAGTAGACAGAGTACCTTTTTACCTCGCCTAAGTTTCACATTTATAATCACACAACCAAAAAATGTTATATTTTAGTATATCTACTGTATTAGTATTGCTTAATAAGTTTTTGTTTATCATATAAAATACTTATGCGTCAATAATATTTGTGATCAGGAATTGGGTCTTGATATGATCAGAAACTACTCCCATACAAACCTCAAGTGATCAGGAATTGCACCCACAGCTTTTTTTCTTTGCGTCTTTATATTTAACTTAATTTTGATTATTTATGTATTTTTTCAATTTTATATTAAAGATTAACAGTTACGTTTATTATTAGAAAATTCATTTTCCATGAATACCTCATCTTTACGCTTTGACATAACAAATAACGTGACGACGTGCCTTAACTGATCAGGAACTGGGTCCTTGACGGTATCCGTGAACTGTGATATATATTTGCGACTTCTAGACATAACTATTTAAGATCAATTTTAAAATATTGAGATATATAGATTATGAAAAAAGGAAAGTAAAAGATACATTTTTGCAACTTTTTACTTTTCATATGAAAGTATAACATGCATAGATACCAAAATCACTAAAAAATCCATTTTTTAAGAAGTGGACTTAAGTGGTTATTCCGGGAAGCCACAGATATTAATATTTACTGATTTTGCTTTACTCATATTGAGAAGAAACATATAATATATATTACATATAAATTGAAAGTCTCAAATCAGTTGTCCGATAAAAATTGTTCTCAAAGCTGCACAATAAGTGAAAATTTTGGTTAAGAATCGGGTTTTGTAGTACATGGACCTGTCTACAACCAGCCTGTTTATGGAGATCAATAAGTTTTACCCAGCAATATCTTGCTCTTTTTATGTTGCGACATCCATGATTTGGATAAAGAATATAAGCTGACGCTTCATTTATTTCGAAATTTTCAACAAAAATTGAAATATAAAGAAGTTATAGTCTAAATAAGTTCGCTTGAACCGGCGTCCAAAACTGTGTACTAGCACATTTCAGGTCTCTCGAAAAACACTAGTCCTTGTCAGGAATCTCCTACAAAAATTTACAATTTTCAGAATTTGAGACAAAAACTATAATTTTCTTAGAGGATCTAAGAAAGTGTTGAAAGACGACTTTAAAAAGAACTAGGTGTTTTTGAAAAATCTGAAATGTGCTAGCCTTCGTAAGGGACGTCAAAATGATGTCACACTCATAATAACACCAATAGGTACCGCTAGGTAGCATATAATCTATCGAATCAAGCAATAAAAAAATTTCATTCAAATACCCAGTTGGCCATAGTTAATACAGTTTCTTCAGGGTTTGATAATGTTCCTAAGTATATTTTATTTTAACAAGGTAGGTCGATTGACTTTTACTCAAAAGTCTGTGCACATTCAGTTCTCTTTTTTGTGGATTTAAGTTCTATGATACCTCACCAGTATTTCACGCCCAAAAAGAGAAAAAAATATAAAAATTAGACGTACCCTAACAGATTCAAGGCCTAGGATTAAAAGAAAATTACTATTTTTGTATCAACGCCTCCTTTGTTGGAAATTCAATGTGGGTGCTCAAATAAGGGTCACTAAACTTTACAAGTGCGCGATAGCACCCCTATGATCAATTTCGTTAATCAAGTGGTTCCAAACCCCAAAATCGTACATCTTTATATACTTTTCAACAACTTTTATGATGTTTCAATGTTTCAGTTAAAAATGCACTTGTAATTAAAATTGACAAATTTTCAATTTTTCAGAATAGAAAGAAATATGAAGATTTTATTAAGAAAGTAACTACCTACTGCTTAGCAATTTTACGTATCCAGCTTAAAAAATTGTATATTCATTTTTAAACTCGATAGATGATGAATTGTGAAAAACTCTCTTGGAGGTTAATTAGAGTAAAATAGTGAAAATTGGTTTTTATTGGTATATATTTTTATTGGTTCTCAAGAGATAAGAGATATTGGGAAATATATTCCTTAGAAATTGAGTTTCGGAAAATTTACGCCTTTAGGGATTACATACAGAAATTTTTTTTTTATACAGTGCTTACATTCTAGAATGAATAAACTTTTTAAATTTAAAGTCCTCAAGTCCAGCGGTTTAGACTGAACATGAATAAATGAGTGAGTGAGTGAGTCAGTAAGTCAAGACATTATATTTTACATTAAAATATGTTATACTCTTATGTTATACAGACAATTTGATTTGAATAATATTGTATTTAATTATTAATTAATTTTATGTACTTCAAATAAATCATGCGTCTAAGAATTTATTTGTGGGCTTAAAATACTCGTGTAGTACCATGGAACGTTTAGACTTTTCAGTTAAAGTTAATCGTGGCCCGCCGTGTTGAATGTTGAGATTTGTTAACAAATTGTTTTACATAGTACAATTTTTAACAGTGTTTATTAAAAAAAATATTTTTATGAATTTGTTGGTAATTTGGAGATAAATATTTTTTATGTAACCAATTTTGATGCAAATGCGACACACTCGAGTCAAATAATTTCTTCTCTCATTGGTATAAAGCTGCTTAACTAAAATGAAAAACTGTTTCCAACATAAAAACGTATATTAAAACGTTGCTCTAACAATTATTTAATAGTCCCCTGATAAAATTATGGAAAATTGTGCTTCAAATGTAATAACATCGTAGTAATTAATATTTTACTGAATTATTTCCTTATTATTCCTTCTGCAATGATACAAAATTTCTGATAAAACACGTATCGCTTAGCTTCCAGGAACTAGAACGTAATAATTAGACTTCGAAATTTCACCTACAACTCATCATCGTCGTAATAAGAAAGTCCGATAAGCACACTAAGCATTTCGACCAAACCGAATGTATGTGAATTTCTTTCATTGCTCAAGCGATAATTGTTCATTCATCGTAAAAGAATTCCAAACGTACTGGCGCTCTGAATATCGCCTATGGCGCTCGGTTTTTAGAATTAAGTCGATTTATAAATAATATATCGTCGAAAGTTTTTGGCGCTCGCTTCGCGCGTAGTACACGAGCGTTCAATTGATCAATATAGCCACCACTCGTAAATCAATTAAAGGCTCGCCCAAAACGCGCGGTTCGGTGTCGCGTCGCAGTATAAACCGAAGTGGAGGCGCAAATAAAAGCCCGAATTTATTTGCCGTATATAGCTGCACGCATACCGAAAGTCGCTGTTGTTCCACTTGGTATATGCAGTACATATAAAGAAAACCAAACGTATATATATAAGAAGCGTGTGCGCATGTGCACACAAGACGAAAGTCAAATAAAGTGTAGCTTAAAAAGCCGGATCGGTATAAAAAAAGTACCCTTTCAATTTACGTCAATCGACCAAATCGTAAATCAATGGGATGGGCGTCAACGTGTGCATCGTCTTTTTATGTAATAATAGTTATACCCCTACATCAAGCCGATTCTTTTAGGGCTTTTGTATTTGATTAAAGTTCAACGCCTTGGCTCGAGGTTAAACGAAAAATCTCACAAAATTCATAAAAATCATCAAAAATTGTAATTCATAAATTGTAATGAATATTATAAGTTCTAAATTCATACATAATTAATTATAATTATTCTCACTCTATGCACTATTAAACATATATACAAAAATTTAATATAACTTTTTTAAGACGGAAGAAAATTAGATTTTCAATATCAGGGTTCGCTTAAACTTTTAACTTTTATCGATGCGTTCAGTAGAATGTGTCATACATGTCAATACTTGCAAATCAGTTTACATATATGGACGATTATCACAATACCGTTAGTTTTCGTATCCTCCAAATTATTTGAGTTATAAGAATAGATATATTTGTTCGAACACTGATTTTTTCTATTTTGCCAGTGAAATATACTCATCATAATTACCCTGGTAGAAAGTTAGCTAGAATGGCTGGTTAGCTTATTAATTATTAACCAGATTAATAAGCTATTAATAAGTCAAATTATAGCTAATATCTGGCTAGAATCTGCTTAAGACTATGCTTTAAGCAAGAACGTATTTTGTTTGCAAATTTAACCTATTTATATTTTATTTTGAAAAGTTATTAGTTTTTAAAAATATATACATTATTATACTTTATTGAATGTTCAATATAGTATGCCGTCAAAATAAATATTTGTATCAACAAATAACAGCTTACGAGTTTATAGAAATATGTATATGCAATACTAAAAGTATTTGATAACTAATAATTTCCTTTCCGAAAATTAGTCAATCACAACTTAGTCAACAAACATTTTGTGATTGATGTCGAAAATAAAATTTTGTAATAAAACTTCATTGTAAAACTACAAATATTTGTTTACCAATTCTCCAAATTTCGTCATTACTTACATTATTCTATTTTTATTGTTATTATTAAAATAACAATAGTTATATGACTACATGCATTCTATTATTTATAACATAAATTTCTCTAATAAAGATACTTAAATTTTACTCGTGGCTTTGGTACTGTTTGTGTAAATAATACTTTTTAAATGCACGCGTTGCTATGTAAACAAATAACCTAACCTCCATTACTACTAGACATTTAAGGTACATTTTTAACTTTAATTTAGTAAAATACTTAATGTAGTATGATTAGAATTGCGTATTACTTTGATTATTATAAAACTGTTATTAGCTAAAAAACATGTCGTTATTAACTGATTTCTAACTAATTTCTTAACCAGAATTAGAAAATCTAGCTAATATCTGGCTAGAAACCAGCTTAGATTTCTACCCGGGTAATAAAACTTATATTCTTTTAATCAATTTTTCATATAATAATAATAATATAATAATTAATAATAAGAATACGAATAATAATAGTAATAGTAATAATAACATGCAATATAAAAAGCATATATTCGTAGATAAAGCAGAAGGTAATAACTATATAAATTTATATAAGTGAATTACCGGTATACAATTAATAAATACATTATTTGTAGGTACGAAAATACACATAAATTTACAATAAAGTACATTTTTAACTTACGTATACGATAATTTAATCTAATTATTTTTTAAAAGTAAGACTATAATATTACTAACTACTAACTTAATAATTAAATTAAAAAATAATAATTTTTATAAAGAAATAATTTTTTTACTAAGATTAAAATGAAAATTAAAACTGCTTTCTATACTATTTTTCTTATATCGGTCAATCATTGCTGCAGCGATTTTGTAACTCTGTTGCTGTGCAGCTCGCGTATGTAGAACGTCTATAAAAGAGGGTAAATAGAGACGAGCAACTTGGTGAGATTTGGCAATTCCGGAGATGGCCTTGCACATTTTCTCACCTCTAGGTTCACGAAGACAAGAGGAAACAACGTTGTTTAAAACGGCATCTTATATATCAAACGATGTTATTTTCGAAAATTTCTCAATACCCATAATAGGTTATAGGGAAGCGAGATAAAACACCTTAGAAAATTTGATTTATTTTTTTTACAACACGGTAAGTAATAAAATAGGAAGATTAGTAACACTTACTAATATTTACAATCATACTACTAATATTTATATAATTACATATTTAAAAAAATTTAAATACTATTTACATAATTTAAATATTTGGTGTGAACATAATATATATGTTATCAAACAAATTATTTTTGCTGAAAATACATATTTGAAAAATGGTTAAGTTCTGTTTCTGTTTATTACTAAACAAAGTCTGTAAACACAGAGCATTACATGTGTCCGGTATTAGTATTGACCTCACCCCTATCTTCTTTACCCTGCGTTTTATCTCTTTCTCGTTTTCCCTATTCGCTTGCGTTTTATTTATCTTTTCTGTTCTCTCCAATCTTTTTTCTCCGTCCTTCTCTCCTTCTTTCGTTTTGTGTCTTCTTTTTTTTCTTTTGCGTGCGACTTTCCCGTACTTTCCACCTAAGCTAGTTTTATTATCTCTCGCTTGCCCTTCACACTTGCGTTTTTATCTTTCATTCTTTTTCATTCACTATAGGCTAGATTGCCCGAACGCTATTTATTTTCATAAATCTTGACCACAAAAGAATCGCGTTTTTTGCGTTATAACAATAAAAATATTTGACTCAATCACTTACGGAATTTATTTAACTTCGAAATCGTGTATAAGTATGAAAGCATTGGAATTGAGGTAAATAGTTAGAAGTATGTTGGTGGAATAATTGATTTAATCAATGCTTATTTAATTCTATGTATTACAAGGTTTTTTGCCCCTCCTCAATTGAATATTATTATTTTGAAATAATATATTATCGTTTCAAATTCTTTTGTATATTCAAATTTTAAGTTTAGTACATCCTGTATTTAAAAATCCATTACGATTGTGATGTTGAGAATTGAAAATTTTTGGTAATATGAAGTTGCCAAGGTGAAGTTTTATAAAAAAAACGTGTTTTTTCGAGATTATTATGAAGATTGGTGTAAAAATAAACGCTGTTCTAGTATTTTTAAAAATACTTTAAAAAGATTAATTTGAGCATCTTTAAAAAAATATTAATTTGACTATACGTATAAATTTATTCGTTATCATCTGAACCAACCTAAGTTGGTCGGTACAAAACATGGTAAAATGTTTACTTTGATTTATGTAAAAACAGTTGAGAAAAGTTAGAAGAAAGTGCACATGCTTTTAATTAAATGTTCTTGAAAATGAACAACATGATTAAAACGTTTTTAGAGTCTTAAAATTCATCAAATGGAAGATATTCCTTTTGTTTTGAGAGTCTAAATATTCTGTTAATCTGAATAAATCACGTATAATATTATACAATTTTTCTTCCTCGTGACATATTTACATTTATTGCCATTTTCGTGACATATCTATTTAACAGATTTATCAATGACTATATAGCATTGTTTGTTGCGGTTTCACCGATCGCAAGAATAAAATATTGTTATATTGTAATCAACCTTTATTCAATCAATGCAATTAAGTAATAAATTATATTTTTATGCAACAGTACTTTTTTGAAATAAGGCGGATGTAGGTAATGTGGCCACCTTAAGGAACTTTCGTTTCCCAGTACATATATATCGGGTTTTGGGGCTTCGGAAACTATTTAGACATGTTATTTGAACTTTTAACTCAAATACCTCATGGTTTTCGTGCAAAAAATGTTCTCTCTGAATTTAAATTAAAGAAGTTCTAAGTAGTTAAAAATTAGCCACTATACCAACAGTGTTGGTAAAGTGGCCACCTATCAGATCTTATGGTAAAATCGTATAGTTAGTGCTTCAAAAAGTCAAGACTAGCCTAGCAGAGACTTCCTTTATGTGTTATTTAACTACATGGTGTCGTAGCGTATGCCTTGGTGTTGATATTTTGGGATTAGTAGGCCTAGGAATTTTGAAGAAGCAACCGTCGTTTTTATCGGCGTCGATTGCCGTTTGCCTTGCAATGCATTCATATGGCCACTTTATCAACCGATAAACGTCAACGAAAGTTGTAATTTTCGCATCGAAAATAAACTACGGCAAAAACTGGCACATGTATCTTAAAATACGTGAAAAAGCTATACAATTTTATGTACCGTATGACTTTTTTTCGCTCATATCACGCTGACAAAAGTGGTTTCTTTACATGCATGCACATGCATGCTAAGAAATCAAAATTTGGATGCTTTCGCGCGTAAACATGACACTACCTTATAATTAGAGGGTGCTAGCAGTCGGGTCACCGTGCCTCTCAACATCTATTGTCACAATACATGTACTCTAGGAGTTACACCAGAAAAACGCATACAGTGAGATCTCGTGTAGGTGGCCACATCACCTGCATGATCATATTACCTGAATCCACATTATTTTTATTATATGAAGTGTATATTTTTAATTTGTTTATTTTTGTATTACCCTTAGAGCCATAGTGTATGATTATAATCATATGTAATACATTTTTTCTACAACGGATTTACATAATTTACATTAACGTTCTACCATTTTAACCCAAATTATGTGCAAACATAGCTTTTAGGGATAAATTAACGTAAAAATAAGTCAGCAAATAAATTTTGTCAATTGCAAAGTGCTATAAATAAATAAAACCCGAAAAATAGCATTTTTTTCAAGAAAAATGTAATCATTCCTAAACCATATAAAATATTTTGCTATAAATCCATACACAGAGGTTTTTGAGGTCGCTCATTACGAATCCGATGTCAAAATTACAAAATAATAAATGTCCGTTTCAATATGGCGGAAGAAAATTTGTTTACCCGCCATATTAGGTACGCCATTTGGATCTTTTTTTATAGGTCCAGAACTCTACCGTTGAAAATTAAATATAAATATGATGCTGTTCCAAGATACAGCTAAAATAAGATTTTTCAACATATTTAAAAGTTGTGCTAAATAGAAATATACTGATTGAATAAGGCTGCAAATAGATATGTCACCTTCCTATGATGGGGCAAGAAACCTCTATAAATTTCAGCCAGTTTTACCGCGGCCTCACTGAGTTTTCGCATAAACTAGATTACATACATACATACATCCATATATAAATTTACGGGGATGCTTAAAATGTGCTGCTGTAGTGTTAAAAAAACATGTTTTTATGCAATAATGCAATATTTTGTTAGTTCTTAATATAAGGGGGGGGGGGGGGGGGTGCAGGTAATGTGGCCACCTTAAGGAACTCTCGATTTTTAGTAGATATATATGAGATTTTGGGGCATCGAAAACTATTGAGACATGTTATTTGAACCTTTAATTTTTGGTAATACATGTATTGATTTTCACAAACTAAGTTTAGGCCAGTTTTATTCTTATATCTATTGGCGGAACAAGCGGACGTAAAGTAGTTAGGACGTAAAGTGGGTATTTTACGCCCGCTGGCGGAAAACGGCCAGTTGAGGCCCGGTTTTGAGGGCGAAATAACGTGAAAATCGTACATTTGTTACAAAAAAGTACTTTTGTCTTTTTGTTTTAAGGACGAAGCATAGCTCTTGAATGAAAAGGTACAAGTACTCGTCAATATATACACATTAATGTTGTACATAAATGTGTGATTTAATACTGTACGATCAAAATACTTATTGACTTTTAATTGTTTCAAGTACGAGGGAAAGTATTTTAATGAAATATTTAAGGGGTCATACACGGTTTAAAACCTGAAATCATAAATAAACATTTATATTATGTATTTTTTGATGAAAGAAGATATATTTACTTTCACTTTTAGAGGTGTTAGACTTATTTATACCATTAGTACCCCTAGTGACAGAACAAAGATCATTCGAGCTCTACATACACTGTCCGTGAGAACCAGCCGACCATATTGCACCAAGTTTGTGGATTTTACTTTTCAATACATTAGTTTTCATATGTATACAGGAAATTAATTTTGACTTAGTAGAACATTTTTTACATGCATATTTGTTATAAAATTAACTAAAAGTTAATTCAAAATCAGTAATATGCCCTAAATAAATAGTAAATGTTGATGTTATATAAAACCCTGTATTCATATGAAAACTAATGTATTGAAAAGCAAACGTTCAAATCATTTTTAAGAAACGAATGTTCATATTAACATCGTACGAACATTCCAATAATTAACTAGCCACACAGCTTGAGCAAGTGGATTTTTATTGACAATTTTATATTCTATATACAAAAAATTGTGTACATTATCGAATTTTATATTTACTGTTAAATTTATAAGAAATTACAAAATTAACAAACACTTCTTAAATTATTTATATTATAGAAATAAGGTCTAAAAATGTAATCTTTTGCAATAGATAAATTTTCACGATTACTATACAATCAACCCCCCCCCCCATCCTCCTCTTTTCTATTCATCCCCTTTTTTTCCCTTTTTGTTATTATTGGTACAAGATAAAAAGAATACATTACATTTAATTAATATTGATTAAAAATCTACTTTTTTCTATTATGGTATTGTAAAGAAGGATGTCTTAACAATAACCATTATATATCATAATATAAATACTTTCCATTTATATACATTATTTTATTGCATGGTAAAGTTTAACCTTTTAATATAACCTTTAGAACTACAGTAAACAAGTGGAACTGTTTATATTATTATATATAAATTTTTTATTATATTTTAATTTTATTATTTAATAATGATAATAATAGATATTGTAATTAAAAATGAATCATACAACTTTAATAATACAGAAAATACTTATATCCAAAATGAATTCTTTAAACTTAAAATATTATCCGTAAATTGGCTGTCTTATAATCGGTGGAAAAGCCAAGAGGGGCAAAAGGGCCCACACATGTGCGAAAGAGAATGGAGGGATTTTATGGGCCTTTTTATTTTTGTTTTGCTGCCGCACGCGGACGACGAAGTCTCTCTCGACTTTCTATTTCACTGCTGATATTCGTCCTGACCAGTCGTAGAGTGTTAGTGCGTGTAGCGGGTCGTTCGACTCGGAAAAACTAAAATTTTACAAAAATCGCTTCCCGATTTGACAGTTTATCTTTCTTTTCAGGTCAAATTTAATAATTTGGTTTTTAAATTTTGAAGAAGAAAAATGTGGTGTTTGTGTTACATTGTTTCTACAAAACGTTACAGGTATGAAAAAAGTAATTAAATTTGGTTGTTTTCTTTGATATACTGTTCGAAATTTTTTTATTTATTTTTTTAAATATACGTGCGTCTATGATAGAGACTGCCTGATCATACCGATGAGGCCTACCGGCAGTCTTGAGGTCGAAACGCTTTTAGTCTTTACATTGATAATATTAAAAGACCTATATATTTCTTGCTTTGAAGAGGTAGACTCTTCTCTGTAAGAATGAGCTTTACATATAAATACAGTGACAAACTAATAATACGATGTAATAGGTTTAATAGAAACCTACTTTAAAATGGTTTTCCCTTTATTCCTAAAATTAAATTTCAAATTGCAGGATAAATACAAAAAATGTTTCGGTTTTTAATGTTAAATGAAATCTACATATTTTATTAATTAACAGTTTAATTCAATGCTGGGAGTATTTGCCCGCGGAGTAGTTGTTTCTGTTGTTCAAATGAATATAGTAGATTTTTATTAAAGAGTATATGAAATACTCTAAATACGTAATATTTTTTATCCGTTTAACAAGTTTACGAGAAACTTGCAGGTTAAATACGACAAATGTTTGAATTTTCAATGTTAATTACAATTTACATATTTTATGAATTAACAGTGTAATCCAATGCTGGGAAACGTAATTGCCCGCGGAGTAGTTGTTTCTGTTGTTCTAATAAATATTTGGCTAGGCCTACAGGCAGTCTTGAGGCCAAAACGCTTTTAATGTTTACGTTTATAATATTAAAGGACCTATATTTTTCTTGCTTTGAAGAGGTAAAAATTTTTATTGACTCTTCTCGGTAAGAATGAGCCTTACATATAAATACAGTTAAAAACTAATATTACGATGTAATAGGTTTAGCAGAAACCTACTTAAAAATGGTTTTCTGTTTATTGCTAAAAAGAAATTTCAATTTGCAGGATAAATACAAGAAATGTTTGGGTTTTTAATGTTAAATTAAATCTACATATTTTATGAATTAACAGTTTAATTCAATGCTGGGAGGGATATTTGCCCGTGGAGTAGTTGTTTCTGTTGTTCAAATGAATATAGTAGAATTTTTATTAAAGTGTGTATGAAACACTCTAAATACGTAACATTTTTTATCCGTTTAACAAGTTTACGAGAAACTTGCAGGATTAATACGAAAAATGTTTGAATTTTCAATGCTAATTACATTTACATATTTTATGAATTAACAGTGTAATCCAATGCTGTGAGGGGTATTTGCTCGCGGAGTATTTTTTTCTGTTGTTCTAATAAATATAGTAGCTTCTTTGTTAAAGAGTGTATGAGACACTCTAAAAATCTCGTCTACAATTTGCTGTTAGAAGCAATCATCTAAATAATATCCACAAACCTGGAGCAATATGGTTGGTTCTTTCTTTTGGAATCTTACGGGTTGTGGATAATGAGCTTGAATGATCTTTTTACTGTCACTATAGGTAATGTGGGTATAAATAGGCTTATACCTATAAAAGTGAAGGTAAATGTGTTCTTTTATTAGACAGATTTCTGTCAATATTGAATATTAGTTACATAATGTACTTAAATATTTATTTTTGATTTTAGGTTTTAAAAGTGATGTGCCTCTTAAATATTTTCATTCAAGTACTTTTCCTCGTACTTGAAACAAGAAGAGAATAAGTACTTTTATTCCCATGACTGATAGACGTGGACCTTAAAAAGTAATATAAGTCCTTCTGCTATTAAAGCAATTTAATTATTCAAATTTAATAACTAGCATGACAATTAGTTATTTTGAGTGTTCTTATTCAAGTATCCTCCGATAGAAATCCAAAACAACCATTTTACTTGGAACTTTTTAAGAAAAACCGCAGCGCCACGCATCTGTTTTCACCCATACTTATTGCTTTTGTAATGACGACATCTCCACCATTTTAAATTTCGCGGCAGGCAATTAAATTGCTTTTTTTAATGCGTCTCACGCTGTACAGAAGCTTTAAAAATTAAAAAGAAAACGAAAAAGAAAAATGAGAGACATTTATTCAAGTCAAGGATACATTGACAAACAATGCTATTACTATGTATTACACACATGCTGTACGCAATCCAATTATAAGAAACAATTCCCCTTCATCAAGGGAGTAGAATAAAGAAAATCAGACCCAACAGTAACGTATTTATCAAATCACGCATCTCCATTCGTTCGTCCCAGCTTTCTCTCCTCTCTCGTCCCTTGTTCTTCTGGCAGCCCTTTCATCCTCGCCATTCCGTTAAATTTCTCTCTCCGCTCGCCCCTACACAGCTCTCTTTTCCATAAATCCTTGCCAACCATCTCCGGCTACAGAAAGAGGGAATAAAAAAAAGAGCCAGCTAAAGAGAGACGTTGTATATATGTACTGCTCGCGTATACGACTCGCGCGCGCGCGCGGTGAGTTTCAACGATTCTCTCTTTCTCTCGTCGAGGAAATCTATTGTTTCTCGACCGCGCGGCTCTCGTTTCGCGAGCGCCTCATGCAGATATCTCGTTTCGTGGCGGCGCTCTGTATAATACTCGCGGTTGCGCCGGTTGCACTGTATCGCTGCTGTCTTCCGACGCCCGCACTTGCACCAATGCCCGTCTTTAGCCCTTTTGCGCGTTTTATACGTACGCTGTACGAAGCTGTTTTTCAACGAGCGCCGCGCGTTTTGTGTTTCGATTTTGTCATTTTTCGCATGACCAATGCTGCATTCGTTCTTTCGCGGTATTCCGGCTTTTACCAGACCGGTTTTCCAGGCACCGACCTTCCAAAATTTATTTTTCCCCTGGCTGATGGCCTTTGCAATCTCAAACTCTGTGCGTTTTCTCCCTCTTTCACTTTTCTCCTGTATCTCGGAATGGACTCCACTGCGGAAGCAGCGTGCATGTATGCATACTATGCATTCTTTTCGTCCGACGTGTTTTGTAAATGCAATACTTTCTGGTTGTCGAGCGTATCGGATAATAGAATCGCCTCCGAACCAAAGAGGATTCTTTCCTCGCGTTTTCCATACAGTCGTATATAACGAAGCTTCCGACAAGAAAATCAGCGGATATTTTTGTTGGCCGATGTACATGTATATAGATGCACGCGCGTGATGCGAGCTTGCCGCAATATCGAATATCGACTTCGTCCGAAGTTTCGGAGGTTTTGCCTCTCTATCGATTTGTAAAAAAATGATTTGTTGCCGTATAGAGCATTGTATCAGTTTACTATTGAAATTTACGCGACAAAAGGGAAAATATAATCGTTGTGACAGTTAGCTATATTATAGGTGAAGTTGAAAGTGAGAGTATGCAGGGCTGTCGTATTAAGTACTAAACATGTTTATTTCTTTCATTTCTCAGTAATTTAGCGTGAAATGTAGAAATCTAAAAATCTCGTCTACAGAAGTAGGAAATAGATCTTATATTTCAAATTTATCATGCGTAATAATCTAAGGCATATTGTTATTGCGTAAAGCTTTTAATGATTTATGTGCTACAATAATACTATTGAGAGATAAAGTCTTTTATATTTCCGAGAACAGGTTGGAATTTTATTGTTTCAAGTTTTAATATCAATAAAATAGAGTGGTCGCGACTTTTATCTTTTCATTATATTCTTTTCACGACTCTTTCTTTTGTCATTCGATAAATTGCAAAAATCTTGAAAATATTTAAAAAATCTTTGATTATACATATGTTTAAAAATTTTTCCCTTTATCCAACTAGTATAATTTTGTCGTATCTAGGCTAATGCAAAAGACACAAAAAATAAAAGCTTGAATTAAAGTTTACAAAAGTTTTTAAAAACCCATACATAATATATTTTTTCAAAACAGTACTTTCATAACATATTTAAATTGCTTACGTAAATTATCAGATATATTTTGAACTTTCATCATTTCATCGGTTGGCAAAAAGTTTCTAATAAAACTCTGCAATTCTGCTTGTTATGGGCAGAAAAGTCATTTAAACTTTAGGTCTGGTTGAGCAGATGCGGGCATTGAAACAGTGACCTAATTGATGAATCATTTAAAAAAAAAATTATAAAAATATTGAATAATTACCTATGTTATACTTACATTACTAAACTGTTTCTTTTCTTTTCTAAATGTACAGATATGTCATAATAATTAGCATTCATATGCTGGTAGATAATCTGCTAAAACCGTAAATACTTTTCTTGGTCCAAGGGTTAAATGATTTTAGCAAACTAAACAGACTAAATATTCGTCAGTGACGTTTCGTCAGTATATCGCTACCCTCATCAGGCTATACGTTTTAAAGTTTAAGGCAGGTTTGCCGTGGATTTGCCCTATTTATTCAATAATTTTTATTTCATACAAAAAATAATCTTTATTGTTCAAATTTTTTACATATTAAAAGACACATTTTGGAGATATAAAATTTTTTTTTTACAGATTTTTCTTGACAAAATGACCGCCTCAAAATTATTTTTTTGTTTGACTGTCGACACGATATCTCACCAACGGATCATCTGAAATCAAAAAACTAAAAAGATTCTTAAAACTTATAGTTTTGGCTATTGCATATTCTAGGATATATTATTTTTACCGGAAAAAAACATAATGGCGGACTTTTGAATTTTTTGGCTCTTTTTTTGCAACATAAATTATTTATAACTTTTTGAAAAATTTATTGATCGTTATAATCCTAGATCATGCAATAGCCAAAACTATAAGTTTTAAGAATCTTTTTAGTTTTTTGATTTCAGATGATCCGTTGGTGAGATATCGTGTCGACAGTCAAACAAAAAAATAATTTTGAGGCGGCCATTTTGTCAAGAAAAATCTGTAAAAAAAAAAAAAAATTTATATCTCCAAAATGTGTCTTTTAATATGTAAAAAATTTGAACAATAAAGATTATTTTTTGTATGAAATAAAAATTATTGAATAAATAGGGCAAATCCACGGCAAACCTGCCTTAAAGTTTTTAGGTAGTACATAATTTTATTTTGAATCAATGTGTTTAGTAATATTAATCTTAAAGGCGTCCGCTTTTAATTAACTAACGTGAAATCGAAAATTTTTTATTTCCCAAGAACATGAGAGGAGCACGTATAAGGGTAGTTCTCTCTAATTTTAAAATAACTCGTATTAAAATAAATGATAAAAAGTGCCATTACTTATAAAATATTCAGTGAGCTAGAAAAAAAAGCAGCAAGCCTTTAAAATTCTCTTAATACGCGTACAAAATTACCCTCTAAATCCATGAATACACCTATTATACACCACCACCATGAAGCTGAGAGTACATGCGCAATGTCAAACCTTATCGCGACTCCAATTTTCCTTCAACTTTTTCTTCGCCCTCTCGCCCTTCCGCTCGTGCAACCTTGAGTGTACACCTCCCCTACCCCCGCTTCACCGCAACGTGTCACAAAGCGCTGCTCCATTATAATACAATACACCGTATACGTAGAAATTTGTAAATCCGTGCAAACCACTTGTTCACGTGTGTGCGTACGCTCTCGGTACGGAAATTTCACACGCGGCGCGCATAGACGCGAAAATTTTTTTCGATAATCTCGTCCCAGGGCGCGCATGTAATATAACCTTCTCCTCGCCTTCTTAATACTTATTATACTGGAAGCAGCAGCAGCAGCTCGAGCGCATCAAGATTACGTGCCCTTGTCGAAGCCGCGTACACATATATACGTATATATACCTTCCGTGCGATTTTCTCATTGCGCGCACGGGGCACGCAAAAAAGTCCCTCGGTGCCGGAGCTCCTTTCTCTCTCTCTCTCTCTCTCTTTCTCTCTCTCCCTCTCTCTCCCTCTCTCCCTCTCTCTCTCTCTATCTCTCTCTCCATCCCACCCTGTGCTTCGCTTTGTTACTTACTTTCTCTCTCTCTTTCTCCCAAGAGGCCTGCGCGGGTTCCAAGCCGAGCGAACGAGCTTGCGATAATGGTGTACGCGGCGGCGGCGGCTGCGGGCGTCTGGAAGACGCCTGATAAAGCTCTGAAGCTGCGCGCGCTCAGCCTCCCGCCAATTGTTTCGGGCTTTGCTGAGAGAAATTTTCACTGCGATTCGTGTATATAGATATATACAGCAGCGCACAGCGTTATCCGCGTTATAATGGCCGCTACGCAGCCGATAGAGAGGCGTCCGGCGCGCTCCTCCTCGCGGCACGGCGCAGCAGCTCTCTATAAGTCCCCTTTTCCTCTTGTGCAGAGTTATATTGTTCGAGTGCGTATTTTACGCGGAAGTGGCGCCGGCATAACGGCTCATAGGCGGAATTGTTGTCGTGTTTATAGCTGCGGCGATGAATCGTCGGATTGCTCTCTCTCTCTCTCTCTCTCTCTCTCTCTCTTGCTCTATCTCGCGCGCGCGCGCCGAGCGGATTATATACGATTCTGGAGAACTATTATTGATGCTACTGAATGCCGCGTTCGCGTTCTTACGGTCGGAGCGCGATTTTGGGATAAGAAATCGTATTATGAAGTTGCGCTTCGAGGAATTTCGTTGCCGAATCGTCTCGTAATACGCTGCGTACGCAAAGTCTGTACGGTAAAAAACTTTGTGATAGAGAGCAGTTTGGTATATCTGAATTATCGTTATAGAGAACCGTTATAAAGACTATAATGAATGCATGCTGCTTTATGTTCAGCGCATATTTTTAACGGGATTGTTACTTCTAGAAGATTGAAAACACGTTTATTTGTTGATTTTAGTACATCGGTGTAATTTATAGATGGCGCTAGAGGCAACCTCATAAAGAAACGGTGCCCAGCATAACTCGATGTAGGATTGTCTACAAATTCCATAAACATTCTTCAATCTTATATCAATAGCTATCGCAACACGGAGCCGATTTATAAAAAAACAAAATGGCGGAATTTGGTGCACGTTTTAGTAAAAAAATGAAGTCGGTGAACTTACATTTTCTATTAAAAGACGCAGCAAATCTGAAAATGTCCCATTTTTTACAAATTTGTGCCGTGTTGTGGTAGCCATTAATATAAGTTTGAAGAACGGTTTTGGAGTTTTGATTATAGACAATCCTATATTGAGTTATGCTGGACACAGTTTGCACTAAAATTAAAAAAGAAAATGTTTTCATCTACAAAAAAAGTTTATAAATAGAGTCCAAAAAGTTTTTTTACCTCAAGTTGTATACATTTCTTTTACAAAATTAAAATTACTTTGTTTTCGTTCGTCTAGAGGTACAAGTACCCTTAAGGATGTCGTGCACTCGAAATTTGGTAAAAAATTTGTAAAAAAAAGCGTTTTTTTTTGTTTTTTTATACATTACCATTCTATATTTGTTTAAGTATCACACAAATCGTATATGGGACCCTAGAACTCTTCTTTTTATACTTTAATTGCATTCTGAAAAATTAAGAATTTATTTTGAAATTCTTACGTGAGTTTTTAAATATGAAACTTACAATTAATTATTTAATAAAGACAGCAGATTTAAAATAGTTCTGAAGATGAAACTTTTGATCCGCCTGAAATTTGATGAAGTGTTTTCAAACTACATTTTGAAGAATATTTTGGTACGGTTTTGTTAAATAGACGTATATTTAAGGGTAAATATACATTTATATTTAAAAAAAGGACTATAAATGGATGTTTTTTACCATTAAATATTGTAAGTAGCATTGTATTGTCAATCTTCATCTACAATTAATTTGATCTATTATTCTCTTCATCGTATAGCTTAGAATGGGTACATCCAAGGAAAATTTGATTAGATGAAGAATTCATCGCGAGAACAAGTTTGAAACTAGTTCCCTTTTAAGCACATTAGGTTTTGTCTAGATTTGGAATTTATTATTTTTTTTTTCAAACAAGGATTTTTTTCTTAATTTATGTAATTATGATCGTTAGTGCAAAAAAAAATTTTATTTGTAAAATAAGGATTTTAGAATCTTGGGTGCATGGCATCCATAAAGGACGATGTCCATGGCCAGCACCATCACCATAGTTTAGAGCTCATTTAAGAATGAATTTTCAAAAATAAATCGACCCTTTTAAGTGCGCGGAAAGCTAAAGAAAGTAATATCTATAGACTTGTCCCACTTAAAGCAATATATAATGTCTGATCCTACTAAGGAATATCTACTTATTTTTCTGGTGATTTTACTGGTGTGTTCTAAACGATGGTATTGGTCTTATACGTTGATCCCCTTCAAAGGATGAAATACTATAAATCATTGGACATCCTCATTTATTTTACCTTAGTATACGTTTGCTATGTTTATTAATCTAATTTAGAGTTTTAAAGTCATAAAATTATGATTGAATAGCTAATGAAATATGATCTTATCTAAGCGTATCAATACCCAGGTTCAGTAGTATAAGTTAAATATGCCAAGACGCGTCGGTACTGAAATAATATACATTATATTATACATTTGATGTACATATTACATATATTTGCCACTTTTTTTGAATAAGGTACCCTTGTTTAATGAATTATTTTATACATTAAATAAATTATTTACGAAGATATAGAAATTTAGTATTTTTCACCATACCCTTGCCAAAAGTACCACATTTCCTCCCGGCTCTGAAACTGAAATGTGTCATTTTCGGCCCGGGTATGGTGAAAAATAGTACAGTGCGTCTCATAACTATAGAAACACCAAAATTTTTTACATTTAAATCTGTGTATTATGCCTTTTCTTAAAAAACCTGTAACTTTCGAAGCAGAAAACCAAGGATAATTTTAAAAATAGCAAATAAAAGGCAATTTTATTCTCTTTAAGACGTTACCAAAATATTGTGTCTACATTAACTTATGAAAAATTCACGGACGGTTTAAACAAAACTTGAATACTAGATAAAAAATTTACATTGATATGGGTCTAAAAATTGAAAGTGTATCTATAGTTATGAAACAACGATAACTTCTTTAATGTTGATGCGAAAGAAATATTCTAGTAATGTTTTAAAGAGAATATATTTTCCATTCATTGGCTTTTTGCAAAATTATCCTCGGATTTTTGCTTCCAAAGTTACAGGTTCTTTAAAAAAGGTATAATATACACATTTAAACGTGAAAATTTGTGGTGTTTCTATAGTTATGAGACGCACTGTATATGCACCACGGGAGGAAAAATGGCTACCCCATAGCACGTGTTTACCACCCTCGCCTTCGGCTCGGATCGCAATTTACACGTGCTATGAACTAGCCAATACTTTTTCTCCCTAGATGCGTAATATACTATTTTAATCAACATGTAAAAATAGTATATTATGTATCATGGGTGGAACGTAAGTGAGAATCGCGAGTGTGCATTGCAGGCCGAGTCAAGGCAAAGGCTGCAACCAACACGAGTGTTAATCGTTTACTTTTCGCCCGTGGTGCACACGCTAGTTTTTGTCCCTTTACTGAAAGGATGATTTTTTGTGCATATATAAAGCGGGCGGAAATTGTGGTACTTTTCGCCCTAGGGCAGAAAAGTACCGCACTTTCCACGCGTAGGTTTTGCTTCCCGACCAAGGGCGGTAAAAGACCATTTTCCGTCCGCTTTATATACATGAAAAAGCATACTTTCGGTGCAGGTAGGACAACAACATTTTTTTTATTCCTGACTCAACCGTAATGGCCACTTTATTGACCTTAAGGAATGATGTATATTTTACCAACTCTTAAACCTTTTAATGATCAAATAAAATGCAATTATTCTGCGTTCGAAATCCAGAAAAATAAAAATTTTATTTTTCTGGATATCTAACGCAGATTATGTGCATTTTATTTGATCATTAAAAGGTTTAAGAGCTGGTAAAATATACAGCATTACTTTTAAGTAAGAATCAAAAGCTGTGATATAGTCCAGTAATTTGACTCGCAGAGATCAATCTATTCATTATCATACTTTAAAATCATTTGATCAGAATATGATAGTATTTTTTGCATTACCAAATTTGATGATTTTGTAAAAAAAGTTATTGGGTATGTGTGTGTGTGTGTGTGTGCGCGCATGCGTATGGATGTGGATCAGTATTACTCTGAATTTTCACAGTCAAAATTAATGTTTCAGAGCTCATTTCTTTTGGTTTTTGTTTTAACCCTCTAGTGCCTACAATGTCCCGGGCGGCCATTCGCTTTTCCAGGTTGAAATAAAAATCAAAACCCAAAGTTAAGTTTAGAGCTTAGTTTTACTAAACTATTGGAATCTATGTTTTAGACAATTCTAAGGATAACTAAATGTAAAACTCAGCATTACAGGGTTAAGGAAGTGGAGTCAAATATCATTAAGTTTTAGTTTTCGGGTTTTTTGGTATGTTTGAAATAATATGATTCCTTCAGAGTAAATTCATTTGAAAGAGCATAAAATTACCTATCTTTTGCGACCCGAAATTTTAAATAAGCTATTTCCCTTTTTTAGTTATATACGAAAATGTGTTTGTTTAAACGGTGCTATGTTGGAAACATATGCTGGAAAATCTTTTCAATAAATTGAGTTAATTAGTGAAAACGGTATCTTTTCACTAACTCAGGACTAAACTTTTTTAATTTTCGTATTTTTATGAAAATATGAAAACCAAAATATTTTGTAGAGATTACAAAAAGTAAATTTTAATTACAATTAAAACAAACAAAGCTTACTCTTTGAGAATACTAAATTTATAATTAATTTTTAAAATAGAGAAAAATCCAACGCGTCTATAACAGTACCTCTAGGTGGTGTGGAAAACTGTAATTTAAACTAAATGTATAATTTTAGTATTTATCTTGCAAAAACTTATCAGTGATAAAAAAGCACACATTCTTTGAACTATTAATTAGAATGAAATATAGCAATTTAAAATAATATATTAGAACAAATATTTCATATTATTGGAATATTGGAACGATTTATTAATTTGAGAAAACTATAAGTGCCAATGAATTGGCAGCTTTTTTATGCAATAAACAAACTTATTATTTGTAAAATCATTCAATGCAATAATTTTTTTTTATTATTTATATCTTGAGAACGACGCGGTTATTTTTTGTAAATCGGGCTCATTTTTATCGTTTTTTGAAAAAGATTCTGAATTGGGAAGAAATTTTGAGATTTAATCACCCCTTTTTGTTTTACAATGATTTCTATATTTTACGATATTTGACAATATTCTGCAGTAAATTATTTTTGTATTATAGAAATAATATGATTTTTAATTATTTCTTTCTTTGTATTTAATGGCTATGAGTTTCCTTTTTTGGACTCCGATATGTCACAATGTATATGTGAAATGCATATGTTATTTTGTATTATAAATTTGTATTTTATATAAATGTTTGTTGTGTTGTGCGATGTCGGTCGAGCGAGACCCATCACCTACTTACTATAGCGTTTCAGAAATTTATTTATTTATGTATTGTTGTTACTCAAATTAAAATATTTCTTCTAAAAATATATCTTTAATTGTAACCCTAAGCTCTATAATCGCTATATTTAGCAACAGTTATATTACTTTTCAAATTACCGTTGAAAATGTTATAGTTAAAAAATGAAGGACACTAGTGTATATCTATAGAAAATTTCAATACCAGGTTCAATATAAGTTTGAGTAGTAAAGATATTAAAATTAGAAAAGAATAAAACCTCACAGTCATTTAATTTCATAAACTAGATTTATTAAGTTTTATTATGATTTTTCTATTTTAATATTTTGAAATCGATAATGCAATCTATAAGCACAAAATTATAATTTTTTGTAATTTATCTTTTGACAACAATTGATGTTTTAGAATAAAGAAATTAATTTTGGAAAAATTAATTTCGTATGAGGAAGCTAAGTGCCAATAAATTGGCAGTGGTTTTTACAATGTGCGATAAATCATTCTTAATTATTTTAACTACACTACACTGAAAAAAAAATTTGTTAAATCTAAGTAAACGTTTCCTTGAATCGTACTAAGAAAATATTTATTTGATAATAGTAAATATTTAATTATGTTTCGACTGGTATTTATCAATTCAATAAATATTTACTAAATTTAAGAAATATTTACTTTATTTAAGTAAATCTTTTCTTAGTACGATTCAAGGAAACGTTTACTTAGATTCAACAAATTTTTTTTTCAGTGTAGTCGATGCATCTCCCCCTGTTATGGAACCTTTAACGGACTATCGATTTAAAAATCAATGCGTAAACCAAGTTCTCAACTCTCAACAGTTATTCTGCATGTAAATGTTCGACAAATTCCCAATCATAGTCGAAGCATGTGATTCGAATTCCCAATTGCGCATTAGGCGCACCTATTATACCGAATTCCCAATTGCGCATAAGGCGCACCTATTACACCGAATTCCCAATTGTCCATAAAGCGAATATCAGTTAGGTCTTTAATCACGAATATATGGGTAAATCCGACTGACTGACTGATTGACTGACTGACTGATTGACTGACCGACTCATCAACGCCTAGCCAAAATCCTTGAACCTAGCGACTTGAAATTTGAATGGTATATATATATATATATATACGAAAGTTCAGTCTTGATATGCTACTTTGTAAAAAACGCGGGCAACGCAACGACGAGAGCTGCTAATAGGGACTTGAAATTTGTATGGTATATATACGAAAGTTCAGTCTTGATATGATACTTTGTAAACATCATGGGCAACGCCGCGACGAGGTATGCCAGTACTCTCTCTATATAATAAATTAGATGATTTTTTTACTTACTTTTTTAAAAGTATTTCGTATAAACAACATATTGTATTTATTGTAAGGGAATACACAAATATATTGGACTCTATCAGCATGAACCCGCACTTCTATGTTCACTTAAGGTAACTCAATAGGTTCAATACCTTTCTGAACGATGTATTGTATTACATCGAACTCAAAAAATAAGGGTTCATATGGACCCTTGTACCATAAACTTATACCCTTTAACAGAGAAAGGAATTCTTTTTACTACAAAATGATTAGGTTCAGAGGAAAATCCGTTCCCAACAAAAAGGTCCTTTGTCTGAGTGGAAGAATTCCCTCAAATATTCCCAATACTCGATGTACAAAGATAAGTCCGAAAATTTAAGTTTGCCGCTTGGAATTCCACGATTCGCGAAATCCCTCTCGCGTACGCCGCTGCCTTGTGTAATATATATACTCCACGCTTTTTTCCTCCTCTCTGTTGCTGGCACGTCGTGCGCGAGTATCCGGATGTACATGTATAGGCATGTACCTAGGCTGATGGGATCCACGCGGAAGCGAATGTTTTGACCCCCTAAAGGCCGCGAGCTCCTGCAGACGCAACAAAATAACGAAATAAAATGCAAGAAGAAGCGGCGCGGTAGAACGTGCACGCACGCAGCGCACTTTCTTAAAGGGAGGCGAGGATGATAAATTGAGCTCTCGTGCGCAAGCCACAAAGTAAGCCCCCGAGCCCCGCGCGCTGCACATCGCGGCTAGATAGCATCGCGCGCATATGCAAATTGATTTTAATTGCGCCCCTTTATTATATGCTTCTGCGGCACCACCGATTTATACTACCTCAGGATCCCTCCTTGCTTTGCCACCCACAACCGTAGATCGGCTGCGCGGCGATATTTTTTACGGTAAACGAGCCACGGCGCGTGCGCGATACTTGCCGATAATTGTTTGGTGCTATACTTAGCGAGTCGAGGGAAGGTTTTACATACGCGCCAGTCAATCTCGAGGGAGTTTTTGCATTTTTGCGAAACCTGTGCGTTTCGCGCGGCAGAGCCAAATCGCGTGAATATCGCGCGCGAGGCGTGTGTATGTGTATGTGTGTTGCTTGAATTTTAAACATGAAGAGAAAATGCTGCTGTTTGATAAAATTCGCGTGTGCTCGTACACCGGCACTGTGTGCGTTTCTTATAGATAATAATTGCACTTAAATGGTTCCGTATTTTTCAAAGTTAATAAACATCTCTACGAAGGAAATGCCTTGTTACGTGCATTATATTTTCTTTGAGTGGATTAATTTGTTAGCCTTTTTTATCAAGAACGTACTTGAATATTTTTAGATATCTCGCGAACCTTGTATTTTAAAGAACGGATGAAAGTAAAACAAGGTAGACGTAAATATATTACGTGTCTTGTTTCATATAAAACCGTTGTGATTTTTCATTAAAGTTAGTAAATAACGTTGTAAGAAAATTTTAATTTCGTATAACATTAAATAGAGAATTGAAGTTACATACAATTTGTACAAAGTGTAGCAAAATATAGCAATCTATTGACAATCATAAAATAATTAAATGCACATTATGTCGTTATAGACATTTTCCTGTAAAATTAAATTCAATATAATACATAATACATTTGATCTATTTTCAATTTTCATAATATTATTTACTTAAACAAATAAACACCTATTAAATTATATTGAATAAACATAATTAAATATTATAAATCTTTGCCAATTTACAATCACAGAATATTATAATTGTTCTGTTTATTTTTCTTTCTCTTTCTTGCGACCGGTTTTTTATACATCTGAGTTGTCAATAATGTTGTTCCAATTCACTAAAAATCATGGGTATACTTAAGTAATTTAAATTTAGCTTGTAAATGTTTTAACATTCGGTTTTTAAATTTGTTTTCGAATTGTGCAAATATTATTGCGATATTATATTTTACATTTCTAATTATGTATTATAAAGAAACTAAAATGTAATTTTAAAACTTTTTGAAATCTTCAAATTCTTACCTATAATACAGAGGAGCTGAAAAGTACAAAAATTGCCTTATGTAAGTTCTGAAAGGTCCCCAATGTATTGGGTAAGTGATCGTATTTGCTCCCAAGCGTACGGAATACAAATTTTTAACATCGTGCTTTATGATGCCATATAAAGTATTTTCCAATCTTATGATGTAAACGTAAAAGTTTAAAAATTTATTACTGAAGATATTACTCTATATAGATTTTTTAGTCTCTCCAGATAGTACGTATAAAAATAATATTTAATGACTCAGCTCGTTTGTACTAAATTAAAATTATGAACTTTATACATATCATTGATTGTGAATTTATAATCGCTATTTACATGACGAAAGAATAAAATACTGAATATACCATAAGATTAGGTTATTCTTTAGTTCTTTAAAAACTAATAAATTTATGAACATATTATTTTTGCAGAATAAAAGTTTAAAATTATATAGTATGAAAAAGAATTATATAATACTTGTTTTTGTTGCAACTAAAAGTTGACATTCTCCTGGCAATTTTTCATAGAATATCAGCGGAAAGGGCAAAATTGTCGCTGGACGGACGTTGAATAAAGCGTGCATGAGTCTCTGACTTAAGCACAAAATTGCTGATGGAACAGAAACGATAAGGAGGGAAAAGAGAACTAGACCGACAGTTATTTACCTCGATCGAGTAAATTTATTACTTTTCTATATTTTCTGAATATTTTTATTCCTTATTGCTATATTTAAACAAATTTTTAGAATACAATAAGAATTTATTATATTCTTAAATTGACTAAATTTCACAGAATTAGAAAAAGTAAAAAGAATGCATAAAGATTAACGAGTGATATATGAAAAGGTATTTATTTGTTAAAACATTTGATGAAAACGTTTTTTGCGGATGTATTTTAAGCTTAAGCTTACTAAATTCGCAACCATTGAATTGATGGATATTCAAGATTATCTAGAAAAAGGTGATCCTATTTTAATGAACGTTTTAAATTGTTAATATCTACTTAATACTTATTTTTTTTAATTAAGTAGGCAGTCTTTTGATGTATATCATAATATGTTTCGTTTTATAGGTGTATAAACTGAGAAAGTATTTTTATGAAATTTTACCTTTTAACAATTATATAAATAAACTTTTTATAAGCAACTATCACGTACTTATTTCAAATCAATGATGGATTTAATCATGCTCCGGACCATGCTCGTGACGGTGGCCAACTGACATTGAAAACACATATATGTACAACGCGGACTGTATAGAAGAACTTGATGCTCATGTGTAACGAACCGCAGAGTCTTTGTGCTTCTTATTAACTTTTTCGCCTTCTTTCTTCCCTTATTATCCTCAGCTTATCTCGCGCTATATCCGCGCAAAAATAAGGCGTCGACTTGAAATATTATTGTCGCGTACTAGTTGCGAAAGCTTTTACGTAGTTTTTTACAACACGTTGCTCCTTCTCTTTCTCACTTTCTCTCTCTCTCACTTTCTCTCTCTCTCTCTCTCGCTCTCTCTTTCACTTTCTCTCTCTCTCACTTTCTCTCTTTCACTTTCTCTCTCTCTCTCTCTTTTTTTTGCTCCCTCTCTCTCTCTCTCTCTCTTTTTTTGCTCCCTCTCTCTCTCAGTTTCTCTCTCTCTCTCTCTCTCTCTCTTTTTTTGCTCCCTCTCTCTCTCAGTTTCTCTCTCTCTCTTTTTTTTGCTCCCTCTCTCTCCTTTTTCTTTCTTTCTCTCCCTTTCTCTCCACGGAAAGTATCTTGGTCTTTTTCGAGGTCCTTTTTCACCGCGGTTTACTCTCGTCTCTTTTGTTATGTTTCGTTTTTGTTTCTCGGCAGCGCACGTTGTTTATATATACACGCGCCTGTATATAACTGGTGTGCAGGAGATCGTTCGCTCGATCTCGGTGCTTTGTTAATTAATTTGTAGCGCAAACATTATCGTTGTAATTAATTAACGAGCCGTTGATGGACGATTGAACACCGAGTTAGCTGGGCGCGCGCAATTTCGATGTTGCGTTATTTTCGCGCTTCTCTCGTTCTCCCTTCTTCTATGTCGTTGCTTTCGCATAATATGCGGTGATTGTATTGTTGTTAACACGAGTACACAACCGCTGACAAGCGCGTTATAAAATAAGCTATTGTCATATTTGATATGGTTCTCGTATTGTAGTTAATTATATTTACATAATATGCACATTCAAGATTAAATGTGAATGTAAAAAAATTGCATAAAATTACATACGCGAAATTATTAATTGTGATAAAGGGAAGTAATAATAAGTTAACTGTCAATGATTTAATATAATTATGAGTTGAACAATTTGGAAACAGTAACAAAACATCACGTTCAAAATGCACATATCGGAATCAAATAAAGAACGTTTAATTATTATATCATTTCGTACTTGTAGTAAAATGAAAATGAATATAATAAATTATTTTACGAAACTACTTGTACTAACAATATTACGGAATATTTATTACTTAAAATCAAACTTTCTTGATTTTTCAACTCCGTTCAGCGTTACGTGAAGCGATCGTGTAGCGAAAACCACAAGGCTCACGTGAGGTCAAAAATAGTTAATTGTCATGTCCAAAAGTCCGTAGGTTATAGCGCAATACATTGACTTATGTTATAGGCATGGCGCATGAGAGCACAGAACTGAAGATAAAAAGGGCATTCTATTTTCTCTATTAAATATTTTTGGTTAAAATAAACATTTGTATTCTGTTAGTTGTTTATATTTAAAATTGCAAAATATTCTCGGATATTAATGAGATGTAATATCGCGTAATGTACTAAGCTATTACTTCGGTATAAGGTGAATGTACCTAATATAGCCCGTGTACCTAATATGGCCCACCACGGCTATCCTAGCTGTTATGTTATTTAGCCGGTAAACATCTGATGCATTATGTATATGGTGTCAGTAGAAGCTTTATCATCGGAATATTTACTCACGGAAAGCAAAAGTAGATTAACCTGTAGTTATTTTGCTTCCTTATAGAGGAAGCTTTGTGATGGTAAAAAAAAGTTTTGCAAAAATCATTACAGAAACATGTTTTGAGACATTAGGAATCAAAATATACTATTTTTAGAAAACGTATGTGGATCAGTATTACTCTGAATATTCCCGGTCAAAATTAATGTTTCAGGGATTATTTTTTTGTTTTTCTTTTAAGGAAGTAGGGCCAAAGATGCGTTTTTTAGCGGTTTTTCGATTTTTGAGTTTTAGTTTTTCAGATTGTTTGGTATGTTTGAAATAAGATCATCAATAGATTCAGTTTAAATACGTAAAGAAGAGCATAAAATTATTGAATTGTTGAATATTGAAATATATTCAAATATATATGAGTCTAAACAAATTTTAAAAATCCGTGCGTACTCGAGTTCTTGTTACTTGCCGCCGATATTTTATATGAAAGTGCCTATGAAAAGAAGGTCTCAAAAGAATTTAATCCCCTAAGGTCCACTGTGTGACTCAGTAGAGTGTTCTGAATTCTCAAACATAACCACAAAACGACTATTTTCCAAAAATTCTAGAGAGCTCCCATTTTGATCAATTTGAGGATCAAAAAAGGATTTTATTTTTTTACAAATTTTAAGAAAAAAATTTTAGACCTCCTTGGTAGCTCAATGGGTCATCTCTACAGAGATGAATGTAAACCTTTTACGTAATCAAAACGGATTAGGTCTACCACATCTCATATTTTTTATTTTGAAATATCTGTTTCGTATAATCAAAGCTACAGCCTCTGAAAGATAGGTGCTTTTTCCGCCATCTTTAAGTTGGCACCCCTGTAACTTTGTTCTATTATAACCTTTTGAGCTCTAACTTTCAGGAAACATAGTTCAAACATCCTAGAAAACAATGCACTTGGTTTGGTTTTGCCTTTTGAACATATAGCATAACTGTGAATTTTTTTCTAGCTTGCTCTTTCTACCTAAAGTAAACGACATACTATTCATGTTTGACGTAATTTACGTAATGTATTATACATTATACGGACGATAAAAAGAAAGCTGACATTAAAACTTTTAATTTGAGTGATTGGAGCAGCATTTAAGATATTTGGATTAAAAGTTACGAGATATTCAAGAATGTGAAAAAATTTAGGTGACAAAATGCTCCGGAGGCCACAAGTTGCCAACGACTTGCGCTCCTTAATTGCCGGCATCTTGTGTGAATTTATCATTATAATTTTCAGCAAATAATTATACTTACAGTGATATTAAATAAAGAAGTTGGCTCAAGTCGACATTTTCCTTGATGATACTTCGAATCATCAGCTTTTCATTAGCATAGTTTATTTTACTGATCGGCTATGTACCTATTTATTATAAGAGGAATTATGTCTACAGAATTATTATAATACGAATACGGCCCACATAATAGAATGTATACAAGATTTGTATCTAATGACGACCCTTAGAATTTTTTTCAAACTTTTTAAGGTTAAGAAATATCTGTGATAAAGATGAAATAATAATATATATGTTTAAATAATGTATGCGTTTTATACGTGATTTATATCTTTAATTAAGGATACTTCTTAACAAAGGATTATCCTTAATAAGCATCTATTTTTAATTAATAAAAATTAAAAAAAAACTAGAACCGTTCTCAAAAAACGCTTTAAAAAGTAAAAAATAATAGTTACTGTAATAAAGGGATTAAGAAAATAATAGGCTTATGATAAAATGTTGATTATATTCATTGAATAAAAAGTCAACAATTTGGTAATTTGAATCCAAAATACAACTATGTCTAGCGATCACTTTCCTATAGAAATATCAATCAAAATAAAAACTAAAAAAATCCCAATACACTCTACACACAGAATAAATACAAGAAAAGTCAATTGGGACCTATTCACAATAAAACTTGATCAGGTAATTAAAAAATTCTCAGACTCTCCTCAAACTTTTAATTCATTAAGTCCAAAGGAAAAATATAGTTCCTTAATGAACTCAATCATAAAAGCTACTAATCATAAAAAACAACCTGATAACTCAAACCAAAACCAAACTCAAGGACTAAACCCTAACCCAAAAAATAAACTAAAAAAGATCTTTAAAAAGACCCCATCTGAAGCACCCTGGTGGAACGACGAGTGTATTACTTTAGTCAAACATAGAAGACAATCAGCAAGTCAATTACTAAAAAATCCTAGCTTATCTAACCTAGAGACCCACCTTAACAATGAAATTGAACAATGAAATACATACCAAACAAAAACTTAAAGAAATTAAACATAATAGTTTTAAAATTTATACTGAAACTCAACTCAGCAGAGAGTCAGATCATAAAAAAGTATGGAACACAATTAAAAAATATAAAAACCGAATGCTTGCAGATGAACAATTCCCACTAAATGACCTAGAAACATTCAAGAACGCTATGACATTCATCAATAAATATACAACCGACTTACCTCCTCCTATTTTTCCAAACCCAAACATTCATTCAATCTCGGCTACTCAAACTTCACCAAACCAGCAAATCCCATAAAACCAACAATATCCTCAAAACACCCATACCTCTCAAACAGTAATGCTCGACAACCCTTTCACTATTCAAGAACTAAACTCAGCCATTGATACATCAAAATCCAGCTCTTCCCCTGGCATCGACCAAGTCGACTACGAAATGCTCCAGCATTCCTCCACCCAATTCAGACATCTACTAGTAACCACAATAAACGAGCTTTTCGAAGCCAATGAATTCCCTGATGACCGGAAACAATTTCTAATGATCCTTATCCCTAAAAAAAAATAAAACTAAATTTCGACCAATAACTTTAGCTTCATGTATCCTAAAGAACAAAATGGCTTTCGCAAAGCAAGATCCTGCTCGCACTGCCTTTCTACTCTTGTCACTGACATATACAAATCGTTTAATAAAAATCAATACCTATGCTGCCTCTTATTAGACATAAAATCAGCCTTCGACAACGTCAACCCTGTAATTCTACTTCAAATACTACACGATATAAATATCCCTAACAAGATTAAAAGATTCATATTTAACCTCATTCAAAAGACACCTTGGGGTACCACAAGGATGTGTCCTCAGCCCCATCCTATACTGTATATACATTATATACCTACGCAAACATATTTTTAAAAATAAATGAAATACTCCAATTTGTTGACGACACAACCATATACAATCTCACTGCCAAACTAGAAGAAGGTCTAAAATTATTAGAAAATAACATGCCTAAAATAATCTCTTTTTTCAACGAATTAAAACTCCCTATTGCTCCAGAAAAAACTAAACTAATAATATTTACAAAAAAACGACTTAGTAATAACATCCAAATTAAAATTAAAGACCAATACATTAATAACGAAACATAAATTAAATATCTTGGTATGTGGCTAGACTTACCTCACTGATGTCACAAACCAAGAATTAAAAACAAAACTCAAAAGAATTTAATATAAAGCCATACATTTAGCTCTGGGCTACCGTACATCTACACCTATCAATATTCTTCATGCTGAAGCATGCGAACCCCCACTCAAATTTCGATCCATATACCTAGCAGATAAGTTCCTTATCAAAATATTGTCACTAGAAGACCACCCTCTCATAAACAAATTGTGTGAATTAACAGACGACCTAAATCATAGACAAGACAAATATAACATCAAACTTAACTTCCAACTTCTTTCCTCATTTACCCATTATTTTAAATACAGATCAATTATTAAAAAACACCAACAGAATCTCCCCTTCCCTTATAAATATAATATTTTACTAGACCAACATCATATTAACGCATCAGCAGGAAATATTATTAAGAACTCTCCTTCTCCACCTAACAAATTTAATATCTTTGAAACAAAAATAAAATCTAACCATTCATTTTACACGGACGCCTCTAAAATCAACTCTTATACAGGAATTTCTATTTACTCACCAAGCCTTAAAATTAATAAAAAATGTAAAATATCTAGTCACGCTTCAATATATACAGCAGACGCATACGCTTTACTGTTAACCCTCAAACACATAATTAAATCTAATATTCAAAACTCAATTATATTCTCAGATGCAAAAAGTGTTCTTGAGTCTATTAAGTACTACAAACCTCACAAATCAAAAAACATTTCACACCTAATACTTGAAATAAAGAATCTTCTCTATGAAATTAAAAATAAACACCTTAACTATGAGATAGTCTGGATTCCATCTCACCTGAAAATTTCAGGTAATGAAATGGCAGACAAACTTGCCAAAGAAGCCATAAAATCTGGAGAACTACATGATATAAAAATCCCATACTCTGATATTCATGAAAACATAAAACAAAACCTTAACAAAAAATTCAATATCTTTATAAAAAATCAAAAAAATATTAAAGGTAAATTATACTTTCAGAATTTCTATACTGAATCCAAAAGGTCATGGTTCCATAGCGTCAACTCTTCAAGATACAATATTACTACCTCAAACCGTCTTCGGGCTAATCACTAAGGTAAAAGCACCAGTACTGGGACACTTTTGGGATGCCCGTTTAGAAAGACTTAAATTCTGAAATCTGATAGCAAAATTAAAAAAATATATTAGTATTATCGTGTAGCCCGGGAGATTTCCTATCGATTGAAAAAAAAATGTTTTTTTTTAAACCTTTTCTATGCGAATAAATAGTGGTTTTAATAAAATAGTTCCTGGCTGCAGTAGTGGGACACGATGTTTCGAGTTGACCCAGTACTGGGACAAGCAATTGGCACCAATACTGGGACAGTTATTAAGTAGCTTTATTCGTTACCGTTCTGCAAACAAATAGAAATAAGCTCATTTTCTCAATTTATTCGATAATACTAACTGATTTACATGCGTTTGTAGTTTGGTAAGAATCGGCAAATTAAAAATCACAAAAATTGATAAACAGAGACCTGTAACCCCACTTTTTGAGGTTATAGGATTACACCTCCCAAGTAAAAGTTATAGATTTCCAAAATCCACTATTTCCGAAATTCATTCCAGTTGACATTACTGATTGTTATTTAATATCTTGTTTAGTAAGATCTAAAGTAGTTTTCAGTCACTGAATCTAATTATAATTTGTATATTTTGAGTGTCCCACTACTGCTCCCTCGCAAAACTATGGAACCAGAACTAGGACACCTAATTGTACAGAAAATAATTATTGTTTTCACTAAATACAACTTTAATCGTATTCGTGAGCGTGTCATCTATTGATAAAAACATTAACTTGATCTGGTAGACTAAAATATTTCTTTTGAATGCAAAACTCAATCCTCGGGATTAAGTTAAATCTGCACGATTCAGTAGCGCCCATCGTTACTCTAGGATCCTGCTCAGAACACATTTTTAGTAAAAGCTTTGAATATAATTTCTGCCGCAGAGTTGGAATAATTCATGTTTATTTGAATAGTTGATACTCTACACAATAGATACAAAATTTTACTATAACGATTTATGACTGTATTTTTTATGAAAACAGTCATTTTTCGTCCGTGTCCCACTATAGGTCCCAATTTTTGATTTGTCCAGGTACTGGTGCTTTTACCTTACTCCCTAGCTGAAAGCTTATACAGAATAGTATATTATGACACTGTTGTGGGAGATGGTTTTCTACCTTGCTCGAGGGTTTTCGCACGAGCGAAGCGAGTGAGAAAATCGAGCAAGGTAGAAAAACACCTCCCACAACAGTCTCATACGATATTTTATAGCACAACAACCTCAAAATCGACAATAAAGTTGGCATTTTGAGGTTAGTGTGCTATAAAAAATATAATCAACAGTTGTGACATGCAAAATGCAATGTAAGGTGAGGTTAGAATAGGCAGGTAAGGTTAGTATCGGGGAGATTATTAGTATTAATTAGGAGGAATAAACAAACTCCGGACGGAATCACGCACGCTATTCAAATTGCTATTTTTTTATTAGGATTATAAATCGCGAATATTATTGTATGTTTCACGGGGGAGATCGACGGCGCAACACCACACACACACACCACCACCAGCACAAACACATGACAAAAGCAGCAGCAGATTCAGCAAACACATCCGGAAAAGCTGAGCAGCACGAGGAAGCGGCAACTACGGAGCAGAGATCGAGGCCGATATTTTTACAGGTAGCAGCGGCCCGAGAGAGAGAGAGAAGCTGGAGACGACACGAGCGGCCGGGAGCCGCGGGGCCGAGGCAGCAGCACAGCAGCAGCAACACAGCAGCGGCAGCACGGCGGCAGCAGACGAAACACACTCACACACACATACACACTCGCGTACGCGGACACCCGAGAGAGAGAGAGAGTGATCGGAGCGCGAGGAGGCTCAACGGCGTCATTTTGGGGGTTTTATGAATATAGATTCCAGAAATTAAATGTTACAATTAATGAATCGAGTAAAGTTACGGCGGCATATTAACTGTTAACGAACCGGCATAGAATTACGTATAGTTTCGAGTGATAAATGTAAATTGATGTATAGCTATTATTATCGAGAAATAAATTTAGAAAAGATTATAAGCATATATATATATATATATATATATATATATATATATATATATATATATATATATATATATATATAGATCATTTACGTAGATAGAACCTGTATAAACCATAATAATTTAAATTGTTGATAATTATTTATTTAAATAACTCGAGATTGGATCTCCGTGGGTTGCGCCGTTTGTCCAGGCGTCCGCTCAGCGAACCTCCTCTCGGGATCCGAGGAGTCCACCAGAGGGTAATTGTCGAGTAATAAAGTGCAGCATCGACCGAATAATAAAATAATTAATGAGTTGTATGGACAGAATCCATATCGGTTAAAAATACAACATCATACAGTCCTCAATGTGATTGTGGATTCATCGAAAAAGACATCGACCGTACTATGGGACTGTCCAAAATACAACGCCAACAGAACATCACTTATAATTAAACTTAAAAAAAAATAAATATTTTCCCCCTTACTCTGCAGAAGTGTTCTTAAAAAATCCTTAAAGTCATATTTCATATATTATAACTGATTATCTCAAATCAATCCAACTTTTCATTTAACCTAAAAACAAACAAACAAACATTGAATAAAAATTAAAAAATAAAAATTTGTATTCTTAAAATTAAAAATTGAACAATAATTATTAAAAACCTCTTCACAAACTTTTTCGATTTTAAAATCACCTACCCAAAATCAATCTTTCGAGCCAACCCCCCTTACTCCTTCCCATAATCAACCATAAATACCTCCTCCTGAAATCTAATAAAATTAAATAAATTAATTTCCCTTATAATTTCTTGTTTATACCTACGTCAATACTTCAACCTAACCTACCACAGTGATGTGCCCACGGTCTTGAGAAGCAGACTTATCAAGAATAGCTGTCACCAATCAAATACTTATTCAGAAATTTGGACAAAAAATACAAACACCTGGTAAAGGCAAAACGACGCTATAGTTACAGCTATTGAAGAAGAAGAAGAAGAAGACGTACATCTATCACACACGCAGATAAATTTACTCACTCTTTATTAAAATATACTCTTTATATTTTGTACATTACAACATATTTCACGACTAAGAATACAAAACACGGGAGAACGGATAAATTAAAAGAAAAAAAATAAAAAGATACAATTAATAAATAAATTAATAAATAAATAAATAAATAAATAAATAAATAAATAAATAAATAAATAAATTAATAAATAAATAAATAAATAAATAAATAAATAAATAAATAAATAAATAAATAAATAAATAAATAAATAAATAAATAATTAAATAAATAAATAAATAAATAAATAAATAAATAAATAAATAAATAAATAAATAAATAAATAAATAAATAAATAAATAAATAAATAAATAAATAAATAAATAAATAAATAAATAAATAAATAAATAAATAAATAAATAAATAAATAAATAAATAAATAAATAAATAAATAAATAAATAAATAAATAAATAAATAAATAAATAAATAAATAAATAAATAAATAAATAAATAAATAAATAAATAAATAAATAATTATATAAATAAACAATTAAATAAATCAATAAATAAATAAATAACTATCCATGTATTACTCTGTCGTCATGGAAAAATGTCAAATTAATCACCGTGCAGTTGCCTGAGGTGCCTGCCTAACGCCGTTTTAAATTTACATAAGGACGGCAGATATCTCACAATGCAGGGGAGGGAGTTCCAGAATCGCGAGCCTTGGGCTCTAAACGAGTAGAGACCCTTCTCAGTCCGCGATCCCGGGACCGAGAGCTCTTTCACACCGCTCCTACTGGAAGTCCTAGCTGTGTTTTTACCAAAGAGAGCCGCAAGATACGGAGGTTGTCCCATATTTATTGCCCTATAGAATAATAACCCCGCAAAGTACGCTCTTCTTTCCTTTATTGTAAGCCAGCCAAGATATTTCCTGTGAGGAGAGATGTGCTTATCCCTTCTAACACCACATATGTATCTCACACATGAATTTTGAAGCCGTTGCAACTTCGTCTCGCGCTCATCAGACACATCAAGGTGAACCACGGAACAATAATCTAAATGTGGCACTACCAGCGCGCATGCAAGCTGCTTTCTCAACGCCTGAGTTGTGCATGAACTAAAAAATCGTAAGCTGTAAAGAGCACGATTTACCTTTTTTCCAACTGCATCAATCTGCAGTTTCCACGTGAGTTTAGAGTCCATGACAACACCAAGGTTTGTGACCGAGTCAGAGAAAGGCACATGTACACCTTCCTGAAACTCAATGCTGGGCAAACCATGATTCTGCAGCCGATTGATGTTGTGCTCGGAGCCGAAAAAGATCGCTTTTGTTTTGCCGACATTGAGTCGCAGTCCGGATGCTTTGGCCCACTCCGACACTGCCCACGCAACAGCCGACAAGCGTCTGATACTCACATGAAGATGTCGCCATGTCCCTTGAGTGTAAGTTTGCAAGTCGTCCGCGTATAGCAAGTGTTTAACATCACCACCAGTCAGTACGTCTTGTAAGTCATTGATATAAAGACTGAATAAACAAGGGCCCCAGGACTGAACCCTGTTGCACACCTAGATTGGTGGTTAGCCAATCAGATTCCCCATTGTTGTCAGTTATGACTTTTTGTCTGCGACCAAAAATGTATGATTTGATCCACAGAAGAACACTCCTGGAAAAACCCATGCGTATCAGCTTACGAAGTAATTTAGATGGTGATATAGTGTCAAACGCCTTACTAAAGTCGAACAGTAGCAGTATAGTCATTAGTTTCTTATTGTCGTTAATCCCAGTTCGTATGTCCTCGGTTAGTTTTAGTAGAGTTGTCTGGGTGCTGTGATGCTGTCTGAAACCGGTTTGCAGAGGATCCAGGATCTTTTTGGATCTTAAGAAATCGGTAATCTGGTCGTGTACTATCTTCTCCAGCACCTTGGAGAGAAAGCTCAATAGTGCTAGAGAGGGAGAGAAAGAAGGGAGAGAGAGCGGGGAGAGAGATGGACAGGCGTGGGGGTAGCGAGGAGAGAGAAAGAGAGTGGGAGAGAGAGATAGATCAACAGCGCGAGATGCATCAGTACTGCACAAAGTAGAGTACTAAACATGTTGTATTTTGGAAGCATTCAATCGATCTGAATCTCCGGTGGTTCCGCGCGTTGGAAACAACAACTAGTATATACTATAACTGGCATGATGCACGATAGCGGACGGTTGCGCTATTAATAGTTATCCGATAAGGTTCCGTGCTTCGGACAAACTTAGCTCCACCCCGTCCATATTACAATTAAGGCGAAATGGGCCACGGAGCGCGCGGCCCGCCGCCCAAGATACGTCCTTCCGTATGTATATGTACATATATCGCGTGTTAGTGTGTGTGTGCTCACGAGACTCTTAGCTTCGGGCAAGCGCATGCCTTGTTAATTATACGCGGAGGGTGAGAGAGAGAGAGAGAGAGAGAGAGAGAGAGAGAGAGAGAGGCGAGCAGCGGCAGCAGCTGTTGTTATATGCTCGCAATATGTGCAGCGCCTTCTCGCGATATTTTTCATCCCCGCGCACCAGTCGCCTCTTACCCACAAGATGCCTATCAGCTCTTTACCGCGAGAGTCAGCTAAAATTTGGCGAGCGAGCGCCACTTTATCTGCCCCGAGACTCGAGTATTTGTATGGATTATCTGATGCTGCGATGAATCGGGGACTCGTACGCTACTTCTATAGTTGGTTTGTAAGTAATAATGCATGTGTGCCAGGAGTCTTTTTGAAGAGGATTTTGTGGGTAGAACTATGAATTTCCGCATGTAAACATTTGTTATTCTACGTCGATTTAAGAGTTAATATATTATAGAAGAAATAATTAATAATTAATAATTATATTAATTGTGTACAGGACAGTTTATAATAGTAGTTATAAAGTATACCTATAGTAAGTGCTGTATTCAATACGTATATAAAGAGCTGGGAAAGAGTCCATCAGATTTCTATAAGAGTTTATTAGACTTTTTAAGAGACTAAGAGGGTGTCTACGCCTGCAAAAATATAGAAAAATTATTAGTGTTTTCGTGTGACAATGGATTTAAAATCATTCAAGGAACTAGTTTTGAACTTAGAAACATACTTTTAATGAACCATTTTACGGTTGTTAAAACCCTTCCTATATAACTCAAAACTCAAATTAGCAGTGGTCGAGTCCCGATACATGACTTTTACTCCAAAATAATAAAGTAGTTGCTTACTTTTTATCAACTTTAGTAGTCACAGTCATAAAGACCGTTATTTTAAACAACATTACGGATGGGTAATCTTATATAGACCATCCCTTGCACAGAAAATCTACGGCAAGCGCATTTTGGAGTATTTAATTTAAGCTTAGATATTTTTAAAAGTGATGCATTGGGGCTCGACCACTGTTAATTTCAGTTATGTGCAAGATATAGGGATCTACAAAACTCTTTTTTTTTAATTATTTTTAATCTATGTTACCATAAACACTAATAATTTTTCTCTTTTTCTTTCTGTATGCGTAGACACCCTTTTAACCACTTAAGGTAACGTTATACCGATTTTTCATGAAAAAATCAATATTATTGGGATTGCATTAGAATAATATTTGAACAATGAAAAATCTTCTTTTAACGATATTAAATGATTTTATGACTTAAACAAGAGTTGTTCATTGATAAATAAATTACTTCTTACCGAAGGATAAAAGTCAAATTCTGATTTTTTATAATAAAAGTGGTGTTTTCTTGTAATCCACATCTTTAATGTTCAAATTTCTCTTTGCGTCACAGATGATGATAAATTCTTCTGAAACTTGGAGGATGCATTCTCAAAGGTAATTTGATGAAAAATTTGAAATTTTCTCTTTTCATTTGTTTATAAATACTATGATTTAAGGTAGCTTATTAATTAAAAAACAAGTAATTTGAGCTAAAAAAGGTGATTTTCCACTATATTTTGGCTGAGCTCTTAGCCCAAACTATGAGGTCTTATATGTTTTAAAATATTTCAGGTTATATTTTTGCTTCCTCATAGAGCCAGCTGTGTAATGGTAAAAAAATGTTTTACTAAAAACATGTTAGAAACATGTTTTGAAACATTAGGAGTAAAAATATACTATTTTTAGAAAATGTCTCTGTGTGTGGGTGCGTGCGTGCGTGTGTGATAGGTGTGTGTATGTGTGTGTGTGCGTGCGTTAGTGCGTCCGTGAGTGCGTGCGTGCGTACGTGCGTGCGTTCGTGCGTTCGTGCGTTCGTGCGTTCGTGCGTGCGTGTTTGTGTGTGTGTGTGTGTGTGTGTGGACGGTTGTGGATGAAGATTACTCTGAACATTCACGGTTAAAATTACTGTTTCAGTTCTTAACGATTTGGTTTCTTCTATAAGAAGGGGGCTGTAACAAAATATTTGTTGTTTTTGATGTTTTTTTTTGTATTTTTAGCGGTTTTTCGATGTGTGAGTTTCAGTTTTTCGGGTTTTTTAATATGTTTGAAATAATATAATCGATTCATGTTTAATGCATTTTAAAGATCACAAAATTACCTATCTTTTTTTATCCAAAACTTTAAATAAGCTACTTTCTTTTTTCCGTTATACACGTAAATGTCGTGTTTTGTTAAGACGGCGATATCTGGGAAATGTAACATGGAAAATTTTTGAAAAAGTTTGAGGTAATTAGGAATATGGATAACAATATTTTGTGAAACTTTCAAGCCTTTATCCTTTCCCTTTTTCGAGAAAAAAATAATTTTGTTAAAAAATCTTTTTTTTGGCGCTGGATAACTTGAGTAAAACGTCATTATTCCTTCTGAAATTTTTCTGAAAGGTAGCTTTATACTATCTTCTGAGACTGTTAAAAGCCTATATAATATCGACCTTTACATTCAGAGTTATTTGAGGTTATGTTTCTTTATTAATTTTCTTTTGTTCGTTTATATCTCGAGAACGGCGCGGTCATTTTTTGCAAACTGCAGCTAATTTTTTTCGTTTTTTTATGAAAATTCTGAATTGAAGAGAAATTTTGAGATTCATCGATCCACTTTTGCTTTACAATGATTTCTTTATTTTACGATATTTTACGATATTCTAAAATTGTGATGCTAATCAACGACGGGGATCTGCGGTGTGTTTGTAAACAAATCACATGTAATTTTTACAGAGGTGCTTGTATCAATCGGCAGAGACTAGGATTCGAACCCAGGTCACCGGCGTGGGAATCCAACACTCTACCGACTGAGCCGCCGCAGGCCCAATAACGTAAATTATTTTTGTATTTTAGAAATAATATGATTGTTTAATTATTTATTTATTTGTATTTAGTGGTCATGTGTCCCCTCTTTTTTTGAGATTCCAATATGTCACAATGCATATGTGATTTTGTATTGTACATTTGTATTTTATACTTGTTTATTGTGTTGTGCGATGTCGGTCGAGCGAAACCCATCACCTGCTTACTAACGTCTCAGATACTTTTGAGGAGGCCATAATATGGGCGCATACGTCCTGTATCAAAGCACAATGCGTAGTCGGAGATCTTTTCCTGACGAAAAACTCAATGAAAAAATTCTCGAGAATTTTCGTCGGGAATTGAATCTGGGTTAAAATGATACATATGAACGATTCAATTGCACGCTAAATCCGTTAAAGTTAACTTTCACTCATTCAGAGTGAAATTCCAATCAAAGAATCGGTGAAATTAATCACTCTAATTAGAGTGAAGTTTGAACCCTGCAGATAGAGTGGAAATCTTTCACTTTTAAGTAGAGTGAAATCTTACTCTAGTTTAGCGTACATACTTTCCCCGTGGACATCGACGAAAACTAACCTATTTTTTTATTTTTAAGTTTATAATATTTCGAGCTTGATTAGATAGACATTTTTCAGTAATAATGGGTTTACCAAAATATACAAAATGTTACAGTATTATGATTTTTACGAAACGTTGTTATTAAGTTTGTTAATAATTTTTATTATATAAAAACCTATACAAAATAACTTTAATCCGAGTATTCACTTTCATATAAAATAATCCACTAGCTTTTGTGATTTAATCTCACCAACTGTCATATTTAAGATGTAGAGGAGGATAGTACAAGAACACACTCATTATGTTTAGGTCTTACTTAAAAAATTTTCATTAAATGTGGACAAAGTAGAATTATTTATAAAAGTCTTTTATTGTATGTTTATTATTTGCATTTAACTCATCAAATAAAACCATGTGTTTAATAATGAAAATCACAGTTTTAGTGTTTTATAGTTTTACTCAAAGCAAGTAACTATATGTGATTTAAGTTGGAGATAAAGTGATTGCCAGTTGTCGAATGGAAGTTTTGGCATGTAGGAGTAAAGCATATATATAGAATCAATTGTGAAAGATTGTAATTATTATAAATAATAGCATTTGTCAATCACAAATTTTAATAATTGCAATTGTATACCTTTCGTACAAACCAATATCTTCTTAAAATTTTTACACCAGTGATAAGAATTCATTGTAAAATGACTAATTACTAATAATAATATAAAGTCATTTAAGCTGTCAGTTTGTTCTAAAATATACTTTATATAAATGAATAGTAGTAAGCTAGCGATAAAGACAAATTCAAGTTCATGTGTTGAATGAAGGTTTGGGCTTATGCGAAAGGGGTAAAATGTTATTTTTAACTTTTGATATAAATGAATAGTAGTATAGCCAGCGATGAAGATTAATTCACGTATTTCTATGATGAAGATTATTTCGTATTTTTATGAAAAATTAAAAATAAAATGAATTATAAAAATTTAAAGAAAAAATAAATTTTAATCATAATGAAAAAAAAAACAGAAAAATTTCTCTTCAAAAAAGCAAATTTTTAATAATTATAATCCCAACGCGCCTACAACAGTATCTCTAAGGAGACGTGGAAAAATGTAATTTAAACTAAATGTGTACTTTTAATAAAAAATTAACTTTTGATAAACCATTAACGATAAATCAGCACACATTTTTTGAGATTATAATTAAAAAGAGATATAGCAATTATAATTAATTTATTAGAATAACAATTTGTATATTAGAACAATTCATTTAGTTTGAGGAAGCTAAGTGCCAATGAATTGGCAGCGGTTTTTTAATCATTTGTGAGGTTTCTTTAAAAATCTTTTTGATTCATATTTATAATATTAGATCAAGTCTGTTAAAAAATGTGATTGTTGATTTTTCTTTATAAATATTTCAGAATTTTTTTAAAATTGGTTTGTCGAAGTTATGGTCGCAAGGAGCATTTGCAAAATTACTTATTTTTGCTTAATATTAACACAAAATCGTGCATAACTTTAAAGAAACAGGTTTAAAATAATTAAAACTTTGTGAAAAATATATGTTTTTACTATACTGTTTATGATCAGAAAATTAATTCTTCATACTACTCTAAATACGTAATCTCTTTCAGAACTCATACTATATAAAAACTTAAAGTAGTCTGGGTTAAACTTAAAAAAAATGTTTTTTTTTTTACGAATTACGAATTTTTTTTTATATTACTGTGGGGCCTAAATCCGCACTTAAGTCACACCTATCCGTGACTTAAGTAATCCATTATTGCACCGTACTTATCGCCATCGCTACGCTCGGGCCCTAACCTCATGGTGCAATACTGGACTGCTTAAAGCACGGCTAGGCGTGACAGCGGATTTAGGCAAGCAGTGCTATGAAATACGAGGGTAGTTCAATAAGTCTTTAGAATAAAGTATAAAAACAATTTTTTTTGGGTAAATTTTTTTTTATTTTTCAACATAATCTCCTTGGAGCTCTATACACTTGGTCAATCGCTTTTTATGTTTTTTTAATCCTTCAGAAAAGTGCGTTTTCGGAAGTTCCTCAAAATAAGCACTTACAGAGGCAATGACGTCTTCGTTGTCCGTAAATCTCTGTCCACCGAGCCATTTTTTCAAGTTTGGAAATAAGAAAAAGTCACTGGGGGCTAAATCTGGTGAATACGGTGGGTGTTCGACCAATTCGAATTTTAGTTCTTCAATTTTAGCCATTGAAACGAAGCATGTGTGAACTCGGGCGTTGTCGTGATGAAAGAGAATTTTTTTCTCGCCAAATGTGGTCGTTTTTTTTTAATTTCTTCTTTCAGCTGCTCTAATAATGATGCATAATACTCACCAGTAATTATTTTACCCTTTTCCAAGTAGTCAATAAGTATAATTCCACGTGCATCCCAAAAAACTGTAGCCATAACCTTACCAGCTGACTTTACGGTCTTTGCCTTCTTTGGAGCTGGTTCGCCTGTGGAAATCCACTGTTTGGATTGTTCCTTTGTCTCAGGAGTGTAGTGGTGTATCCATGTTTCATCCACAGTCACAAATCGACGAAAAAATTCCTCAGGATTCCGACTTATGCGCGCCAAAAGAGCCTCAGAGGCGACCACTCTATTGCGTTTATTCTCAGCTGAGAGCAAACGCGGCACCCATCTTGCCGATAGCTTTTTCATGCCTAATTTTTCATGTAGAATTGAAACAACTGCACCTATAGATATCCTTGTGGCCTCAGCTAACTCACGCACTTTTAATCTTCTATCCTTCAACACCATATCGTGGATTTTATTGATGATTTCGGGAGTAGTTGCTTCTACGGGCCTTCCTGAACGTGGTTCGTCACTTATTGATGTACGACTACGCTTAAATTCATTTACCCAGTTATAAACCGTTGCTAAGGCAGGGGCAGATGTGCCATGAACTGAGTCCAATTAATTTTTTATCTCATATGGAGTTAAACCCTTTAAATGAAAATGTTTAATTACCGCTCTGAACTCGTTTTTTTCCATATTTCTTAACAAGCAATTTTTTTTTCAATTGGTTATAAAAACACGTAAACTCAGAAGATGTGGACTGTGACTGCACCATATATCTAGTCGGGAGTGGTGCTGACTGAAAACAGATGATTTGGAGCGATTCGCGCGCCATCTGTTGGTCATTCTAAAGACTTATTGAACTACCCTCGTAGTATACGATACTCGTGTCAAAAGTCGTCCTTCAATACATGCCGTGCTGTAAAGGACTACTTAGGCCACACGTATTGTAATGTACTATATTTAATAGCAATCATTCTGGATTTTTTAACTAATACTCAGGTAAATATACAGGTATTACCAAGTATTGTAGTAACAAAATCGTTGCCAACACTGCAGGTCCAAGTGCGTATCATTAAGCACACGAAGTGTATAATTTTACGCACTTAAACGTGTAGAGGTTATTTTGTGTGTTGAAATAACACGGTTAGGTGTGTTGTATTGTAAATACGCGCAATTAGTGAATACTACTACACGCATTTTCTGTGTTTTGCGTTTAACACTTTTGAACTGAGTAATAGTACGCATATAGGCGTGCTATGCTACACACATTATCTGTGTTATATTCTTAACACCCTAGAAGCGTGTTTTGTAACACGTTTAAATGTGTTAAAGTTAAATTTTTATACAATATTAATAAAAATACTTAACAATACAGATAACAAATCATAATCAAATCATAAATTTAATAAAATATATACCATTTACTAAATAAGAAAACTTGAAGTATTTATTTCAAATATGAATTATATTGATACATTTAATATAAGATCAGAAATTATATAATTGGGCACTCGTTGATCTAATTAATTTCTTCAATGAATAATTAAAATCTATTTAAAAATATGAATGTATGCATCAATGTTATTATTGAGTTACAGTAGTTACAGTAGTTCTTTTACTGGAAAACAATAATTAAATTATTATAAACTAATCGACATAACCTGACAATACAAGAACTTTAAATTTGAAGACGCGTGGTTATCACGAAGTTGTATTCCCGGAGGACGATATTTTCTCTCTCTCTCTCTCTCTTTCTCTCGCTCTCTTTTATGAAGGTACCTATGTACAATTATTGCTTAACATTTTTTTATATTCATACTGTTAGAGTTTATATAGGCAGGGAACAAATAAACGAGAATGACTTGAAATCTTATTCACCTGTATGATACATTTATTCGATATAGTGTAGAAAAAGATGTGCTGAGTACACACTTAACCAAGAAGGTTATCGCTTGTTATTATTTATCGCATTACACGGATGAAACGTACTTACATGAACACATTTTGAAGTGTGTAAAATTTGTGACAAAGATATAACACATAAATGTGTAGTTTTATCACACTTGAATTTGCAGATTTGGTAAAAAATGACCGTGTCATTCTCGAGACATACTCGACCAAAAAAATTATTTAAAAAACACATAACCTCAAATATCTTGAAATATAAAGTTCGCTGTGATCTGGGCTTAGAACTCGTTATAGAGAGATACTAAACAGCTATCGTTTTGGAAACTTTCAGATTAAATGCTGCCGATTTACTCCAGAATTCGCTACTGAATAAAAATTGATTTTTTTGCAAAAAGATTTTTCTCTCTTCAAAGAAAACGATAAAACCTAAAAAAATTTACAGAATATTCTTCTCCGTAATCCTAATCGATTAATTTATTAAAAAATTTTCGCGTCTAATAAAAGAAGGAAGATAGCTTATAAAAAATTTCGTGTGAGAAGATACGTAATTATATGCTCTTTCAAATGCATTTACACTGAAGCGATAATATTATTTCTAACATAATTTACCTCATTAATTTCAGAATATAGTAAAATAAAAAAATCGTTATAAAACACAAACAATTCGACGAATCTTATAATTTCTTTTTAATTCCGAATCTTCATTAAAAAAAATAAAAAAATGAACCCCAGTTGGTAAAAAAAGACCGCGCCATTCTCGAAATATAAGCGATCAAAAAATTTTCTTTTTAAGAGCATAACCTCAAATTTATTGATAAATAAAAGTCTTCATGATTTGAGCAAATAATCTAGCCAAGAGATAGTTAATGGATACCTTTCTGGAAATTTTCAAAGAGAATATTGCCGATTTACTCAAGTTATCGTACGTCATGGAAAATCGATTTTTCTTACAAAATTATTTTTTTCTCTAAAGCAGAAAAGTATTAAAGACTCAAAAATTTTACTGTATATTCTTCTCCATATTCCTAATCATCTAACATTTTTTCAATAAATTTCCATGATATACTTCCGCGATAAAACGATTAAAAAAATGTCTTTTTCGTGTACGAGGTCTGTCCCAAAAGTATCCGACCTACGTTCATATCTTCGCGCGGAGAGACTCAGGCGACCTCTGGAGGGTACGAACGTCACCAGCAACTCCTAACCTTCTCCTAGCCTGAGATACCGATGAAACGCCTTAGTTCCCGCGCAGCGTGTATTTATTTACAACGACTTTTTTGCGTTCGTCACAATTTGCTTATTGCTAAAAATGGCAGAACGAACCGAACAGCGAATTTGCATAAAATTTTGCTTTAATCTCGGTAAAAGTTGTGCGGATACTATTGAAATGTTGCAAAAGTCTTTTAAAGGTGAGTGTATGGGCAAAACACAAATAACAGAGTGGTATAGGCGGTTCAAAAGTGGCCGCACATTTGTTGACAGTGATCCTCGTTCTGGTCGACCTTCGACGGGAACATCGTTGGATAATGTCGAGCGTGTGCGTGTCGCAGTTGAACAAGATCGTCGTTTGACTGTGAGAGAACTGGAAGATGAACTTGGAATACCAAAAAGTACTGTTTGGCGAATTTTAACCGAGAATTTGGGAAACCGGTGACTGGCTTCTTCATCACGACAATGCTCCAGCGCACGCATCAAACCTTGTGCAGCAGTATTTATTGAAACACAGTGTTGCGCAGCTCCGCCAGTCTCCATGTAGTCCTGATATAGCTCCCTGCGACTTTTGGCTGTTTCCTCAGACTGTTGAAACTAATGCGACGAATGCACTAAAGGCGATTCCGAAGTCTGACTTTCAAGAGTGCTTTAATAAGTGGAAACATCGATATGAGCGTCTTGTTCAATCAAATGGGGACTACTTTGAAGGATGCCACCCTCCGGATGACGAAGAATAAATCAAGCGCCGAGAAATCGAGGTAGGTCGGATACTTTTGGGACAGAGCTCGTATAACAAAAGAAGGGAATTAACTTATCAATAGTTTCAGGTCGGAAAAATAGCTAGTTTTAAGCTCTTTTGAATGCATTTTATTTGAATTGATTATATTAATTTTAACCTTTAATTAAAACCTAAAAAACTAAAATTCAAAAATAAAATAATCGATAAAAAAACAAAAAAAACATTGAAATATTAAAAATTGTATTCATTAGACCCCTTCGTACGACGAAAACAAAAAAAAATGAGCCGTGAAACATTAATTCTTACCGTAGATTACTCGAGATACAGAGGGATATATACATATTCACACACACACATACACATACACATGCACGAACCCACGCACACACACACACATCCATATGAACATTTTCTAAAAATATTGTATTTTGATTCTAAATTGACCAAAACCTATTTCTAACATGATTTTAAAAAAACTATTTTTTTTACTATTACGAAGCTTCCTTTAGGATGAAGCAAAATTACAAAAGATTTTTTTTAAATACAGGCAATAATTAATTATCACTTTTAAAAAACATCTGAATTTGCGCTTTCAACCATTAACTTGAAACAGTAATAAAAATGTATGTAAATGAATTTCCGTAACTTTATAGGTGGTCATTGAAGGTAAAGAGATGTACTTTCAGGGAATATAGTTATATTTACATAATTTTCATGTTTTATGACCTTTTGAAATCAAAATACGCGATATTTTAGTAATAATGGTACCTATAATTTGAATCATAACTCTGTAAGTTTTATTGCTACAGAAATTATGTAATAAGATAAACAAAATTTAGCAAAAGAGTTTTGATTTGAACTTTATTTCATATAAAAATATTATTCTGTTGTAAAGTTATGTACAATGAAAAATGATAACAAAAAATTAATAGAATACTACTCGATTTAAAGAGCTGAATATCCTCAAATTTACATGCAATTTTCGTCATCATTTTTGATTGTTCATAACTCTGCAACATAATAATACTTTTATATGAAATAAAGCTCAAATTAAAGCTCTTTTGCTCAACTTTCTTTATCTTATCACATAATTTTTCTAGCAAAAAACTTGCAGAGTTATGATACGAAGTATAGGTATCATTTTTTAATGAAATAACGCAGAATTTGAATACAAAATTTTTACAAATTAATACATTTTAATCAAATGGTATAATAGCCTTACATGTGCGTACATATACAATACCGTACTTTAAATGAAATTAATAATTATTTTGAGTTTATAAGCAATTAAGGAATTTGCAACCAATTCTAACATATATAGGACTTTGAACTTTAGTGTATTTAAAATACATTTCAAAAAGTTTCACGTAAATTCGTTTCGGTTCGACTTATTCCGAAATAACGCATCTCTTTCGTCTAATTGTACTCCACTAAAGACACTGAAAGATTAGTGTTTAATTTGATAAAATGTAAATTTATATCATTTTATAAGTCTAATAAATGCTTAACATTTGATTATACAATCAGAAAACATACACTGGAACGTTTATCGGAAATTAAGGATCTTGGTATTATATTTGATTCAAAACGATCTTTTATTTCACATATACGATTTATAACTAACTAGGTGTACACTGTACCCATAAAATCCTTCATTTTAAGAGCGATAACGATTTTATACGAGTCTTTTATCAGTTGATATACATTTTACAAAACTTTTTTGCACTTTTTTACACTTTTTAAAACTTATTATACGCTGGTTAAACCATAACGTGAAGTAGTACGGTATCGATATCGTAAATTTTCCCTAATAATACTTTTTCTTCAAGTTAATGCAAATTTGCATTACGTATCGAAATATGACTTTTTACAAATTATTAAATTTGCTCATTAAACTCATTTATCTTTTGATTTCATCAAAATGGTTTATGGTTTCAAACTGGCTGCTAAGAAGCGGCTGCTAACATCAGCTTCATTGATATTTCTTTTATACGAAAGTACAAAATCATTTTAGCTAATCATTTTAACTGACTAGGTAGTAAGAATAGCAATTACTCTATCAAAACAATCAATATTGTACGTTTTTATTTGCGTATTTACCGATTGACAAAAAGGGTAATTTTAGAAAAAATCTAAGAACACGAGATTGTCGAGCTGCTCAAGAGCTTTAAATATCGGCCTTAAAAGTCACAATTGATAGATAGTAAGTTTTTTATATTAATTTTAATACGAAGAAAGTTGATGCAGGCCAAACATAATAAGGGAAAACAGGGTACCAAATGCATAAGCAAGAAAAAATAAAACTATTTTTGTTACGTTAAATTTAAAGAAATTGAAGCTAAAATATTTTTAAAATTTAAGACTCGCAATGTTTTCTCACTCTCTAACGCCCGCTCGAACATATGAATAGAAGATTATCTATACTGTTTAATTAAAATAAATACATTAAAGGATAATTGTTGAAATTGATCTACTTTAATTTAATTTGAAATATTTGATTATGTTTGGAAGCCAATGATGGGGTTTATCTGTCTTGTACCATAGTTTTGGCAAATACCGGAAAATAGTATTTTTTTAAATTGTTCATATTATTTATTTATAAGCGTTCTATGACATTTTATATATATATACTTACAGGTTTATTATGTTTAGAAGCTAATAACAAATAAATAGCTAATAAAAGATAAAATTGCTAGGTACCCGCTTTATTACGGTCTCCCCTATACATGAAACACATTCAAGAAACGTAACATTACGACATCGTACTCGAAAGAAGTGCCAAAGTTAAAGATAAAAGTATATAAAAAAAGAAAGAAAATGCAGTTTTTCATCGGTATGTATTACCTTTTCAAGCCGGAAATATCTTTCGTCTTCTTACGCGCTTTGCGAGCTCATTTTTTATCTTAATTTCGATCCTACCTTCTTAGGATCTTGATAAGTCTGAGCCAGCTAACTGCGACCGCTCAAATCGCAGCTTTTCGCTCCTTGCACGAGGCGAGTGAGAGAGAGAAAGAGAGAGAGCCAGTGAGAGAGAGAGAGAGAGAGGGCGAGTGAGAAAGAGAGAAAGAGAGAGACAGAGAAAGAGAGAGGGCGAGAGAATGAGAGACAGAGAGAGAGAGAGAAAGAGAGAGAAAGAGAGAGAAAGAGAGAGAGAGACAGAGAGAGAGAGAGAGAAAGAGAGAGAAAGAGAGAGAAAGAGAGAGAGAGACAGAGAGAGAGAGAGAGAAAGAGAGAGAAAGAGAGAGAAAGAGAGAGAAAGAGAGAGATAAAACGGAGCGTAGAGTATAGGAGACAGTCGAGTGGCGCATCTCTTTCTTTCTTTTTGAATTAAAGATCCCTCATCTCTGCCACGACGAATGGGACTTCACGAAGAGGCAGATGGAGAGGGAGAATAGAGTGAGGTAAAGATAGAGTAGAAGAGGTAACGTATAATATATATATATATTTCTATATGTATATATAGAGTCAAGAGGAGCAAACTCTTGAAAGGCGGGCCAAGTGAATTTAAATCGAACCATTATCCATGCTACTCGTTCGTTCGCTCTCCCATTCGCGTTCCGAATTGCGAAATGAAAGCCTTCCGGCGCAAAGTGCCCCATTTCACGCTCTCTCTCTTTCTCTCTCTCTCTCTCTCTCTCTCTCTCTCTCATTCTCTCTCTCTCTTTCTCTCTCTTTTTCTCTCTCTCTTTCTCTCTCTCTCCCTCTGTTTGTTTTATGCGCCTGTCGACGTCCTTTTTAATGAACCCATGAAAGATTGCAAATGCCGCCCGCGCTCGTGCGCGTGTACTTAATTGTCGCCGCTTTTATATGCCGTCTACTTCCGATCTCATCATCTTTGTGTGTACATGTGTATATTCGCGAGAGAAAGCTCCTTTACCGTTTATTTTGTGATGTCCGACTTTCTAGGGGTTCAAAATCCTTTGAGTCAAACCGTAGACTATTGCCGTAAAGGGCCCTGCTATTTGGTTTTTATTTTATGTGTATTTGACGAGCGTGGTAAGTCTGGCTGATGTACTTTCTTTTACCCCACGTTATTAGTTTATCGTCGACCCACCTCTGTAGACAGGAAAGAATTTTTCATTGTATTAAATTACGCTTAAAATGACCCTAAACTAAGAATCCACCCGTTATAGTTGCATTAATAGTGCCTAAATTACGATTCCCGAGAACGGCCATGTGCGACCAGGTGTTTACGGAGTAAAAATGCAGGACGTTTTTCCAAAAATCATAAAATTAATATTTCTGATAATATGTCAGCGATAGAAACATCATTGAAGATATTTTTTTTGTAAATGAATAGTAAATCATTATTTATTATTTAAGATTAGCAGGGATGGTTCATTTGCCTGTTTGACATACTGCTTAGATTTATAAACGCTGGGTCGCTTAGCTATATTGAATTTTGCGACAGGAAAGGGTTTTTATTCTTCGATACTAATGTCAGAATAAGAATCATCTTCGATATTATCGCCATCAGCGTTCCTGTCATTCAGATCGTGCTCGTCATAGTGCACACTCTGCAGGGTATTTAATACTGATCATCTGATGTATCGGTTGTTTTAGATAAGTTAGATTCTGGAAGACCATTAACATGAGTTTTCCTTCTTATTTTCTCACTAGGAATGCTAATACATTATACTATTTACGTATCGTGAATTTTCATTTTATACATTTTTTTTAACCGTAAACGCCTGGACGGTCGCCTACGACCGTCGAACTTCAGCATGCAATACCAAATCGAAAATTTGATTTAAGATCTCATATACAAAATTATATATTAATACTATTGATAGAAATATAAACAAATGTATTCTATTTACATTTTTTTAGCAAAATCTGATTCAATTTTTCAAGCTGCGTGAATTTTGCTAGAACTCGGTTGCCATTCTGATTCTTCTTATAGATAAACTCGCTTTTTTTCTTATCTATCATTATAGTAATACCACTATTACTAGATTTAGTATTTTCATATTTTTATGACAATATTAAACAATTGAGAATTAAGGCGAGGCCTGGGTGAAATTTCAGCCTACTAATAGACAAATGACCGGGGGTCGAATAACATTTTTTTAATATAGTTCTTTACGACAAATTAAATGACGTATTTAAAAAAGTCGCATAATTCTTTTCCGCCATTATAAAAATTGTTTTTTGCATTTTGAATTATATTTTCCGATTTAAAAAACATCCAGACAACTCCATACAATCAATTCATTGTTCGAAATGATGACGGGAACCTGCCAAAAAAATTTTAAGCCGAAAATATTCGTGTCAGGACGAATGGTTTTAGTGCCCGGTGGGCAGCCACTATTATTCGTTGGTTGAGCTCGTTCGAACGCTCGGCTTTGTCTTCTTTGTTGAAAATATCTACGTAGATTTCTACATGCACTGAGAAAAGAGCTTCTTCATGCCTATTACGATTTCTCAACTAAAAAGAAAACAGATTTGAAATACGACAAACTAAATATGTTTTAATAGTTAGTAAATCTGACTTTGAAAATTGCTAATCTAGCTTCATGTTTTTACAGTTGAGAGCAGATGTCTTAATTGTTAAGGAGTCAGATTTTGAATGAAAATAATTTTTCAGAATATTTCAAATGCATCAATTTACTTACAGGAAATACATTCTTCTATCAGTGTGCTGCTACCTTAAACTATTTTCGTATTCTGACAATCAGTTCACATTTGCCGTATAATTTTTTTTAATATGACTGCTCACATCTGCAACATCGGTACCTTGCTATTTGATACTACCCACAATGGATATATTTAATACAGTGTGGTACATTTTTGCTCCTGTATGTATATCTAAATTGATAGAATTACTTTTTAGGTGGGGGAGGGAGGGGATTCGCATTCGAATGCCTGGTACGAGTCCAGAAAACACATGACTCAATTAAAAGGTTTAAAATGTACCATGTAACAGTTTTATTCGGGGTACACAAAAGTCTAAATAACATACATTCGAAATTTGCAACTGTTTAAAATGGGGGGTGCGCTATCAACCCTCTTATCCAACTTATTATTAGAGTGCGTTATCAGGATTGTACAAAAAAGCAAAAAGGGAATACCGCTGTTTCCTAACGCAATTATCAACGCATAATGTAAGGATATAGAAAATACTTAGTTATCGGTATACGTACATACCATTTTATACTAAAACTTTTCTTACTGCGGGCTTCTGAGATTTTTCATTAATATATAATTTCTTCAAATATTTCATATAAGAATCAGTCAATATTAACTTAAAAAGTTTATTCCTCTTTTATTTTACTGCATACATTTAATATTTACGAAGCCCCCTTGGTTCAGTAGGTAAAACGCTTGCCTACGAAAACAAGGCTTCTTATGGGGTCGTGAGTTTAAATTTTACAAAGAGAAGACTATCCCTGTAGAACTCGGATTTCGGATTACGCTTTAAGAGATACTTTCTTGTACCTGAAAATGAAGCCTATCACCCGTAGTTCATTCTAATGGGTTCTTATATTCGTGATATAAGCCGTTTTACTTCGAATATGCGATATTTTAGTGTAATAAGGTTCTATTATGTGTAATAAGGTCTTCTATTAGTGATTATAACTATGCATGATTTAACATTAGAAAAAATTACCTAAAAGATAATAAAAATAGGCAGATAGAGTTTTTATTTGAAATCTGTAACGTTAAGAAATATTAATCTGAGCCAAAGTTATTAACAATGAAAGATTGTGACTAAAATTGCATAAATATTCGAGGAAATTAAAATATTTTAATTTTATTGATTTTTCATTCATTTTCAGTCATCATATTCATTTCTTAATAACTTTGACTGAGATTCATACTTTTTGAGAAATGGCTAATTATCCAATTAAAATTACCATCCTTTAGGAGGGTCAATGAAAAGCGTTACGTGAATTCGTGGATACCATAGACACTATTTAGGAACTGACAGTAGGCAAGACGGGAGGTGATAGCTCGGATGTCTATGAGACCATATTATTTCTCCGTCTCTTCTTCTCTCTTCCTGTGACCTTCTTAATTGCTCCCGTTCTGTTCGCGCCTTTGCTTTTTCCGCAGTTTCTCGCCCTCTGCTCCATCTCCAAATGAATCCAAATCTCCTCGCTCGCTCTAACTCTCCTTCCTCCTTTGGTTCACCTTTCTCGAGTCCCTCTCCTGTAGAGGGATTCTTTGCACCTCTTGCAGGGCGGTCGCGTTCAGCTGCGCTAATTATTCGATAATACTCGTCTGAGCAGTTGATTTACGGGCATCAGCTGCTTCTCTTATACTGGTCCTCGTGAATCATAGCTCGCCTTAATTATTCAATAAGTCGTGCACGCGGCCGCGCCGGCAATTTCGTTTTCTACGAAGGCCGCTATACATGCACCAGACTCACCCCGTGCTCAGCCTCGTGATTTATCGCTGGCGCATTCGTCGCGTACGGTGTACTTATAGGGAAGAGTGCAGCGAAACGGGGTACCTATAACAATAACCTTAGCTCGAACCTTGTCTTATATATTTATATCTTAAGAATACAAAATTTCTTTTTATAAATTATTTTTATTTATTATCATCTAATTTAAACAGTGAAACCTATAAGAGTGCCATAAGAATTATTATGAATAGATAATATAAACAATTTTTAAATAATTTGTTTTTGATAACTTGCAAAAACGGGGCAAAACGGGGTTCCCAGATTAAGCTACAAAACATGGCGTAAATATATTTAAAATTAAACAAATATTATAGTCGTTAAGATGCATCTTGCATAAACTTCAATGCTATCTTCTCAGTGTAGCTTTAAATGTTTTATATTATGAAATATCATGGTAGAATAAAAACATTGCACTATATGAAATATTATTATATTTGACCAATTGAAAATGGTGAAATTGTCTGTCATCATAATCTTACCGTTTCTTAGCTCATCAACGGCCTCTCCTCACATTGTTTTTTTAATTATATAGAGACATTTTGAATAATTCTATGACTATAAATTTGAACTTTTATAATCAAATCGCTGCATAGCGCTTAGCTTCCTGAAACTAAATAAATGGTTCCAATATGAATTTCATTATTCTAATACATTAATTTTAAATTGCTATATCTCTTTCTAATTGACCGCAATATTAATAATAAAAACTTTATATATCAGTAGATTAATAGAGTTTATATATATATATATGTGACATTCCACGTCAACCAGTGGACGCAAAATTTTTTTTGCCTGAAACTTTTTATATCGGTTAAGTATGGTCAAAAAAGTATACATATAAATTTGTAACAACATTTTTATAACAAATTACCTGTAGAATATATATGCATTTTTTCGGACTTTAATTTCAAGATTTCTGATTGGTTGATAAAATATACACCTATTAGAATAATTGTGTGCTAAGACCTTCAAAATGAGTCCCGGCAGAAGATGGGTCGAGATTTGTAACAAAAGTTATCTCAGTTCAAACAAATTAATGTCTGTCCGTGTTAATTAAATGGGACTAAGAAGTGAAATCTCATATAATTAATACCGACAGACATTAATTTGTTTGAACTGACATAACTTTTGTTATAAATCTCGACCCATCTTCTGGCAGGGCTCATTTTGAAGGTCTTATCACAAGGAAAATTTGAAGATCAAAATGAAATAAATTAAGCTCGCCGACATGCCTCAAACTTATCCTAATAGGTGCATATTTTATCAACCAATCATAAATATTGAAATTAAGGGCCGAAAAAATTAATATGTATTCTATAGGTAATTTGTACCGATGGATTGGTATACATTCTTTTTTATGAACATTTCATGATAAAATTAAGACAATTAAAGAGCAATGTTTTCAAATAATATTTTTGAACTATTTTGAGGTTCTATTCTATATGAACAATTTATTGTTTGCAGGGACAAAAAATGTGAAAAAATTTTGGAATTTTGATAAGTGTAACAAAAATGTACATCTTCAAATAAGTCGAAAGAAAATGGGTTAGAAAAGTGTTTTACCACTTACAAGATCGATTTTTTAATCAAATATCGGTAGCTTCTTCCCTTAGATTCCATTTTTTATGAAAAACTCAGAAAATTTGCTAAAAATCCCGAGTTGTTATTTTTTAAAGAGATATAATTTTGTTGAATAATTGGTGGTTGAAATTTGCTAAAAAATGTAAAAGAATAACTTAATGCTGATATTTATCCTTCATCGACTTTGAACCTAAGGGTTTCAAATATCTGGAAAAATTAACACATATTCTGCATACCAATAGAAACATTTTTACCAAAGAAAAAAAAAAAAAATTTTCTTTTATCTCGATTTTCCATGGAATCACCCATATATACATATATATATATATATATATATATTAAAAAGCAATAGATTTGTCATTTTTATTTTTCACCGCAGTATTAAATAGAATAAATAATTTCATATTGGAACATTTTTTAAAGTTTGAGGAAGCTAAGTGCCAATGAATTGGCAGCGGATTCTTCTTAAATTAGGTAAAAAGACGAAAATAAACTGTTTTAGTACATTCAAAATTGTCATAATAGGAACATTGTAGAATTTTTTTTTAAACGTCGATGTATGGTCAATTTGAAAGTTCTAAATACTCTGGTAAGCTGTACGGGGGACCTTAGCAGCTGAAATTATTTTTGTTCTTTACATATAAGAAACCGTTACCTCCTTACATATAAGAAATCTGTTGTCCATATGTCCAACCCCCCTCCTGACCCTGTTTTTTCTTGCTCAACAGAAAGCTTTGTAACGATGATTTTTTGCATTCTAAAGTCACTTATATCAATGTAAGTATTCAATAATTGATTGTGCATTACAGCTCTTTGAAAAAGCATTGTGTTAAAGCAGTTAGCAGCGGTTTTTAAAAAGTACAGGAATAACCCCTATATATGGGACATTCCACGTCAACCCATGGAAAAAATTTTTTTTTGCTCAAAAATTCTTATACTTTTGTATAATTTTATCTACAAAACTTATTAAAAAATATAACTTTCTTTCGTGGCCAGGTACTGGGCAGTGGTCAGTCACTGGTACATCTACCGTACTGTTCATAATGTCCTATGGAATTATCAAATTTAGTCTAAGAGTGGAAATCTCTCTCTCTCTCTCTCTCTCTCTCTCTCTCTGTCTTTCTCTTTCTAACCTTTGAAGTGTCAAACTTTTTTGTTCGCTCTGTCTCGTGTTACACTTTTATACTTCGCGTTTTTTCACTTCCTTCTTCTTGTATCTTTGTATCTTTTTTTTGTATCTTTCATTATTTAATAATGTTGCACCACTTCCTTCGAAGCTCATTTATTTTTCCTATGTTTATGACACTTTCTTCTACCAGATTCAACTGCAACATATCCTCTTTAAGAAATTCCCTAAGAAAAATTAATATAACTGGACTACAAGCCGGTAGGTCGCAGCGCCGCGCTGCCCGCAGCCCGTGCGCGACTCCGCGACCGGGCCTAAGCGACGCGGTACGACGCCGGGAATTCGCGGCACAGTAAATTTCCTACTCTTCCTACAGTTTTTCATCTTTCGGGCTGAAATTTTTTTTGCTAGTTCCTGTGATGATTTCAATCAACTTAGCGCATGGATTAGGCTGAGCGTGATATAGGTCGGAAATTAAAAATCGAGACCTAAAGAAAAAATTTTGAAAATAGTGGAAATTTTTTTTTTATTTTTTTGAATGCGCTATCACATTTCTCATCTAATTTTGAGTTTAAAAAAAAATTTTCTTACCCGTCCTTTAAATATCACTAGGCTGAAATTTCACCGGTCCCTCCCCTTAAGTTTTCTTATACACTAACAATTACACTTTAAGACAACATGTATATAGTAATTTTTAAGAGCATTAATTGCTCACTTTTATACAGTTATATTTTACATTAAAGTCAGTGTAAAACATAATTACTTTCCCTCAGACTCCGCATCCCTTCACCCGCTTCACGTGTTCCGAGATATCGTTTTAATTGTCCTATAGCTGCACTTTCGCTCAATGCTAATACCGCGCTCATATTAAGCAAATTTAAAGCTATTTTAAATTCTTGCGTTTTGGCCGGCTAGCGTGCGAACATACTTACTTACTTATTTATTTTAGAATTATACGCTCTGAGCTCTTTTGCAAAAATATGTAATTGTATAGATTACTTTAATAGTGCCAATAAATAACAAGTATGGTAAATTTGTAATTATTAATAAATAATAAAAATCATTATTATTCAATATAACGTAGCTATGAAACATTTTATTAATTTAACCCTTTAAGACTCAAGTGATTACCAAATTGAAAACAAATTTTTTTAATTTAATTAACTTACAAATGATTTGAGTGCAAAATCGACTCGTAGGCCTAAAAAAATTGATATATGAGTATTTGACGTTCAAGCTACTAAAAATACTAATTGGTAATATTACCTTTAACCCATTTCTTACCAAGCGGACATTTTATAGTCAATTGGTTTTTTGCCTAAAAAATTGTCGAAAAAAACAATAATAACCAATAGCACTTTTCTGAAGTAAAATTGTCCGCTCTTTCCGATTCTGAACATCAAATGTTCGAACAATAATATCATTTGCAACATGAATCCATATGAAGATCTTCGTTGAACCCGTTTTATTCTAAACAAGCATGTCAAAATGTTAAAAAATGTATTTCTGATTTTTCATCAAATTCAAACCGCCATTTTAAAATTTTCCAACGGAAATTTCTAATTTCTGACTTCAGAATCGGAAAGAGCGGACAATTTTACTTCAGAAAAGTGCTATTGGTTATTATTATTATTTTTTTCGACAATTTTTTAGGCAAAAGAGCAATCGACTATAAAATGGCCGCTTGGGAAGAAATGGGTTAAACTCGATGCAATCAAACATCTAATGCCGCAAAATAAGCATTTTTGATTTTTCATTTCGTTATTGATTTTGAATTTTGATATAATATATAAATTTTATAATAACTATTTTCGATAAATATTTTTTGATTCTTTATACTGTAGATATGTGAGAACAATATATATAATGAAACTAACACATTTCAATTCGATTTATAAATTCAAACTTCTACTTCAAAGTAATTTAACAAAAATAAGATTTGGAATATATATATATATATATATATTCCAAATTTTATTTTTGTTAAATTGTTTTGAAGTAGGAGTTTGAATTTGTATACCAAATTGTAGACGGGATTTAGCCATTTACATCTAAATATAGTTACTGTGGAATATTTGATGATAACACATTTTCTCTTCACTTTGTTTTACATTCTGAAAACTTGGAATCTTGGAAGCTTTCTTGAAAGTTCTTTCTAATAAGCTTCCTGTAGACGATCGCTCGTGATGTAAGATATCGGCTATTGGTTGTGCGGACTTGTCGGTCGATTTTAATAGCAGACTGCAGCAGCAGCAAGCTGGCAGAGGATAACTTGAGTATTCTCTAGAGTGGGGGAGCAAGTAATCGGTGGGCATCCGTAATAGTGGGTTAAGCGAGCTGCACATTTATTGCCAATGGAACGCTCAAGTTCGACACTATAGTCGCCCCAAGCAGTACCTTGTATACTCTCCGGCAACCTACCGTTTCTCTCTCCACCGTCGTCCTTTATACACACCAACAAATACGTAACAAGCAGTTGTAATCAAGTCAACGCGCGAGCAGCACGACCTGTTAAAGACGGACTAACGAAATTGCATCTCTCCGGCCGTTTATTTATAATTGGGATTTTGCATGATTTCAAAAATGCATAGATGACTTAAAAAATGGTTCATTATTGACGGTAAAGTATTTTTCAGAATTTTTCTAACTCGAATTTATTGAAAAAAATCATTATTTATGTATGCGATTTTGAATTTCGCGCGAATTATTTCACGACGATTCCTATTGGCCAGTCGGCTTGAGACGTCACGATAATATAATTTTGGAAATTTATTACGGGAAAATGATTAAATGCTCAAATATATCTTGGAGAATATTTATAAATAATATAATGTGGCACATATCCTTTATCATTTTCGTCCAGGAATCCAATGGGGATATTAGATTTTAGGTTCGGTATATTTTTAAGGCCCATTTAAGTCCAAACTTCATTTTTTCAAATGAGAACATATCTTTTTTATTACAGATTTGAATTCCTCGTCTCCAATTATAAAGGATATGTGCCACATTATTTTGATTACAAATATTTTCCAAGAGATATTTGCGTTTAATCATTTTCGCGTACTGAATTTCTAAAAGTATACCATCCTCACGTAACAAATCGACTGGTCAATGGAAATCGTTTCGAAATAATTCGCGGGAAATTTAAAATCGTATACGTAATTATGTAATATATGATGAAAAACTCATTTTTACCATAAAATGCATTAACAGTTAATTAAAAATTTTAAGGTATCTATCCCCTAAAGCCAATAATGCTTGATTGTTATCTATCTAACACCGTAGACTATAACATTGTCTATAAAATTGTCGATTGTTCATAAATTGACTTGTATCAATGTAAATATTCAATAAATGATTGTGCATTAAATATCTTTGAGAAAGCATTGTACTAAAGCAGTTTGCAGTGGTTGTATGCATGTATGGCGGATGTGGAATCGGGCACTGTGAGCAATGATGGGTTTCATACGCGTTTTTGAGATTTCACACGATACGATGTATGATACAGGTATCATGCGTATTAAACGTATGAAAGTAGGGTTCCATACGTTCTAACCCTGCGCTCTGAAAACAATAGATAAAAAATTGATTTATAAATGAAAATCTGCTTTGAAATAAAAGATTTAATTAATGTTTAAATTTAACAATCTAATTTCTAGATTTAGTCTGTAGTTATAATTGTAAAACAATATGAAAAATTTGGAAAATCTTTAGTTGAGAATATATTATTTAGGTTAGAATAATAATAATCTATAGCTATAAAAAACATAAATTTGTGCAATTTATAAGTTAAGTAGAGAAATAATCAACCGTAATGGCCACTTGATTGACCTGAAAAGTGGGACAAAAGTGGTATATGATTTCCTGTTATCTACTTTTTTCCCTCGTTTGAGGAAAAAATAGTACATTATGCAACAAAGGAATAAAGTCGCAGATTAGTCTCGCTACGCTCGGGCAGTAAACCCACCCGTGGGAATAATCGACTTTGTTCCCGTGTTACATATAAAACTTTATTCCCGACTTAACTGTGGCCACTTTATTGACTTACAAAGCTGGATCCAAGCACGGAAGTTTGATACCATTTATTAAAATGTTATGTACTTGTAAAGTACATTTAAAAGTTTAAATTATATAAATTTAATTTGTTTATATTTAAGTATAAATAGTACAAATCAAATTATAATTATTCTATGTAAAAGTTAGATATTAAATATTATGTACAAAATATTAAGTATTTCTAATAAATGAAAACATTTTTATAGACATTTTTATTTTTATTCGCTAAGAACTAGAATTTATTGAAAATGTATATTAATATAAAGAAAAATTAAAAGAAAAAGGCATTTGCGGAAAAAAAATTGCAAGAAAGAAGAAAAAAGTGCTACTTTTTTCCCGCTAAATTTGGGGGAGAAAAGTAAATTTGCGGGAAAAAGTAGATTTGCGGGAATCATATGCTACTTTTGTCCCGCTTTTAAGGTCAATAAAGTGGACATTACGGTTGAGTCGGTAATAAAGTAATTTTATTTTTGGAACTATTTCTTTCTCTTTAACCTTTTAAGTCCCAAGGTCCTTTTTCATTTGAAAAAAATATAGAAAGTTATTTATTAGCTCAAAAATGGTCTAAAAGGAGTTTTACGAATGGTTTTTAACAGAAAAAATGCTATTAGTATGATTTATCGAGGTTGATATAAAAACCAACATGTCCTGTTTATACTCTTATATTTATTCAATTTGAACAACAAGCATGGAAATTAGTTAACTTGAGTGTTATTATACAAATATATACGGAAAGGATTACAAAAAATGTTTTTTTTTCAAATTTTTAAGAAAAAATCTATTGCGCCATACGCATTGCTTTCTGTCATACGCATGGCTTTTTTGTTATAGCATTACTATTTGCTTTACCATCTTAGACAAATGCCATTTGTTGGACTTTAATATACACTGGCATCTTCGTCTTATCCTCCTAGAAGTGACTCTGTTACCCAGATACTTTTCTCATCAAATAACAATTTTGTATAGTAGTTCAAACCGCGTGTGCCTGCATGCACACTTGATATATACAGGGTTAACATACATTTTCAATAAATTCTAGTTTTTTCCGTAGGTCCCACGTTTCAAGTCAATAAAGTAGTCACAGTTAAGTCAGGAATAAAGTTCTTTATGCAACACGGGAATAAAGTCGATTATTCCCTTGTTACATGACCCTCCCGGGAATATAGTAGATAAGATGGAATCATATGCAGCTTTTCTACCACTTTTCTGGTCAATAAAATGGACATTAGGGTTGAGTCGGGAATAATAGTACATTATTCAACAAGGGAAAAAGTCAACTTTGTTCCCGTGTTGCATATAGGACTTTATTTCCGACTTAACTGTGCCACTTTATTGACTTTTGTTGAAAATGTATGTACTTACAAATATAAATATAAATATTAATATAAATATAAAATTGAATATAACAGAGAAAGCCAGAGAAACTGAGAATTTACTTTATTCCCGCAAATGCGGGAATGAAGTGCCATTTTCGACCCGCTTTTCAGGTTAATAAAGTGACCACTGTAGGTAAGACGTGAATAATAGTACATTATGTAACAAGGGGCAAAAGTGGAAGATTTTTCCCGCGGGCAGTACAATTACCCGCGGGAAAAATCTACTTTTGCCTCGTGTTGCATATAGTATTTTATTTCACTCTCCACTGAAGGGCCACTTTTTGGTCTTTTTGGAAAATTTTTAGAAAAAATTTACTTTTGCCCCGCTAATTTTACTTTAGCCCTGCTAATTTTACTTTTGCCCCGCTAATTTTACTTTTGCCCCGCTAATTTTACTTTTGTCCCGCTAATTTTACTTTCGCCCCGCAAAACTATTTTTCAGGAAAAATATGACACTTTCGCTCCGCTTATCAGGGGCAAAACGTGGGCTTTCTAGTGGGGTGTGGAATAAAATAATTTTTAAGATTCATTTTGTTTTCGATTTGAGTTGGTTTTATAACGATTTTACACTTGTATGCTATTTTTGTAATAAATTAATTAATTCGTTGTTCATAAACTCGAACCAAATTACAAATTTTTTACGCATTTTCTTCATTGAAATACGTACGTAACTAACGTCACACTGACTCACACACGCATGCTTTACGTGTTTGTCTTACCTATGGAACGGGCTTAAAGTGACCGTTTTCCGACCGGCAAAAAAACGCGGGCGCAAAAAGTCTTTTGCGCCCGCTTAGAGCTGTTTAGCTCGCTGAACAAACAAGACAAAACTTTAGCCAAAAGGTGTTTAGGCTCCTCTAAACATGCAGTACCATCCGGATGATACCACGTGTTTAAGGTGCCTAAATACTTTAGTAGCTTGATTTGTGTAAAATAGGTCGTATGTTTTTAAGTTTCTAATCTAACAGGCCCACGTTTGCACCGTATCGAAAAACGGCTCACTTTAGTACAGCTCTATAGGTATAAGAAAATCGTGTAATGCAGACATGTGTTACAAAAAATATGGTGTCCACCACGGGCGAGAGGGCCTTTTTGACCACGTGTGTTTGCATTACTTATCTCCGGCTCGAGATACGCACTCGCCTACGACTTTTACTGCAAACTCTACATTCGGTCAATAAAGACCGACTTGTCGCCCTTGGTGCACAATACAGGGGAGAGTGGGCAACGACGGGCACGGCGGGCTAAAGGGGCGCCTCCATTTTATTTTCAAAACTAGTATTTAAATAATTTTTCTTCCGGTACATTTAACATATTATAAAATCGTATTGAAAATTTTAAGCATAAAATTAAATATTGGCATAATTTGAAATACGTGGGAAAGTAAGATAGGAGGTGTTAATGCCGTCGTAAAAATATGTATTATAAAGCTTATATATCCTACTTTAGATTTGCACAGGTTTTCATTTAATTTTTTTTCTACTGAGATAATTAAAATTCAATAAAGGTAGAAGCTCAAAGTGGAGCAATATGGACACCAGTGGTGCAGCACAACGGGCACGGGCATTGCAGATCCTAATTAAATTTTTGTTTCAAAAATAGTATTTACAAAAACAATTAGAATTTTACGTAAAACGGCATCATCGTATGTGAATTCAAAATTTTCAAAATTTATCAAAAAACTTTCAAATTTTTCAAATTTTTTGAAAATTTACAGTATGTAAAAATATTTAAACATTTTTGCAATTTGGACTCGGTTTTATTGATGTGATGGACGATTCAAAATGCCTGATTCTCCACCCGCCTTACATGTATAAAAATCAGCCGATTTATGCATGCAGTATTACACAAGAACTACACGGAAAGAAGTTTCGCACATCTGCAGTACTAGCGCCAGTAGCGCTGCGCTCTCTAACTTTCGAGCATCAGAGACTCGACTTCTTGGGCAGCTGCGGTCCAAAACGACGGGACCGCCGCTCTACGAGTCGTGTCGTACCGCTGACGTTCGCAAACACAGGACAAAAACGCCCCAAAAGTAAACTCGTAACTCTTAATTACCGAATGAATTTCGTACGATTTTTAACATAAATTCCTGAAACAAAATACTTGTGAGTGGTTTCTGGACGTGCCGCGCGATAACATCATGCGCCGGCGAATATATATAGAGACGCTTTTGTCTCCTTTTGTGAGCCACTCAGGGTGCAAGTTTACAGTGTATTCTGTTTTATGCTATGCTTTTTTATTGGGTTTGCTTGTTTGTTATAAGAGATTCGTGATCATGAAACCGTAATTTGTTATAGTAGCCTGAAGAGGGGAGTAATAAAAAACTCCCGAAACGTCGCTAATGAAAATAAATTAGTGGGTTAGTTCCTAGAGATCACTCGATTTTTTATTCATCTAAAATACTTGTGAGACTTAAGAACTTTTATGGACAACTGTTGTTAATTTTTATTAATTTTCATACATTAACATTTGAATAAAAGAATGAGGTTATAATTAACATTTTGATGCCGCTTAAAATGTTCATGTGCATATTGTAAACAGAGAATTATTTTCATATATATTACCTATACATACGTACAATAGGGCTCATTTTCTTTCTACGATAGAAAATCATCAATAAATATATTAGATACGTTTTAGTATAATTAATTAAATCGCGCTTGTGATTGGGTATCCAAAAATGGCAGAATGAACCTACCGCTTCCATAACCTACAAAGAACCGTGGCGTAACAATATTCCTTCTCGAGAAAACTTCGGAACGTAAAAATTGAGGTTAGTCTTTGCGTTACGTAGTTTTCTCGGAATGGAAATAATGTTAAGTACTTTTTTGGGTTTCAAAATATTAACAAACTAACAATTAACAAACTACTATTTGAAGAAATAGCAAAAATATGATTAGATGAGGACAGCGAATACGGCTTCCTCTTAGGGTAATACTAGTATGAAAATTGATAAATTTTAGTTTTATAATAGGGTATGACACCAGTAGTCGGCCATCTAAGGAAAAACTTGTATTCAAGTTATTACAATAAATTCAGAAACATCTTAGTTTATAAATTACCGGTTCCATTACACTTTAAATGTTCTCTAGTTTTTGATAAAATGTTTATTTTTTCTTAAAATATTTACAGAATAATTATAATATGTATTTTAATAGAATATGGCGAAAGCGCTAGTAGTCGATCACAGGAATCTAGTACTCGGCCGCTTCATCGCTAGTAGTCGACCAGGACAATTTAAGGCAATACATCGCGTTTTAAAAACATTGTTTATTATTGGTAATAGTTCTATGATTTAAGTTTAGCTATAAAATATTGAATAAATAATAAATGAATGAAATTAAATATTAATTAATCGTAATGATCATTACAATTAAAAGTGGCTTTGGACATGGGTTACCGACCAGGCCCGACCGACAACTAAAATTCTGCAAAAATTAGAAAAATTCTAGTAGTTGACCACCTGTAAGCACATATCAATAAAGATATATCGAAAACAATTTTTATTTTATAGTTTTTGAACTGTTTTAACGTCAGGATTAAATGTTTAAATGGCATAGATCATTAAAAAATTATTAACCTAGCGATATTTTGTCTACGGGTTTATTTTTTAATAGAAAAAAGTGGCCGACTATTGGGGGATCGCCGACTATTGGGGGATGGCCGACTACTGGGGTCACTACCCTATTTATAATGTAAATTAAAATTGAAAAAAAAATTACTTTTTTTCTTCAAAACATGTAATTATTTAACTTTTTAAAAGCGTGTTGCACTCAATTCAAAAAAGAAACATAATTGATGATTTCTAGAAAGTTGCAAAAAGAATAATTGAACATTTGATTTTTAAATGTTTTATTAAGTGAATCTTGTCTGAGTACGTACTCTATATTATTCTTCGAATATTCACCAATCGTTCGCGGAGTGAATTTGCTTCACAGTTTCTTAAGGTGGTTCGAATGCGAAGGAAAGTACTTCAGAATCTAATAAAATTTATACAGGTTATTTATGAACATTAAATGTATCCTCTCGAAAAATTTGAGACCAGGATGACAAATAAATTTTAGAGAAAAAATTACTTCAAAATTGGCTATTTTACACACTTCTTGTGGGAGTCAACGCCGCTCTGAGAAGTAATATTAAGATTTTTTTTTCTTCATAAAAACTTCGGAGCAAACTAAAAGATATACCAAGGTATAAAAGTATGAAATCCGTAGGTACTTTCTAATGACTAAATAGAAAAAATGGGCAGCCTACTTATTAAAAAGATATTTACTTAAAAAAAACGAAAATGCCGAAGTTCTACCCTCAAAAGTGCTTCACATGAAAAAGTGAGTCGTGTGAGCGTAAAAGTATCATTTACGTGACGAAAAAAATATAATTTTTTGTATTATAGCAAACGTAAATAATCTTAATGTTCATAAATAAATTTAATAAATATTCCTACATTAAATAAGATTTTCGTAACTTTTTTTGTACGTTCAGTAGACTTTAATAGACTTTTCAGTTGACTCGTTTAAAGTTGATTATTTCAAGAAACATAGTATTCATGCAAGCAAATAGCAAAATAAAATAAATTAAAGAAAAAAATTGCAAATTCAAATTGAGGTTAGGATTTAGTTTAAACATAATTTCGCATTCTCTTAAGAAGCCCTGTATCTATTGTTTGCACACACTAGAAGGCGAAACGCGGCTCCTTAAACTTGGTGTATTTCTTAAAAAAATTATCCATCTTGCAATCCGTTCTAAATATAACGCAACGCGATGCAACAAGCGTACGTACAATTCAGCTGTGCAGCAGACTCCCATGAAACAGAACCCGACTATTCGCAAAAATTTCGTACTGCGCATGTCTGACTTTTGAGCAGCAGACGTACAAAAATGAGAGAGGAGCTGTACGATACGATGGGAGCGCAGAACTCTCTGAGCTTTGTGCAACTACCATACCGGACTGGACAGCAGATATACAAAACTTCTTTCCGTGTAGAGCGCCACACGCGACCTTCAGCCGCATGTGACTTGCCTGCTCTGGAGCGTCAAAGCGAGCGCTTCGCGCCCGATCAAGCTCCCTCGCGCCTTGCATCGCTTCGTGATGCAAGGCATGCAAAACGCTACTGATACTCGTGCGAAGCGCTAAACTAAAGCTTACATTTAACGCTGACGCTATTATCTGTTTGTATTTAGTAAAAGAAAATACTATCGTATTTAAGTAGTCGTACTTTGGATATACAACTTTTATTGAAAAGGGGATATCTTTAAAAAAATTTAAGATCGATTGGGCGTGCTGCACCACAATTGTTATTAAATGATGTGTATGAAAAATCGATTTTTAGGCTGTTTCTTGTGTAAAAGCATTTTTAAAAAAATATTTGCTACCATAAAAAGTTGTGTTTTTTTGAGATCTACAACTTTTTCATGAATTTTTTTTACGTATAATGCATACCTGCAAAGCTTGATAGTAAAAAACTGCATTTTTCGATGTCAAAAATCATTTTTGGACTATTAACTTGATTTAAAGGAATTTTGGCGTCTTGGTGTCAAGAAAAAAAGTTGTATTTTTCAAAGATCTGCAACTTTTTCATTTAACTTTTTCATGTAAAATGCATAGCTGTAAAGTTATATAGTAAAATGCTGTTTTTTCGATGTTAAAATTCGATGTTGTAAGGGACAGAATGTCAATGTATCGAAAGTGCGAGAAGCGTCGGCAGAGCATCGAGCATTATGTAAATTGTTGTACGAGTTTGCTGTATATTAGTGTGAGTGTGTCCGTGTGCGCCAAAGGTAGAATTCGGGAGTCCGAGCCCCGCGCGGTTGCGTTCGCGCGGCAGAACACAGCGAGGAGGCCTGTGATATAGAGCTCCTCTGCTGTCGAGCCAGACGCGTTGTCCTGTTCGCTCTCTCTCTTCAAGTGCGATCCCATTCCCGAAAAGGGTAAGTTAGTTATTATTGGACTATACATTAATTTGCTGTAAATACAAAAAAAAATCATGGTGCGCGGTTTCCTTCCTTCTTATGTGTATAGCCGCTAGGACGGGCGAGCGACTTAACTGCGGCGCATGCAGTGGATAAAGGCGAGGACCGGCATTGGAATGAACGCTATTGGAATCGACGCCAAGCTTGCATCGCTCACCATCCGGCCAACTTCGTCAACGTGCTTCTACGCAAAAAGCGGCTCGCCTGCGTCCTTTGATGACAAGCTAAGTATTGCGTGATCGAGGGAGTATTATAGTGAGAGAGTGGCGGAACGAATCGCGCGGTATATACGACGCTGTATCCTGCTAGAACCTTTGTCTGTGTCACCGCGGGCGCAATTTTGAATTATTTGTGGCGTGACTCAGGACTAATTTTAATTTGACCGATTAATCTGAATTATAATCGTAACGGGTGTGAAGTAAATGTATGTGTGGATGAATGTATGAATGCTTGTATCTTGTGGTAGAACGATGACGACGATTATATGTATCGATGCGCTGTGATGTATATAATTAATCATTGTCTGAATCAGGGATATGTATGCGACGACGACGAGATTTATTTCTGTTTTGGTGATGAGCCCATAATGTATAAATTGGTATTAGAATTTTGAGGAATAAGAGATTGTCAGTGTGAATAAATAATTTTGTTTGCCTGAAGTTCTAATTGTTTATTAAATAAATAAACTTAAATATTATAATGTCCATGGTAAAAAGTTGTATTTTTCAAAGATCTACAAATTCTCTATGTCATTTTTTTTCGTAGAATGCTTAGTTTTCAAGTTATAGCCGAAAAAACGTTTTTAGCCATTTTTTATAGTCGCCGCATTCAGCGTATATTTGCAGGATCAATCCCAAAATAGGACCATCAGGTTGTTATACTTAGGAGAGTTCCCAAAAAATTTTTGAGCCTGATCCGCTAAGATTTCGTGGAGATAATCGTGTAACATGAATTTAAAAAAAAAACACGTAAACCACGTAAAAATAAGCAAAAAGTGTTCGCAATTTAAAAACTACGTACAGGATCGGGAAAAAATAAAAATAGAATTTCATATTGTACTGGAGGAGATCTCTCCTAAAATTTCAGCCCGATTGGTAAAAAATTGGGTGAGATACCCTATCTCACACATTTTACGCTAACGGAAATATAAGGCACTTTCGTGTCGCGGTCGTGCCTAAAAAGTAATATTAGTAAATATAATGCGCTTAATCAAATACTATTGATTGTTATAATACTTGTAAACCTGTAAAAAGTGTTTCTATCAAACTTATACAAAATATTATCCATTTCATGTGCTTTTTTGCCTCATAGTTGATAATAAAAATGATTGACACGACTGTTCCAATTGTGGCCCACGGGTGGGCCACAACGAGCAGTGTAAGGAAAATATGTAAATTGTTTTCTATGCAGGATATATTTTATAAAAAATGTAATTTAAATATAGTACACTTTATTCTCCATTAAGATAAGAGTACGTTAGTATCTTTTGTTTTGCATATTAAGTGTAAAATAAATTATCTACCCGCCTTCGAATTTACCGGTGCCCGTAGTGCCCCACACCCCCCTACTATTGTATTATTTCCAGCAAGAAATTGTTAATGCCATCTTTACTGGATAAATTTCGCAGCATGCCAGATTAGTGGATAAACCTGAAAGAGCAGATATAAGAATGCAAACGTGTATATAAATATTGTGAAAAATATGTTTATGAGAAACAACAATTTGTCAAATAAAATTCTAACTATACACTAAACCCGGTAGAGTGAAATTTCACTCTAAAAAATGAGTGAACCGATTGTAGAGTGAGTTTTCACTCTAATAGAGTGGATTTTTTCTATTCTATTTGAAAAATTTCACTATAGAAAATAGAGTGATATTTATTCGCTCTAATTTTCACTCTAGTAGTTAGAGCGAAATAGCAACGCAAACAAATTTTATTTTATTTATCGCAAATTTGAACCCATATTAATTAAAATTAATTTTGAAAGACACTCGAAAAAATAGTTGGTACATATGGTGCTAACAGTCGCATCGTTCGTGTCAATTCCGCGTATTTGCACGTGTTCTGTGATGTGAGTTGTGAGTCGGCAAAAGAACGGATGAATAATCTTCAATCTTTTGACGATGAATAGTGAGTACCAATCTTAATTATGTCAAACCTAACCTCAAAATATCGCAAAAGCACTATATTTTGTTTAAAATTACGTGATCAAAATATGATTTCTTGGTATAAAATATTGCAATATAACTATTCATCAAATTTATTGTGTGTGTAATATGCGTGCACGTGTAGATGTGCTCGTGTGTGTATATGTTCGAATGTGTGTGTGTGCGTATATGTGTGTGTTCGTGTATGTGTGCGTATTCGTGTGCGTCTGTGTAGGTGAGTAGTGATAAACAGCTAAAAAATCAATAATTAAAACATATAAAACACAAAAAAGTTATATTGTTACTACGAAATTAGTAATAATAATCGTTTTAATCCAGTAACATTCATTCATGCAAAAACTGTAGTTACAACCCGAAAAATACCAAAAAAATAATATTTTGATCATGAAATTTGAAACAAAAATAACTATTTTAGCGATATTTTGAGGTTAGGTTGACACTATTACGATTGGTTCTCATCTAGTAACATTCTTTGATGCAGAATCATTAATTATAAATTTTAAATGATTGCTTCTAACAGCAAATTGTAGACGAAATTGTTTTCATTTATATGAAAATTTTGACAACGTTTTGGGTGTCTCGTACACCCTTCTTCAGGTCAAAGAATAATTAATTCTATTGTAAAAATTTTTATATAAATGAAAACAATTTCGTCTACAATATGCTGTTAGAAGCAATCATTTAAAATTTATCAAAGTTAGACGTTAGAGTAATTTTTTAATTAGCGATTGTTCGTATAAACATCTTACATTCATTCGAATAATTAATTATAAACCCAGAAAATGCCAAAAATACCTACATTACGTAATTTTCAAATATATCGTTTTGCAATATTTTGAGGTTAGGTTGACACTACTTTTTTTTTAAGTGGCATTTCGAACTCGAAAGTTCATCGCCTCATCTACGCAAGCCTTCCACGTTTCCCTATTTTGTGCCAACCCCATCCATTTCGCGCCCTTCCGCCTAATTTCAGTTACGTCTGCTTTTACGTTATCCTCCCATCTGCGTCTAGGTCTACCTAGAAATCGCATTGCTTTCGGTTTTCCTTTCATTTTGCGCGCTGCCGTACGATCATCGCCCATTCTTGCCACGTGCCCTGCCCATTTTAGTCTCCGTGATTTTATTATTCTGTTAATATTTGGTGACGCGTACAAATTATGTAGCTCGTCATTGTGCAGTTTCCTCCACTCACCAGTTTCCTCATCTTTCTTTGGCCCGTATATTTTCCGCAGAACCTTATTTTCAAATACCCTAAAACGATTTTCTTCCGCTTTAGTGAGCGCCCAGGTTTCGCACCCGTACAAGATTACCGGCATTATTATAGTCCTATATATCCTTATTTTGACATTTTTCGACAGTATCCTGGTAGAAATCTTATCGTGGCGCCCACATTCGCTATAACGGCCTTTGTAGGCAAACTAGATAGTACTAGACTGTACAAAACTCGATAAATCCACACAGATCTACATAGTTTTCTCAATAATAATATGTACGTATACAATCTCTGAGGTTATATATTATTTATTGAACAGAACTTTTATTGTAAAAATTAATGTTAAAAAAGTTTAACATGCAAGTTTTCAATTATAATGATAAGATCTATAGTTCTATTCATACTATTTACATATAAAAGTAGTCAGAAAGCATATCTAACCTAAGAAATGAAAATTTAGAAATAATGTTCCTTGCATATGAAAAACAGTGATCACAAAATAATGTTATTGATTGATGTAGTTGTTTCTTGAAAAGTAATATATAAATAATAATATCATATGTACAAATATGTACTTTATGACATGCTTTATTTAAAAACTAGAATTTTAATTTCAGAATTGCAAATAATTTTGTATCCATATGTGAGTTCTTATAATACATAAACTGCTCATCCGTGACAACATTTTCAAAGACAAACACAATAGTCGAACACATGTAGACGATAATTTTCTTTATAAGTAACAAATTACTATGTTTTAACTGGCCATAGATGTCAAATTAAAGGGTTTGATTATAAATTAATCACAGTAGCAAATACAAAAATAGAACATACATATAATAACTCAAATACATTTTTTTTTTAAAATAGAAAATTAATCAGATGATAATAAATGTGTGTGAAAATAGTTTTCCTTACATAAACCATATAGGTTTTGAAACCAAGCCTGTATTTAGGATGGAACATAATCAAATGTAAGGAAACTAATTTTACATAAATAAAATAAATATATTTATTTTGATTGTTTAATATATATGTGTAACATAATATTATTATTGAGTTCTTAAATACAAAAACTCTATGCATCTAAAATTTGATAACCTGACACTTTAGAGGTTATTTATATTTACTTACATTGATTATAGGTGAACAATAGCATGTAAATACCTTTAAATCAAAATAATACATAATAATCATAATAGATTATGCTTATGTTTCTTAAAACATAACCTTGAAATGGCTGTTATTGTCATAATTTTGCTTATCTAGTTTTATCGGGGCTAATAATATGGGAAACTAGAAGGGACGACCGTTACACGCCTTTGTAGTAACTATCTAGTTTGCCTACATAAATCTACACAGCGCGAGATTATTCTACATAGATCTATAAAGTGGACGGGATAAATTTCTACCAGGGTAGCTTTGACTCAAGTAATCTATTCACAGCGTAGAAGCAGGCATTACCCGAATGAAGTCTCTTATTAATATCGGCTTTAATTTCGATCGTTTAGAGTTGTAACTAAATATCTGAATTCGTTAACCTTTTCAAAAGTGAAATTTCCGACTCTGAGATCTCCCTCTCCTTCGCGAATGCCCAGTTTCTCCATGATCATATATTTCGTTTTCGATTCGCTCACTTCTAACCCCGTGTCTTTAGCCGCATTTATAAGGATTTCCGCGTTTCTCGCCACCGTTTCACCATTATCTCCCACTATATCCAGGTCATCCGCATAGCCTAAAATCTGCGTTGTTCCGTTGAGTGTTGTGCCTAGCTCGCTAGCCTGCATTTTTCTAACAACATACTCTAGCGTCAAGTTGAAGAGTACCGTTGAAAGCCCGTCACCTTGCTTCAAATCGTCGCGCATCATGAACGATTCGGATACATTACCGCCTACTCGGACCTTTCCAGTGCTTCCGTTCAGACATATTTAAATTAATTTTACGAGTTTTTTGGTACGCCAAGGAACACTAGAATTTGATACATTTTGCTTCGTTTGACAGAGTCGTACGCTTTCTTAAACTTCACAAATAGCTGGTGTATAGTTTCGCAATATTCTCACTTTTTCTCTAATAATTGTCTTATGGTAAACATTCGATCGCTTGTCGACCTGTTGCGCCGGAATCCACACTGATAATCTCCTATTATATCTTCCGCGAATGGTGTGAGTCTGGTCTGTATTACGTTTGACAGAACTTTGTAGCAGGTAGCTAAAAGTGAGATTCCCCGGTAGTTATTGCAGTCTATTTTATCTCCCTTTTTAAAGATCGGTATGATGATGGATTCTTTCCAATTTTCTGGTATTGTTTCATTTCTCCAAATAGCACATACTAGATCAAAAATTTTAGATGTGATCGTGGCCTCTACTTCTTTGTAGGTCGGTTCGTCCATATGGAGTTCAGCAGAATGCATTTCGAACTCCCATTTCCTCGGAGTTTTCATGCACGTTTGATAACTTATCGAAATAGTCTTTCCATAATTTCAATAGTTCATTTTCGCTTGTCACGAGGTTCCCGTCCTTATCTTTCATTAACTGCGATCTACTCTGAAAACCCTTCCTAATAGTGTTTATTCCTTTGTACATCTCGCGCGGATTATTTTCCTTACTATTAGTTTCTACTTTTCTAATTTCATTTTTCTGATACTCGCGCTTCTTGTTTCTGTAAATCACACCCACTTGCTTTCTTATTTCATGGTATTCTTATACGGCCCTACCGCCTTCACTGTGTACGCTATCTAATTTAGCCTTCTTGCGCCTTTCAAACCAGAGTTCGCACTCTTCGTCAAACCATGGTTTACTTTTCGGCCTTTTTTTCTTACCCAGTACTTTGTTTGCGACCCCTTTTATAGTTTTTTCGATAGCCCCCCATAACCTGTTCGGATCGTCATCTACTCCCGTCTGTGCATCCGTTTCCTCGAGCACCTGAAATCGGTTGCTAACTTCTACTTGGTACTTGATTCGTTCTACCCTGCTTCGTAGTTTTCCAATATCAAAGGTTTCTACTTTGTTCGCTCGCTTACTGTTTTGACCGGCTACTAATCTGGCTCTTAATTTAGCAACTACTAGATAATGATCCGAGTCGCAATCCGCCCTCCTATTGGTCCTTACGTTGAAAAATTAAAAAAAATAAATAAAAATTAATGCTCTGAAAGTTTGTTTTATTATTCAATTTGAAGATACTTTAAGTTTCTATTATTATAGCTTAGAATTCTTTAGAAGTTCCTGTTGGAACGTAAAAACACTTTAAAATATTTATATAATTAAACATGCAGAAAAATTAATTTTGTTTATATAAACTACTGCGACTTTATTTTGTGTATTTTGGTAAACCTATTATTACTGGAAAAGTATATCTAATATCACGCTTGCAATATTATAAACTTAAAAAGTAAAAAATAGATTCGTTTCTCGTTGATGTTCACCTGCACTCTAGTTAAGAGTGAAAAATTCTACTCTATATTTAGAGAGAAAAATCCACTCTAATTAGAGTGACTTATTTCACTGATTCTTCGAGTAGAATTTCACTCTAACAGGTTTAGCGTGTAGAAAAACTAGTACATAAAATTTATAGAGATAATTAAAATTTTTGGTGGAAAATCAGAAAATGAATTTTTATTATTTTAATGTGATAAGGATAAGTCAATTGGCTAACTAAAATTTATGTGAACCTGTCAACATGCCCATATATCCAGCGGTATGCATCCTTGTTCCTTCTCACACAAGTACATACACACCGACACACCTATGCGCACATATATTATTTTATATACATCACATTTATATACTTATAAATATCCAAAATCAGCCCCTCAAAGTGAAAAATTTAGAAAAATTAGAATAAAAAAATGTAGAAAAACAAAGGTTAAACAAATAATATTAAATGAATTAGGACGAAGAAACGAAGAGATATGTGTTACAAAATTTAAATGCAATTGAGTAGCAAATATGTGTAGGTAGATTAACTTTAAAAAATTTTAAATTATTAATAATTTTGATCTGGAAGAAGTTTATTCTTGGGTGGAAAATTATATTTTCTTCCGCTGCAGCGGAAGGTCAAGTACTTTTTCTCTATTTCAAGACGCAAAAAATGCAGAAGCAAACTCAGAATCGCAAGTATTGAATTTTATTTTATATATTACATTTCTTTTGCAATTTTAATTTTGATTATTTACTAATTTCTTTTTAAGCACATATATTAAAAAATAAAATTTTTCACTGTGATGTGCACGACTCAAATGCACAATCCTTTACCCAACTCATATGCATAAAAAAGGCCCTGTCTTGCCTTTGTTAAAAAAATACGGCGTGTAACACGGGGAGAAAAGCTATTTCAGACTCGGATGAGGTGTTTTCAGTACTCGTTTCCAACTCATGCTAAATACCTCACCCTCGCTAGAAATAGCTCATTTTTTCCCCACGTAGCACAATGTACTATTTAATTTGTGAAGAAGCACATATTTTTTATAAAGAACTGTAGTCATTATACATAGTATCAGTTAAAAATGTTCAAAGCCTGGATAAGACAAGCGTATATTACAACAAGAGTAAAATGGAGTAAGAGAAAACAAGATAGAGTTAAAGTGATAACCGAAGAGTTAAGATACCGAGTAGGGGGGGGGGGGGGGCGATCGAGTAAATCAGAGCACAGAAAAGGTAGAAAGGAGGGGAGAAAGATAGAGTATACAGGAAAATGGTCAAGGGACGTGGTGGGACTAAAAATACGAGAAACGAACAGAGTGTAAAACAGAGCGAGATAGTGCGCAGTTGGCAAAGCAATTATGGCTTCCTAAGGAACGAAGAACTTATTAAGGTCAATAGAGTCTACACAGCAGCATCGCAAGCACTGGCAGCATCTTTCATTCTTTTTTCTTTCATCTTTATTTCTCACTCTCTCTCTCCCTTTCTCTATCTCTCTTTCTTGCTCGCTTCTTGTATCTACGTAATCGCTTCCGCTTTCATTCTTGCTTTATCGTTGCTACTTTCCTCTCGTGCACCTACCTCTCGTCCTACCCTGTAGCCCTCTCTAGTTCCATTTCTGTCGTCTCTTTATCACGCGGATTACTGTTTACCTTCATCTTACTCGTCTCCCGTTTTCAAATTCAACTAGACCTACTTTATTATGCGATGGATCCTATTGCGTACCTTTGGACCTTTGGGATGAATACCTAGATTGCTGCCGTAAGAATGCTAACAAGATTATTTTGCTACTGTAATTTAACAATTCTATCTATTTTTTATTGTTTAAAGTAATCTTGTATTTGAAATTAAAAGAAACCAAATCATAAATTTTAATATTTAGTTAAGTTTAAGTTGGATCTCCAGCTTTGTTTAAAAATCTACAGATTTTTATTATGGGAAGAAGCTACAGAAAAACCCAAAATCTGCTAAGCATTGACAAATATATTTTTTCTTTTTCTTGTACGTAATAATACGTAAAACAATGTATTTGTACTCGTTGAAACCCCCCTAAATGGCCCTTAAAATATCAGTGCAGCCAGAGACCCTTCAAAAAAGGACATTATTTTGATTATCGTTTTGCGCAACAGACATTGGTAAATTTTGATTGAATTTATGTATTTTTTTAAAGTAAAACTTAGAAATCTATGTTGCAATATTGTTTTTTTTGCATCTAAAAAAATTCTGTAGCTAAATTAAGTTTTTAATTTTTTATTTCCTCAAAAATAATGTACTTTATTATAATTATTGCTGAGCCAACATTTGTACTTAAACTTTTATCAATAGGCCTCAACATAGATTTATAAAAAATGTATTTAAAAAGTAGATCACCATACATTTAAAACATAAAAGGAAAATCTGGTGCGCAAAATGCAACAGGAAGTTATGAAAACAAAGAATTGAGAAAAATGACTTTAAAATAAAATAGTAGTAATAATTAAATAAAAGTTAATTCGTAATTATTTATGATTCCTTTTTTATGTGATAACTTTTTTTTAGTCTACCATTGATACAGGGTTTCGACTTTCACTGGCCTTGCGTAGGGCGTACTTATTTAACTTTTTTGTCACGCAAATGTTAAAAAAAATTGAATTTTAGATACAGACGATAATATTAAAAGAAATTAAAACAACTTAAAGAAGTCAAATTTTCTTGTGAAACGTCTTTGATTATTAAGAAAAAGGATAAATACTAGTAGTTTGACCAAAAACCTGTATCTCCTTTGCTCAAGGGATCTAATAATTTTTTGGTGTATTTGTATATATATCTGAGATCTAGATCTTTAATTTGAGGAATCTAAGAATTTTTAAGAATAGTGCGACTAAAAGTTATGCCCATTTTAATATTTGAAAATATTTTTGGTGGTTAATTAAGAATTATTGGAAGTTCAGACAAAACGTGTCTACGTCACAACAAATAATTTTCTATTTACCACCAAATTTTTGTTTCCAATCTTATTTACATTATTCTTGAAAGCTCTTAGAACCCTTGTCTTGAAGGTCTTGATCTCACCTTTCACGTGAAGTAGTTTTGACGTAAATTACGTATAGTAAAATATGCCAATGTATGTTAATGTTACATTTATTTTACGTGAAAAATGTAAGCTAGAAGATTATTCGTAGCTTATAAACGAAGTATCCTTCCTGAAATCTTGTATGTGTATTGAGCTTAAAAGGTTCTGGTAGAATAGAGTTACAGGGGTGCCAACTTAGCGAATCTAGGAAAAAGGTATAGATATAGTAAATATAGTATAATGGTGTAGTTGAAACAACCATATCTCTGGTCTAATTCGATGATGTTGACCGATTCAAATAAGAAATTACAGTTCTTTTTTAAGACGAAAAAAATTAGTTTTGTTTTGATTATAATTACTGCAACCTGTAGGAGTGACAAAGGGCATGACTTTGTCTAAAAGTTGGCCAAGAGATGAATACATTCTTTTTTAATTCATTAAAAGTGATTGAAATATAAATTCTGCAATTCTTTTTTAAAATGGTTTGTTTTTGGTCAATATTAAAATATAAAAAATTAGACAACTTTCGAGTGTAATAGTCATGTCCTAGAGGTACGATATATTATAAAGCAAATTTACTTCATAAATTCACAAGTATTACGAATATTTTAAATTTAATTTTTAACGCCAAATTAACTTCTTTCACACAGAGCGCGAGCGCATGCACGCATGTACATATAACGTACATTTTTATATCCCAACACGTAACAAATTATCACTGTAACTTTCAAAGACAAATATAAAAAATATTTTAAATTACCGTTGTCCAAAACAATGCATATTTTCAACATTTTGCTTTTATCTCGTAAGAAACAATGAATCTTATGACTTGAAAATTTGGAAAATTATAGTTCTATATGAACTAATATTCAGTAAAAAATTCATTCAATTTTATACTTTAGTTTTCGAACTATAGGGGTTAAAAGAAATTCTTAATTACGGAGTATAACAAAATGAATAATGGTACATTTCGTATATTTCTGGTCTTAAATTGAAGGATTTTATAAGTACTTTATTGTGAAAAAACACTCTTATCAAAAAAATATTTCTTCATTCAAAAAATTTCAAGAAATCTAAATTATCAAATAGTTAAGTTTAGTCAGGTTTTACCTGACGGAATGTTCTAACATGGATAAGCAACATACACACATACACACACATACACACACACATACATACACATACACACACACGCACGCACGCATGCATGCAAGCACGAACACATGCACGCACGCATGTACATCCATACAGCGGAAATTTTTTTGGAGTAGCTTATTTGAACTCCCCAAGTCATATCGTATGTAATTATTAAAACAATGCTTTCTCTTTGAGAAAACCAAATTGTTTGTCATTTTGACTTTTCACCACAGAATTGAGGGTACCTGAGTTAAACTCGAAAATATCATTTATTTTATTCACGACTTAAGTATAATAGCCACTTTATATTGACCTTCAAAGCGGGATTAAAGTAGCTTTTTATTCCCTTATATATTTACGCCCGCATTTGCGAGAGTAATCTATGCAGAAGGGTCGAGCGAACGGGGTGAGGGTGAGAAAGGACGAATAGCAATGAACGTTTCCTCCCTTTATTTTTTTTCTCCTCCTACGCGCTTTTCCTCTTATTAGGTTAATGCTTAAGACAAAGAAAAAAGAAGAGAGAGTGAGGGTAAAAAGGTCCTCATATGGGCGTTGCTAAAGAAGCGCGCGTAGCTATGTTTTGGGCTCGGGCCTTTTTTGGTGGGATGAGCTTTTTCTTAGAGAGATAGGGAGATCTTCTCTCTCGCTTGCTCTCTTGCTCCTTCTCTATCTTTCGCATTTTACATTTGATTTTCTTAATATTAACCTAAAATATTAATGTTTTGTTATATTTTTATTTGCTAAATAATCTTAAAATATAATAGTTATTTCATAAAAATTCATTAATGATAATATTGTGAAAATATTCACTAATTATATATATATATATATATATATATATATATATATATATATATATATATATATATATATATATATATATATATATATATATATATATATATATATATATATATATATATAGTTATTATTTTTGTTAAAACTCATATTACAATTATAGTAATTAATTAATGTGTACATATGGTTAAAATAGTATAAGATTAAATGTCAATAATAATGAGAAAAAGTAATGAAAGTAAAGTTAATATTAATTTACGTTTACTTAAATTCAAAGTGTGTATAATAAAAGGTTGCAGTAAAAATTACTATAATGTAAACTGTAATTAGTGAATAAACATTCATATTTAAGTGCTTAAAATTATCATCTTATATGTAAATATTATTATTACAACAGAATATTTAAAACTACATTTTAGAATTAAGCTATCGACTTGATTCTTTCGCACAACATTTTTATTTGAATTAAAAAACTATATTACGATGTTAAAAAATGTAAAAAGTTATTATCTTATACGCTACGCTATTTGTTTTCAAAATAATATTTCAGCCTGTATTTTTCCGCTCAACAGAGGCTGCATATAGTCGATGCTTCTGTTTATCTCTCAGCTAGGGTAGAGCACACGCACATGTGCGCGTCTAACGGCACTTGCCAGCCGTACCCTTGCTGTGCAGTGCGTCTGTTTAGAAGAAGCTAGGTTCACACTGGCTACAGTATAAAACGATGCTTTAAAGTTTTTTTATTTTCTATGTTTTTAGATTTTAACTATATCTATATACGTAAATAAACGTACGATGTCACAACAGTTAAATCGTGAATAAAGTTCTATATTAAACCAACCCGCGGGAATACTCTACGACTTTAGTCCGTTGTTGCATAATGTACTATATCATCAGCCGATAAAAAAGCTAAATTTTTCTTTAAATGCAACCATTCTGAAAATTTTTTACTATGTATACTTAATAATATCTGTAATTTTACCGTTGTAAAACCTCAAAATCTTGCTCCTACGTGACACTTTCAACTCAACTTTAATAATATATAAAAACTTTAATCCGGTTAAAAAGTTTCAAAATAGTTAATTCTTTTTTTTTTTCATTTTAAAATTTCAAGCATTTTCAAACATTTCAACACTTGAAAAATATATTATAAGTATGTTAAATCGAAATTCATAACGGTATAAACTCTACAGGCAGGTAAACGACTCAAGGTCCGCGCATACGGCTGAGTGCGTTAAATTTTAGTGCGCTCCTTTCAAAACACGTCTTTCGCGCTCCATTTCATTTAATTTTCAAGTTTGAGAAAATATCTGGTGGGTTTAGGGCCATCTTAATGAGAAAATCACTACTGGTTGGCGATCTTGTGTATACAGCAAAAAAGTGTTACTCACGTTTGAGTATACTGATCTGAATTCAATCGAATTCGCCTTACCTACCTAATAGGTAACCCTGTAAATCTTTTAAATTAAAACAAAATTTTCTTTGCTCTGTAGTCTTAATCTTCACCGTCATAAAACATGACAAAATAAAACGTAATACTGGTGTACATAATACGTACATCACATAACAGTGACGTCCCATTAAAGTTGAAAAATTTTGCAAGAAACAAGGTAGTTTTTCAATATTATACACACAAAAATTGTTTTCCCAGGGTAAATTGCAAGAGAGATAGATAGGTATATAATTTAATTTTTAATTTTTTTCTTTGATTCTCGTTTAAGGAAGAAGCTCTCTGTCTGCAAAAAATAATGGAAGAGAGAGAAGAGATAGAGATTTTTTTATTGATTTCTTTATTTCGCCCGGAGACTAATGTCTCTCATTGGGCATAAACACAAAATCTATAATAAATTATAATATAATAGTATAAAAATATATAATTACAAAAATATGCGTGTAAAAAAATATTTATAGGGTAAGTGTTCGTATTATCGCAGTTTTCTTTTATTTACATATCTAAAATATGATAACGTAAATTTTGTGTTCTAAAAAAATTGTATAACGAGATAAAGACAGATTCTATAGAATTCAAAAAATATCTTTCAATTAGATATTTGTAATATTTATTTGAAATACAATGCTTCCAAAACGGTGTGAAATTGGCCATTTAACTTCCATTCTTGCTACCAAAGTGCTCTTATTCAAATGTTTCTAGAATTCGCAAATTTATTGAAATTGGATAGGGAAACACTTTTTTGTTATTTATAGACCTTATTTTATTAGATTCAATGTAAAAAGAGATAATTTATACTTTTTTATTTAAGCTTAAATAAATAAGCCCACAACATTGCGTATGCTTAAACCGTGGAAGCGCTCATTTACCGTGTCACGTCATTTGGCATCTGCCCGCGAGGTGGATACATAACCTCGTTTCTAACCTCTATTTCTTTTCAACTTCCTTCGGCGTGTTTATCTACTAGGTTATTTTTAAAACAGAAATATCGTAATTATCGTGTAGAAATCGTGTAGAGGCAGCCTTGGCTACTATAAAATAAAATGCGATTCAGTATTGTTTTAGACATAGATAAGCAAAGATGTCAAATATTTTCGTAGTCTCGTGATTTGGTGAAATAAAGTAAATTGATCTCAAAAAGTGTTTCACGTTTCAATATCTCATGCCGTGTAAATCTGTTTGTGGCAGATACAAACTTTATTATTAAAAGCCATTACACGTAAAATTATTGTAAAACTAGTATTTTTTAAAGCAAAATCATAAATCGATAATGTTTTTTTACAAATTAATAATAAATTTTAGAGAAAAACGAAATGCACACTTTTTTGTATATATTTTAAAGAACATATTCTAAAAATTTCATCCGGATTCAAAAAATCGCTGCCAAGTGCTTTTGCACTATGATTTCTGAAAGAGAATTTAATTAAAATTATTATATAAATAAGGAAGAGCTGCGCAGTACCGCCCGTCATGGTTATTTTCCTATTTATACTATTTTCATTTAGTGATTTGTGCCCTACTGAAAGATGTTTATTTTTCAATAAACATATTATCGTATATCAGAGTGTCTTTGGTCAGCGATGTGTCATTGATTCTAATTTTACTACTACTACAATTTTAAAGTTTTGCGCGTGTTCCATTTCAAATATCAATATAGCTGGTATAGCATGTCTTGTATAGGCCGATATCTATTTTACCGAAGGAGCGATAATTGCATGTTTACTTTTATGAGCAATAGTATATTACGCTACAAGGGCATGAAAGCTAGGATTCCTGCACTGCATCATATCGCGCGATTCAGGGCTTCTAGCCTTCCTGCCCATGTAGCGTATACTATTTTTCTTTACAGCCGGTCGAAAGTACGTTTATAATTATTAATAAGAACCTAAGGACATTTGATGCCACGGCCACGTTTTCTTTTGCTCCTCGCTTTAGCGCTTCTATCGTCCAGTCAAGAAACTAACTTGCGATGTCTGCCCCCGACATTTGCAGCACGAGCGAAGCGAGTGCTGCTGGTCGGGGGGACAGACATCGAAAATATATGAAAAATCAAATTTTATAAAAACTTTATTTGTTTTTAGGTTATAAATGAAAAAATATATTGCATTACATCAAATTTTATAAAAACTTTATTTGTTTTTTACACTTTCTGTACCGCGAAGAAGATCCTCTCCGTCAGCGTGGAAACCGGTTCGAGAAGTTTCGACTGCAGGAGTTGGACGCGCACGTTTTGCAACTACACCATCAGACCATCATACACAAGCGCACTCGTGACTCAGCGCAAAAATGTTTCGTTCGCTCTCGTTGATATAGAGGGGGCGCGTATCCCCCATCAATGCACAAATGTCGGACTTTCTGCATTGAAATCGATGCGGGACGTACGTACTTTCGACCTAGGTATAAAGAAAATAGTATATTACGCATCTAGGGTGGCAAACACGTGCTATGGACTCGCCAATTCTTTACCTCCCTATATAATATTCAATAATATTCAATAAAGCTTAACGATGTCGTGATATACAGGGTGAAAATGTATTGTTTAAATTGAGCAATCTCTAATATCTCAGAAGATTATGAACCAAATCGGCTCAAAAATATTCAGCCAATAATCTGACACCTAAGAAATATTCTCTGAAATGTTCAAGGCATTCTATCAAGTATTACTCAAGTTATCGTTGTCCAATAAAAATGCACTTTATGCCCATCTGAATGAAAATGGCCACTTTTTTCCTCGAAAAGCGAGACCAAAATTACCCTTTTTGCCCGCAAATCACAGAAATTTTTTTCCCTAGGGATAAAAGTGACTTCGTTAGAAAATAGTCAAACAGTACATTATGTAACAAGGGCAAAAAGTCGAATATTTTTCCCGCGGGTGAGTTTACTGCTCGAGCGAGCGAGGCGAAGCGAGGGCAGTATCACCCGAGGGAAAAATCGACTTTTTTCTCGAGTTACATATAGTACTTTATGCCCATCTCAATCCTGGTAGAAAGTTAGCTAGAATGTCTTGTTAGCTTATTAATTATTAGCTAGATTAATAAGCTATCAATAAGCTAAATTATAGCTAATATCTAGCTAGAATCTGCTTAAGAGTATGCTTTAAGCATGAACGTGTTTTGTCTGCAAATCTAACCTATGTATATTTTGTTTATACAATTTATTAGTTTTTAATAACTATTATTTTCCGTTTCTAAGATTAATCAATCATAACTTAGTCAAATAATTTGGCGATTTATGCCGATAATAAAATTATGTAAAAAAAATTTATCGTAAAACTATAAATATTTGTTTGCCAATTATTAGTTCTCCAAAAATTCTTCAAAACTTACATTATTCTGTTTAATTGTATTATTGCTTTAGAGTAACAATAATTATATGACTACATGATTTCATCTAGCTAGAAATTAACTAAAAAGCATGTCGTTTTTAACTGATTTCTAGCTAATTCTTTAACCAGAAATAAAGCAGATGTAGAAAATCTAGCTAATATCTGGCTAGAAACCAGCTTAGATTTCTAGCAGGGAACTGTGGCCACTTTTTGACTTGGAAAGCGGGACTAATGGACTGTTAATAGACAATCGAAAATCAGGGTTATTGGTAGAACTTGATGAAATAAAGGAATTTTGACTATTTTCTAGTGAAGTAACTTTTATCCCGCTAATCATTTTTGCGGGCAAAAAGTGTAATTTTGGTCTCGCTAATAACCCTGATTTTCGATCGTCTTTTAACAGTCCATTAGTCCCGCTTTCCAAATCAAAAAGTGGCCACAGTTGACATGGGCATAAAATACTATATATAACTCGAAAAAAAAGTCGATTTTTCCCTCGGGTGATATTGCCCTCGCTTCGCTTCGCTCGCTCGGACAGTAAACTCACCCGCGGGAAAAACGTTCGACTTTTTACCCTTGTTACATAATGTACTATTTTTGACATTTTATTTTTTTTCCTCAAAAGACAAACCGGCTTATTACCTAAAAATTTACAGAAATATACTTGTATATGAAACAAGTATTTAGTAAAAATTTCACTGACCTTTATCGTCTTAAAAAAAAAATTTTTTAAAAAAATTTTTAACCTTCATAAAGCTCTCCCTTTGAGAAAGCAATTAGGTGTGCGCCAGGATGGCTTTCCTCGTAACCCTATTTTTATTCAAATTTAACACATTTTCTAGGATAACTCTAAATCTAAGAGAGGTAAATGGCTGAAAAATTGTATATAACTTCATAATATCAGTACAAATATGATTTGTAAATATCAATTCATAAAAATCAAAACTGTAGAAAAATATGATTTCACTAGAGAGCCATCTCAATACTTAAGTTAAAACTGCATAATAACATTATTAAAGAAATTACAATCATTTGCTTTATATTATAAGTAATGCATATAAAAATAATTTGTACACGAAAAAGATGCAATTCATATGAATTTACAGATTACTGATGTAAAATATAAGAAATAAAAGCCATCTTGCTGTTTTTTTCAAACTGTTATAAATAAAATTTTCAAATTTTGAATTTGTTGGCTATTTTAAGTAGGTATGGTAAATACTCAAATCTTAAGTGGTATATAATGGGTTTAACTTATGTATAATATAAGCTTCTTGTACCAATTTTAAATAATAAAAGAATATTGTTTTTTAATATTTACAGGTGTACAAATTGATTGAATTATAAAATTTGATTTCCTTACTTTATTCTCTTATTTTCTATAACTTTATTGTCTTTCTCTTTTCTCTTTCAACGCTTATTTCTGTATACGTCTGTAGCCACCGTAAGCGCATTATTAGCCTACAAAGACGAGAACATAGTCGCTTAATTATCGCGCTCGTCTCTATTAAACGCGACACCGCTTATACAGGTGGAAAGCTATACGACTAGCCATGCAACTCGACCACTTTCGACCTCTCTGCGTACCGTTGAAACGATGGCGATGGTGATGATGACGCCAACGTCGACAGAGCGCCTCGTGTGTATTACTGGGTAGGGGCAATATAGCAGCAGCAGCAGCAGCAGCACGAGCAGTTATGCCAAGTAAAGCGTCGAGGTCAGCGCGAAAATTGCCTCTCCACCGACTTCGAGGTGCGTCCGCCGTCACTGCCGCTACCGCTTCTGTGCTGCTGTGGCTCCAAATTGACACATTCAATCCGATATCGATTACGGGAGTCTATAGAGCAACCCGAACCGACCACGGCCATAGTGCAGGCGCCGCGCGCGGTCTGCGAGCAGATTTGGTTGACTGAACTCGCAGTGGCGATTCCATTTGCCGATGACGTTGTGCATAGTGCGCGCCAGACGCGAGCAGCGGACCGAGGGAGGTGGAGGGGGTGAGAAAGAGAGAGAAAGAGAAAGAGTGAGAAAGCGAAAGAGAGAGAGAGAGAGAGAGAAAAAGAGAGAGAGAGAGAAAGACTGATTTGCGTCCACACAAATTAATTTTATATTATACAATGCGTAGTATACCTAAAATATAATTGCGTATCACTTGCATCTCGAAGTACCTTCAACACTACGATCTAAGTTCACTTTAAGTTGACCCTCAGTTGCATCACGGCCCCACCTTATACTTGGACAATACTTTTACCCGTTTTCAATAGCGTAGCGTGTTATCCGATCCTGACCCTCAATTAATAGTCGAAATTTAAATATATTTATTAGAATTCACATATGCTATACATAGTTACATAAGTATTTGTTTCATATTATTTTGTTTTTAAATAGCTATTTCATAAAAATAAACTATTTCTATCCGTAACTGGGGCCATTTTAAAGATACTAAACTTATTCGTATCGCTTTTAAAGGGGAGACCAGGGAGTTTGAGTAACAGCAGATTACATTAACGTTGATAGCACATCGATAAATATATGATTTTTAACAGAATTGTGCACATGAGCCATATTAATGTTTCTAGCTCTACCTCAGATTCTAGGACCCATTAGTTAAAATTACGAGTATTCAGTGATGGCCGTTACTTTCAAAAAACGCTATTTTAGTCAAAATTTTTAAGTAATTTTACTTAAGTGCTATAAGTAATTTTACTTAAGTGCTATAAGTAATATTACTTAAGTGCTATAAGTAATTTTACTTAAGTGCTATAAGTAATTTTACTTAAGTGCTATAAGTAATTTTACTTAAGTGCTATAAGTAATTTTACTTAAGTGCTATAAGTAATTTTACTTAAGTGCTATAAGTAATTTTACTTAAGTGCTATAAGTAATTTTACTTAAGTGCTATAAGTAATTTTACTTAAGTTCTATAAGTAATTTTACTTAAGTTCTATAAGTAATTTTACTTAAGTGCTATAAGTAATTTTACTTAAGTGCTATAAGTAATTTTACTTAAGTGCTATAAGTAATTTTACTTAAGTGCTATAAGTAATTTTACTTAAGTGCTATAAGTAATTTTACTTAAGTGC